>JAMLFY010000014.1:7906327-7989104 GCA_030441495.1 Dalbergia oliveri | reverse complement strand
AGAAATTCAGAGAAAATGGAACCTAGTTAGGTCCCCCACACTTGCTATCAGGATGCGGTTCAATAGGGACCATAAGATTATAGACATAAGCTCATGTTTCGCGGGAATGAGCACTATTTAAGGGTTAGAACGTTATTATAATTATGTATATAATTATCATGTTCAGAGGCAATTGGTACTTATGATATAAATGGAAGTTATGATTAACTCAATATGTATATGTAAAAATGAAAAATGCTTTGGAGCTTGTGTTATTATTATTGTCATTATTATTATTATCATCATTATTATCTGGATTTCATGTATCCTGTTGTTGTTGTCCCATGAAGGAGGTTCCAGGTAAGCATTTACTCACTAAGTTTTAGATGAAACTCACACTCTTCTCTTTCTCCCATTAAGATATAGTAGTAGTTGTGAGCTTTCCAGCCACCCCTCTCTTAATAGTAGAGATGCCAGTTGGTGAGCCACTTCTGAGTGAAGCGCCCTATTATTGTTCTTAGAGTGCTCCAATATCAATGAAGGCAGAGTCCAGACCATAGAGTTATTTGCATGTTTTGCATCATGATTTAAGATTTATATTGTATTTACACAAATGTAGTTTATTTTGTATAGAGAGCAACTCATTATATGTTGTATTATAACCACAGATTTGAGAGTTTGGCTATGAAACTACTTATGATGATTTAGATTTCGAAGAGAAAAATGATTTATGTTAGAGATGAAATTATGTTTTAGAAATGGATTATATTATTAATCTTTGCATATAGAAGACTCAAGAGGTCACGAGACTTTACGTGAAGATATGATTCCTCACGTCCTGGTTACATTCCAAGTCGAGTTATGACACAAGCCTCATCTACAAAACTCGAACCGTCAAGATCCGAGTTCGAGGCTTCTCCCAATTTGTCCCATAGAGAGCCTCCACGGCAGTAGTTATCGAAGCTACATCTCTTTCCTCCACCTCACCCATGTATGAGAAACGTGGGATCGTGCTACCTGGAACACGATGAGCTGCGTGATAACCACCTTTGAGGCACCTTTATAAATACACCTAGGATTCCGGATATTTTTTACGTTCGCTCGTATACTCACACCTCTTTTGAGCCTTTGCTTACTTGGTGATAGAGTTCTTCAGACACCCCCTATTCTCATTGAAGGCATGAAGAATTGTGGTCACTTTGCTCTCACAAATTCGATTACCCTTTGGGTTACGGTATTTCCATACCATATTACTCCACCTTGTTACATTGCCGTTGTTTGTGGAGACATAGTGCTGACCATTTTCTTTGTCTCTACTAGCTTACACTAAATTACTATGTCTACTTTGAGGAGGATTCCTTCTAAGGTACACCAAGGAGATTGCCATGTCCCAAAAAACAACCTCTATAAGGTCGAGGTGCATGCTACTTCAAAGCTCCAAATTCTCGATATATTTATTTAATTTAAAATTTGTATCTTGTGTTTAAAATGTTTAAGGTATTGTTTGGAATCATAAAAAATGGAAATGAATTGATTTGATTTATAAGTTTAATCTTGTGTGTTGGAATGCTTAAATAGGAAATGGAATTGAATTGATTTAGAAATCTTGTTTAAAATACACTTCAATGTGTTTGGAATGGTTAAAAAATGGAAATGACTTGATTTGGTTTTGCCTCTAAGTTTTAAAATCAATTAAGTTCCCCCACAAATCCCATCAAATTTGGTAGGATTTTAAAAAACAAAGAAATGAAATTCCATGGATTTATTTTTACCATTTTAAAGGTCCAAACATAAGATTTGATTTACAAATCAAATCATTTCCATTTTTAAATCTTTCCAAATATACTCTAAGGGATTTTTGAAATAGTTAGAAATTAATTCAAGGAAAAAAGTAATTTTTGAACATGAAGGATTCCTATGAATGCATTTCAGTTTAGCCATTGTTTTAGGGTCCGAAATTGGTTTTTATAAGTGTAAAAATGATTTCTTGCATTTAAAGTGTTTTAGAACAATTTTGAAAGAAACTAGTAATTAAAAAGGGGTCAAAACATAATTTTTAACTCTTATTGCATTTGCCACTATTTGCTACTGTTTTGGATGATTGGAATGTTAGAATTGTTGTAAATAGCATCTTAGGTGTCTAAAAGGATCTTTAAAAGTGTTTGGCTTGATAAGTCTTGCAAAATATGAAAAATTATACTTTGAACTTGTCAAAAATGTACTTTTAGCCAAAATGGGAATAATTAGAGTCTAAAATGGTTTTGTATGTGTTCACGTGTGTAAAGTGTCATTTATAAAATTAGAAAGGAATTTTAGAAATGTTGAGACTTACTAAGCGTCAAAAAGTGAAATTTTGTACTTTAATCTCCAAAGGTTAGTAGATTTGGCTAAGGTCCCAAAATGATTTTTATGATCTTTGCAAACGATATCTAAGTAATATTGGGTCTTTTAAAAGTATAAAATAATTTTGAGAATAGTTAGCTTTGTGGAAATGTTAAAATGAGAAATTTACACTTTAACCCACATACTTGTCGAAATTTCAGTTTTGACCATTTTTAGGGCTATATGATAAATATTAATAGTTTGATGATATTAATGTGATTGACACACTATGTAGACTATGCCGGTGTGAATTGTTTGGAATTTGAATGACTTGAGATGATTATGTAAAATGTGAATTGATGACTTTGCATGCTGAAACCTTGAAATTGTGAATGATGATTATTGTATATATCCTATTGAACATAGCATATGCATTAACTGAAGTCCAACCCTTTGAATTTCGACAACTAGTTAGTGCATGTTTACATTTCAACAAGATGGTGATGATAACATGCTTATGAATATTTGTAAGTATGAGATGCATGCTTATTTGATTGATGAAATGATGATTGTGCCATGTTGAGATTAAGTATGGATAATTGACATGCATGATTAATATGTTAATTGACAGGAAGCAAATTTGAGGAAACTCCATTCCCGCGTTATGCTATCAAATTTGGATAAATTTGTGGACTTAGCAAAATTATGAAATTGTGAGTATGAAAATGTTAAATGATAAGCCATGATGATGATTGTGATGTTATGCTTATGTTTGCATCTCTAAGTGACATGCTAATATTAAAGGTGACACAAGACATTAAGAAATGATCCTTTCGTAATGGGTCAAGCTCAATGGAAGGTGATCCAAGGATATAATCTTTTCATAATGGGTTGGGGGTGGAGAAATACCTTATTAAAATGGAAGGTGTTAACTAAGTGATGAAATAGCTAGGTATAAGCCGTATAACTCTCAAAAGAGATAGAGTATTAAGGTGGCCTTTATGAAAAATTAATAAAGTTAAGTCAACAAAGAAAGCAAAGAGGAAAGTTGTGTGCTAAAGATGTTTACATTCCTTATGTTTTTAGAGTATGTTATTACATGTTTGGTATGTTACATAAGGTATTGACATACATTCATGATATGGTATTGGCATGCATTCGTGACATCAAGATTCATGTTAAAAGACACAGACATCGACTAATGGTTTTTGAAACAACCTTGATTACTTCCACTATTTCTATAATGAAAACCCGAGATTCAGAAGGACGTTAATGATGACATGTGTGTTCAAGCAAAAGCCTTACTGATATTCTTGCATAAGTTTATCATTCCTCTCTCTTTCTTTTCCATCTTCATCTTAAGATAAATGGCAACTTTCGTCCTGGACATTAATGCATCGATGTGGAGTCACACTACAATCTAGGCAACTTGGTCATTTCACTTTGCTGGTCTTTGTGCATCCTGCTCTTCATGTTCCTCGATCGTCCATTCTCGCACCATGTGATTAGCTTTTGGTTTTCTATGGCTACACCCTTCAACGATGACTTTGCCTTCGAACGTGCGTACACGTATACCGAGGACTTCTCCCATGTTCACTTGCTGCATTTGCCATGCGAGACATCCTGTCTACATGCCTCATTCGCCACTCGCCCCGTCCTCCTCCTGGTCGAACCTTAGAGAGTCACTGTACAGGCAATCATTTGGTGGCTTCACACTCCACCCCTATGGAGATAGGAGGCAGGAGTGATAGTTAGGCCACAATGTTGCAGCCACTGAAAGGGAGCTACATGTCCACCTAGAGGAGCTACACGCCACATATAGGTGCTTACATTCTTCCAGGCTAGTCATCTCATCGGCACTCGTACTTGCCTGCGTGCTTGGTTACCTTCCTCTCTTCCTAGGAGCGATGTCCTTAGTCGCCAATAAGGGATTTGGAAAGCTTGTGCAATTATACAATTGCGATAGTCCCCATTTGTGTAGTAGATTACAGGGTTATCTTTTAGTTAGGCACGTTTCGGTAGGCGTAGCTTAAGAAAGGTTTCATGAGACTACTATTAGTGTTTATGTTTATGTTTATATTTCTTTTGTTGGATGAGTATTTAGCCTAACCTTTGTTGCTGGACATGGTACTTATCTACCTTTATGCTATGATGTGTATGATGGAAAATATATATATTGTGTTTATGCTTATGATGGTGGTATGCATCCTAGTGTGAAGATTATTTTCATATGATGCAAGCAAAGGGTTTTATTAATGTGCAGCTCATGTTTTGCTTTTAAATTCAAAAAATAAATTATCCATATTTTTACTAAGTATTTTCAATGTTATTAAAGTTAAGAACTGGAGCAAAAGAATAATCGCTAATAATTAACTTAAATACATCTTAGACATGGGCTAAATATTAAGGTGTTACAGGTACCCTAGCTAAAGGGCAACTTTTTTATGCAAAACTTTAGGGCGAGTGCCTAACGCCCCAATTTTCCTGTAATTTTTACTATCATTAGGAATTACCGAATTACCATAGGTAAATATTATATAAAATTTGAGACCAAACAATCCTTAATAAAGGAATATAACGTTAGAAGAGAAGTTAGGAGCAATTCGTGCAAGTATTGCAAATTTTCTGTACGTGTAAAATGACCAAAATGCCCTGAGGTTATTTTACTCAGAAAATGAGGATCGTGGGCCCCACCCGTCCTCAAGGGGATGTTTTGATGTTAATAAGGGATTGTTTGTGTTATGTGTGTTAATAGAGGAGAAGAATCCTAATTTTGAGCTTCGACGCGAAATGACCAAAACGCCCTTGCGTTTTAACTCAATTTGCGTGCCCACTAGACCGAACCTCACTAAAATGTGTTAAAAGGTGTTTTTAAGCCATGATTAACCATTGGTTAAGCTCGGGTGGTCTCGGGCAATTTTTAAGTAAAATGACCGTTTTGCCCCTGTCTTTGTGTAGTTTTACAAATTTTGAGATTTTTGATTCGTCTAACGAAACCTAAGCAATATTAGGCTCAAATTAAAGCTTATTAAATTCTAATTATTAATCTAGAGTCAAAATTATTTATTTAAATTGATTAGAACCTAAAATTGCTTTAAAACACTCAAATTGCTTACTAATTCACCTAAGCCCTTAACCGTAATTCTCTAAATTGCATGAATACCTTGCCTACACCTAAATAATACATGGAACACACAAAACCCTCTTCCATGAGGCTGTAATGCACGAAATAATGCAGCCATAATACATCAAAAAATTGCACTAAAACATAATGCCAAAAATCACCATAAAACAAGGAGCTTTGAAACATGATTCCATGTTTTAAGCCACCAAACAAGATGATTTTTCCTTCCTTGTCTCCTCCTCAAATTTAGTCAGATTTTCCTCCTCCTCTTGTCCATTCATGAGCTTGAATTCTTCTATAAATAGGCATGCTTAGAAGTCATTAGAGACTTGCTCAAAAATTTCACAACTTCAAGTTTTTCCTAAGCACCAAAAACTTTCTTCTTTCTTCTTCCCCTTGGCTGAAATTCTTTCTTCAACCTTTCAAGAATATTTTCTTTCATTTCACTCCAAGAAACCAAGTTCTCTTCCTTTCCTTCAAATCAGATTAGGTAGGGAGTTGTTTTTAAGTTTATTTCTATGTTTTGCTAAGTGTTGTTCTTGGTTCAAAATGATGATTTCATGGATTTTCTCTAGTTTTTCCATTTGGTTTTCTTCTTCCTTTTTCTTTAACCAATTCGGCCATATGGCCTAGGTGGGACTAAGATGATGGCTTGATGATGAGGACCTTGAAGGTGGGTTGTGAATCCATCACAAGTTAGGCCTCTAAAGCTTGAAAGTTCCACTTGATGCAAAACTTTAAAGAATGATGTTTTTATGATGATTTTATGATCTTGAGTTTAGAATTTGAAAGATGTATTTCTCACTTTGTCTTGTTAAGATATATATATTGAATTTGTATTTCTATAAAGTCTTGAAGGAGCTCTAGTAAAGAAATCAAATGAACTTGCATCCATGTTTAAGTTTATGCCTTGCATAATCATGTTTACTTTCTATGTCATCACTAAAATTTCAAGAATGAATAAATGGACTTGCATACTCATGTTTAAATTTCCAAGTTTGCATTTCATGTTTATATTTCATGTTCTCACTTTATTTTATAATGGCTAAAAGAATCAACGCATGACATGTTTATTTTTATGTCATCACCTAAAGATCCTAGAGCTCAAAGACTTACCCAAGTATCACAAGCAAAGAAATAAGATTATTGGAGTTAAAGAATTGATTCTTTAAGAAGTCTTGAGATTGGAGCTTAAAAAGATGTAATAATAACTTTCACCGGTCCAATGCGATTACCGCGCTCGGTTTCTTAAGATTCTCTTCTCCCTCCACTGGTCCTTGCGAACTACCGCCAAGTTTCTTGCATCATGTTTATATTTCAAGCTCTTGCATCATGTTTAATTTTCAAGTCATCACCTTAAATCTTAAAGATAAAGAAATGGATTTGCATATCATGTTTATAATTCCAAGTTATCACCTTATAATGACAAGATTAAAATGAGGTTGCATAGCATGTTTATGATTCTAAGATATCACATAAATCTCTTAAGCTCAAGACTTGCTCCTTTTATCTTAAGTGAGAATTTTAATTATGAAGATTCTTTCAAAAAGAATTAGTTTCTAAAAGAGTTTTAAAGCTTTGCAAGGATTTACGGGAAACTAATATTTTATGTTCACTTAAAATGTGATTTTATATAATTATATGAGGTTCATGATTCGGCTTCTGATATGAGATTAGTACCAATAAATGATGATGATTTAATATGTTTGAAGTTGTGATAATTATGGTTTATTACTAAAGGAATGATTCTATGCATGTTAGAGATAAAACTAGCTTCCTAAAAAGGTAAAAGCAAGATTTCTAGAACTTTAGAGAATGAAATTTATGCATTCTGTCCAGAGCCTTTAGTGACCTTAAGAACCAGATATTATTATGTTTAGATAAGGGACAATGATTCATAATTGGTTTAGTAATTAATTTTAGCATCATAGGGAAAGCCGGATAACGAAAAGGGTTAAAAACGTAACTTCTAGCATAAAACCTTAAGAACAACTTACTGTCTATGCTACCCCATATAGTCTAATAATGTTCTTAAGACTTATAATTGATGGTAATAAATCCCTTAGATGCATAAGTAATTAGTTTGATAATTAAGGTTACCCAATTTTAGAGTTCGGTTATTTAAGAAGCTTTCCTGAAAATTTTACATGACATCTTTTGATGCTTTGGAATGCAGTTATATGATGATGTAATGCCTACTGAGAATTTGATATTATTGAATGATTTCATGGCTTGCATGTTATAATTGCTATTGCAAACAATGAGAATGTTCATGCATCTTGATGATTATGATATAACATGCTAAGACTTAATGGTGACTTAAACTCATGAGAAAATGATCCTTTGGACCCATCAGACTATAGGTGCTGAAAAGGTGATCTTGAGAAAATGATCCTTTAAGACCCATCAGACTAGAGGTGGTGAAAAGGTGATTCTTGCCCCCTAGCCCGTTCTCTCAAAAGGGTAGAGTTGGGATTTTAACTTATCAAAAGGGATAAGTATATGCTAGTGACGACTAGTAAGGTATGAGCTCATAACCTAAATTACTCCAAAAGGGTGGAGTATAGGGTGGCCCAAGAAAAATTATGATGATGATGATAAGATTTTAATTCACCTAGGACACTAAAGGAATGAAATATGTGCACCATGTCTTGTGCATAGCTATTATGGTATGATGTTCTTCTGCATAGCATTTTATGAGATGATGATGGGAAATATGATGTTCTTCTATGCATAGTATTTATGATATGATGATGAGAAATATGATATTCTTCTATGCATAGTATTTATGATTTGATGATGAGAAATATGATGTTCTTTTATGCATAGTATTTATGATATGATGATGAAAATAAAGTGTTGATAAAAAGAAAAGTTCATTATAAACATGACATGCTAAGTTTATGATGCATTATAAGACGCATGATTAATTAACCTCGGTAAAGTATATTTTCGAACTTAATAAATCAATCTTAGCATGCTCACTATTTCATAATAACCAGAGGTTCCTGGGACGATGATGATGACACAATGCATCATGAGGTGAGTACCCCCGAGATTCTTTTTATAAGTTTCTCACTCCCTCTATTTTTCTTTCCATTTCGTCTTCAGAAACGGAAGGAAGCGTTCGTGAATCACATTGAGGCTGTCATGAACTTGATCCTCAGTTTACTCGTATATTTCAGATATCTATCCCTTTTCCTGGAGTGTTATTACTAGGTGCCATTAATGGATGTCCTTCCATCCATATATTATTTATGTTTTGTTAGATTGCCTACACTTAGTCTTATTTGGTAGATAAAATATCTATATGATATGTAATTATGGATGTTGTATGATGGAGCCAATATATTATGATATGATGTTTGTAAATTCCTGTGTGTCTTTGAAATTTTGCTAAATCATTCACGTTAAGCGCGGCTCACGTTTTCAATTATGTTTAAAAAAAATGGCTCATAATTTTACTAAGTATTTTCAAAACATGATTAAGGAACTGAAGCAAAGAGTAAAGTCTAGTAATTAAATCAACCTACCTAGGTGTATTGGGTTAATTATTAGGTGTTACAAGTGCCATTATGTAACTTCAAGTTTTTCTATGCACCTTGTAATCTCCTGGTATGGTTCTGCATGGTATATCAAATGGTATGTAATGCAAAGTAATATTTTTTTTTATTTAGGCTTAAAAAATGTGGTTAGATATATCTTAAAAGTGACTAAATTTATGTACATAGTCTTGAAATCAAATAATTTTCTAAAAAGTAATAGAGACGGATAAAATCTAGTCACTTCTAAAATTCAAAATATAGTCAAATATATTTTAAAATAATAAAAATATAGTCATCTACACCTTAATTAAAAATTTTGTTAGGATCAAATTGATGTCAAATTAAAAATATTAAAAAATATATTTAGTCTCATATTTTTAAAATCTAACTAAACTAAAAAAATTATTACAGTGCACCACAATAATTTAGTACACTCTTACACTTTGTGGTCTTATTTGCTGTATCACAAGTTGCATCAAAACGTGTACAACGAAACTTTTCAAGTTGGGTGCTTCAAAGACGGAGCCAAACTTTAGACACCAAGCATGATGCAAAAATTATTACATTCAAAAGAGGCGTGGTTGGTAAACATTAACAACTACAAATTGTAGGCAGTCTCCCACTACCACAACTGCAGCACGGATTTTGATTGTGGTGCAGTGGAGCTTCCACATTCTGCAGGGACCGGGTAGGGAGGAAGATATTAAAAAAAATAAAAATCAAGTCGAACTACTTTTCAAAGTCTTCAAAAAATAATAAAATTATTTTTCAATAATAAATATCTTAATCATTATGTTAAAACATAATTATTATAAAATAATATTAATGCTTTCGTTGTAGAAATAATATTCGTTCATAAAATTAGTATATTAAACATTAACTCTGTGTTAACAATTAATTAAGTCACTAGCTTGGAATAATAGTGAGCAACTTGACTAATTTATATAATCTATAGGTTTAAATCTAAGAACCATCGATGTACTAGAAAACATTTATTGTGTTTGGATGTAATTTTATTAACGAATGAATCTAGAAACTAGTAGAAAATGAATAAAAAGGGAAGGATAGGAAAGAAAAGGAACAAAGTTACTTCCTTCTTTGACTCCATCTATCCATTTTTTAGTTTTTTTATTACAAAACATCTTTCAATTTCTAATATCAAGAAACATTAAATTTTTTATTTTCAATACTACCCCAAATATAATTAATTGTATTTGTTTTTCAATAACTTTATAATCATGTAAATTTATATTTTAATAGAGATAATGTGATGCACTCATATATCTTTTTACTATTATTAAGATATATTTATTATTTTCTTAATCTATGTGCTTTTTTGGTTTTAGACAAATGGAATGAAAAGAGTAGAGCATCTTTCTGCTTATTTGTAAGATTAATAAAAGAATAATAGAGCAGAAATTTATATATTTGAAAATTATATTATAATCAAATGAAAGAAATTATTAACTTACCAACTAGCCCTTTTACTAACATTTTTTAAAAAATTATTAAGTTAAATGTTGTTCTTTTTTATCCATGTATGACAGAAGTAAGCATCAAACCAAAGAAGTATGGTGCTAAGACATTTTGGGTTGAAAAATCTATATTTAGGGATTTTTCGTACATAAACTTTTACAAGCATATATTTGCTATTAATTGCTCCTATACAATTCTAAGTTTAAAAATAGGACAAATTACATTAATTCTCTGAGATTTGACAAAACTCACCTCATTTTTCTTTATTTTTTCAAATGACATTGACCTTTATTAGACGCATCAACTTACACAACATAATGTGTAATGAAAAGAAGGATGATGTAATGATTTCATAAAATACAATAAATTTGATTTTTTTAATGTGGCAACTAAAAATGATATTTTATGACAACTTAATAAATTTGTCATACTAGATCTAAGTTTTACTGAGAACTTATAAAACTTGTTACAATAGACATAACTTTTATTGACAAATAGTAAAAGTCATCACTGAAGTCATTTTGGTTTGTGTGACGACTTTTCCTAGTTGTCATTGGATTCAAATTGGTAAGCATATTTTGTAACAACTTATTAAGGTTGTCACAATAAAACTAGTTGATAGAGACAACTTATAAAATGTCATCACACCAAACCTAATTTTTAGCAACACCTATAAAGGTCATCATATAAATAATTTTAGTTTTTGTGATGACTTTTTTATAGTTGTCACTATATTAAAATTGGCAGGTATATAGTATACTTATCACAATAGAGTTAGTAATTAGTGGCAACTTTTAAAAGTTGTCACTTTCAACATAACTTTTAGAGAAAACTGAGAAACACTACCAAAAAAAACATATGGATTATTGATGAAATTCCTGCAGATCAAATCCAAAAAATATTTGATGGAAAATAATATCACTAAAGGGGTTATCGTTAGCACTTATCCATCGAAAATTCACGCATCGGAACAAATTACTGAAAGGTTTTGGATTTTCATACGTATTCTCTGACTATGTTACCGATGACCAATTAATAGTACTCCATCTATAATATTATATTAAAATTTGTTGCTTATAATTTTCTAAAAGATTTTTATTGACATAAAGCTAGCTCATGGGAGAGAAGGGTTGTCCAAGCTCTTATAAAGACTATCTAGGTCATATCCTTAAGTAATGTGAGACTTTAACACACATCCTTACACCTGAAACTAGACATTTGGAGTGTGAAATTTGTAGCACTAAACATAGGTGATCCAATAATAGCCATAAGATAGGCTCTAATACCATCTTAAAATAATGAGTCTAACTCAACCCTAAGCTAGCTAACTCATTAGGGGAGGCCTTACTTAAGCTCTTATATAGGCTATCTAGGTCTTGGGTTGTACATGGGTCAATTAGGTCAAGTTAAAGGGAAACAAAGCATTCAATCAAATTAAAAAGGGAGAGGTTAGGTTTGGTCAAGTTGTGCTATTTTTTCCACCAACCCAAACACTCATGGATTGGTTTCGATCAGGTGGTCAGGTTCCTCTTTTATTAAAAAAATAGCATTATTGTCATCAACCATGATCAAACAGCTAAATCAAACCCTAACCCCAAATCAATCCAAACCTAAGATCAATATCATTAAAAAATCAAACAATTTTACTTTCATTTTAACCAAAAATCACAAGGATGAAGATGAACTAGAAAAACCAGTGATTCATCAGAGGAAAATAAAGCTTCAGCAAATCAAAGCAACTAACTTACCCTCACCCTCTTCCATGTGCCCATCCTTATCCAAGTAACCCATCAACATTGACTGAAGCCCTAGTGAGCCAAAAGACAAAGAAGAATTATTAAGGAAGGTGGAAATTGAAACACCTAGACATCGCTGTCAAAGAAGCTATATCACCACACCAAGGAAGATGTGGGAATCGAACCAAGACTTCAAACCCAGACCACTATGACTCTAGAAAAGGCTCCAGACTTATGAGGAAGGAAGGAGGGTAGGAACTGGTGATTGAGTTGGTTTGAATCACAAAGAAAGCTTCATGGATCGGCGTGTAGATTGATGACATGCAATGGCAAAGGGAGAAGAAGAAGAGAAGAGAGGAAGGGGTGGCAGCAATTAGTGCATGGGTAGAAGGAGAACAAGGGATTAGGGTTGTGTTTGTGTTCTCACTAAGTAAGTTAGTGCATTAGTTTTACAATTTGATAAAAAAAGATGAGGGGGTTTGGGTTTCCAAATTAGGTAATAGGTTTATTTTTTAAGTGTTTTAAATTAAACTTGGTACCCAAATCGAACACTAGATGGGTTAATTTGGGTGTACCCGAAGAGAGTTGATTACCTAACCTGAACTAATTTTTTGTGGTTAGATCGAGTCTAGTCTATCAAGTTCGCAAATAGATTCAAACCTATGAATACCCTTATCTAGGTCATATCCTTAAGTAATAACAACTTATGTTTTCACAAAATGTACAATATTTATAATGACAAGTGTGGTAAATATAAATGATCAACAAACTAAGTAATCACAGAAGACAATACTTTACGCGACAACTACTTGAAGTTGTCACTATAGACCTCTAGCTATATACCGAGTATCCATAACGACTTTCAGTCTCATGAAAGCTTAAAAAAATCACCACTAAATGTTTATGTGATGATATTGAAATGTTTTGGTCATCACTATAAACCTTATTCCTTTTAGTGGAGGATGGTGTAATGATTTTACAAATTTAATGACGTCTTGCTAGAAGGGAATCAGTTATGTTTTACCAAAGCTCAAAAAACATTAGTGTAATTTGCACTTATGAATTTAATGAAAATTATATTATTTAAATTGTTATTAGCAATAGGTTAGATTGTTTCATAAGTGAACCCACAATCTAGTGACAAACTCCTACATGTATGAATGAGTTACAAGAGGTCGTGAGTCCAATCCATCCACTCGCTATCCGATCCTAATTTCTTAGTTAAAAAAAGAGGAGGGAAAGATGGAGTTTTTTACACATTTAAAATTAAAAAAGTGAGATATTATATATCTACCCAGATCTAAAAAGTATTACGGATATGTCTTATTTTGTATTACATGAAAATCGATTTAAATTGATTTCCTTGTTAACCCATCGAGCCAACTTTACATTTGTACATGGACTCAAATCATTTGACTAAATCGATTTAAATCAATTTTAGGAACATGTCATGTGTTAGGATATTTCAAAAATCAATTTAAATAGATTTTTGAAATATCCTTAACACACACATTCTGACATATTCCTAAAATCAATTTAAGTCAATTTCTTGGTTTTACAATACATAATTGATGGATGTGGCTCTACCATCTGATTATAACGCCTAGTTTTTAAAATTTGCGTCGGCTTAAAAAAAAATTGTCATATAATAAATAATTAATTATATTTAATTTATAATTGACATAGTATTTATTTTGTAAAAATTAAATTACATAGATCTAATGCTCCTAAGCAATCAAACAATATATTAAATACATTCTATCTTATAAAGAGAACAAGTGTTTCTATCCTATAAGAGAACAAGTGTGTTACACACTAAATATTTATATAAAAATAATTAAATTTAAATTATAATTGTCATAATATTTATTCTAAAAAATAAATTTCGTAAAATCATATAATCTAAACCAACTAAATAATAACATATTAATATTCTATCCTAAAATAGGCAGTGTAATCTATGCACAAAAAGTCTATAAAGTTAATTATATTTAATTTTTATTTGACAATTCATTTATTCTATAAAATTAAATTCTACTAAATATTATAATCTTAACCATGTAAACAATAATAAATTAAATTATCCTATCCTACAAGACAAAGTATAATATACACTCTAAATACTTATATACATAGAAAAAATTATACTAAATAGCCAATTACATATTAAATTACTATGTCTACCTCACAATTAATATATTAAAATATATATTTTAAACTACATAAAATAAATTGTTAAGATAATAAACTAAGTAAAACAATCTACTAGCCTCCATTGCTACTCTTCCCGCAATGTGGTCAACTTCTTGCAATGTGAGGTAGGCATATTAATTTAATATACTGTAATATGTTTGAGTAAAATATATTGTAGGATACGTAAAATTTGAACATAATTTAATATGCAATAAGCTATTTAGTATAATTTTTTCTATGTATATAAGTATTTAGTGTGTATGTTGCACTTTGTCTCGTAGGATAGAATAATTTAATATATTGTTATTTAGTTGGTTAAATTATAAGATTTAGTGGAATTTAATTTTTGTAGAATAAATAAAATGTCAAATAAAAATTAAATATAATTAACTTTATAGACTTTTTGTGCCTAGATTACACTACCTCTTTTAGGATAGAATATAGTTAATATGTTATTGTTTAGTTAGTTTAGATTATAGGATTTTGCAAAAAAAAAAAATTAGAATAAATATTATGAAAATTATAATTTAAATTTAATTAGTTTTATATAAATATTTAGTGTGTGACACACTTGTTCTCTTATAGGATATAAACACTTGTTCTCTTTATAGGATAGAATGTATTTAATATATTGTTTGGTTGCTTAGGAGCATAGGATTTATGTAATTTAATTTTTACAGAATAAATATTATGTCAATTATAAATTAAATATAATTAATTATTCATTATATGACAATTTTTGTTTTGTAGCCTACGCAAATCTTAAAAACTAAGCATTATAATAAGATAGTGGAGCCATATCCATCAATTACTATAGAACCAAGAAATTGACTTAAATTGAATTTTAGGAACATGTCAGAATATGTCATGATGTTTCAAAAGTCTATTTAAATCAATTTTTTGAAATATTATGACACATTCGGACATGTTCCTAAAATCGATTTAAGTCATTTTAGTTAAATTGACTTAAGTCGATTTGTGTACAAATGTAAAGCTGACTTGATGGGTTAACAAGAAAATTGATTTAAATCAATTTCTATATAATATAAAATATGATATATTCGTAATATTTTTCAGATCCAAATAAATATATAATATATCATTTTTTTAATTTTAAATGTGTAAAAAACTCGGAGGAAGGGATATTTTCGTAGAGAGATTGAGATAACCACAAATATAATAATACTGTAGGCTGCTTTGGTGCTTGATCCGTCAATTATGCATGGATAGGTGGGACTTTATTTTAATAAAGTACAAGAAAATCAATATCAAAAGATCTCGAATGTCAAGAGTTAGGATCTAATGTGCGGTTAGGTATATTTACCTAAATTTGAAGTCAACTTACACTAATTTATAGCAATCCAGGCGAAAAAATTATAATCCCAATTCATAATGGGTATGGTCTTTAACCTGAACAAATGAGGGCGAGATTGATTGACAAATTGTAAATTATAGTTTGATATGATAAAGTAATTATTTTTTAATTTTACTTAAAAACTATAATTTAAGAATAAAAATTATAAGAAAATATAATTTAGCATGATTTTACTAAATATATTAAATTAAAGTAAAGTTTAATATGCACACTTCAAATCATATTTTAGAATTTAGAATTTAAAGTGTATAAGTAAAATTCTAACATACTATATAGTATTGGTTCAGCCGCATCCAAACCTAACAAGAAACAACTGCACTACTGCCAAATATATGAAGTTGAACACAGGAAAAGAAAAGGCTACCGAAGTCGTGTTTAGTAAAACTAAATAATCAATTCTGAGATTTTTTTATAGAAATATTTATTTTAAGTGTTAAATGTATGTTGAAGGAAACATTATTATATTTAGTAAACAATATATTAAAAATTTAGTCTCTAAATTTGGTTATTATAAAAGTTAATTTTTAAATTTTGTATAATTCAGTTCTGTCGGAAATTAAAAAAAATGAAAATAAAGTAAGTTGATAAAAAATCTGCAAAGTTGAAATTAACTCATGTACAAAATGAAATTTGCACAAACCAAAGAACTTATTAGTACCTTATTGAAGCATTTATTTACAAATTCGAATAAAAGGATTAAAACCATTGAATTTTTTTTAATTTAGCATATATTAATACATATGCGTGCTACCCTAACTCCACTACAATATTGGGCCTCTATGCCTCACTAGATCAGTTAGAAAACAAACATCAAAGTTTAGAAAGCAAAAGTGATTCACTTGCTATGAACCAGAACAAAGTGGCCTTGTTTGGCTCCTAATCCTACCAAATGATGGATGATATATCTTTAGAAGAATCAACATAAAAGTTCTTGTCATTCAAAATTTCATTGACAATAATATAGAATATAATTTACAAAATATTCATAGACTATTAAATATATATAAATGTGTTAAATCAAAATCTATACCATTTAATAGAAGAAATTTAATAAATAACTGTTTTTTTTCCTCTAAACCCAAATGAAATTTTGTTTTGAGATCCACAAATTCATAACTATTTTGACTTTTTGTTATTTGACTTTTATATTTTAATATTTTAACAAGGGCCACAAGTTGAAAGTTAAGATGAATTATAGAGGTTTTTTATTTAAAGTTTAATTTTTTTTATAAAAAAGTTGAAAAATAAAAATATATTACAATAAATTAGACCCAAATAATACGTTTTAAAATTTGCGTTAAAAAATAAAAAATATAAATTATTGGCAAGCAGTTCACAGGCGATCAATGAATTGATCATCTTGTGTATCTTTTCTCTTCCCAAATTTATCACCCGTGACACCTCCTGCGGTAAGCCCTAAATTTCAATGAAAAATGTTATGGGATGGTAAAATTACACAATAAATATACATCATATATCTTATCATAATTGGATATGATAAGTGGTCTATATTTATTCCACTTATTTATCATATCTACTAATAATATAATATATAATATGTATTTATTATATAATTTTATTATTTTCATAATATTAATCAATTTCAGTTCCACGTTTAAGCCCCCACTCTCACCTACCCACTCATCGCGGCACTCACTGGCTCACTCCCAATTCGTAAACAGAACCCACAAACAGACAATAGCAGCAGTTTAAGCTGAACGCACAGCAGCAGAATCAAACCGCCACTCAAGATTATTGATCCCCCTGTGACACGCAACACTTCATCCCTCTATGCATCGACACACGTCACTGTTTTGGTTCCCACCGACACAGAGAAACACGGTACAATTGTGGACCCACCTTTCGCCTGATATATGATATATCCATGCTTCTGCCCTTTTAACTCTATTATCCCCACTCATGAATCATATCTTCCATTTACCCATTCTTCATAATCTTTTCGGATTTATACAATTGTTTTATTAATTTATGCTACTTCAATCTAGAATATAGGTAGCATGCCCTATTTCATATTTCTTCGCAAGATATATGAGAACTAGGGCACTGGAATTATGGTCATTGTTGTAGCAAGTTGCAACGTGCTTCTCATTGTATTCCGTCATGAATTACACACTTTTATTGTCGAAAAATGCGTTCTACATATGTACGTACAAAATTTGTTATTCTTTGGGTTAAATATAATACTAATATTTTTCAATTTTTGGTATTGGTTTTATAGAAATTGAGTCTCCCCGTCGCATGTGATTTTATTCAGCTCGGCAAGCATTCGAGAAAATCGTTGCTTGTAGTTTACAATAGTATATGGCCTTGCAAGTGAATTGCAACCTAGGACGATAATTCACAAATTAACTTTTCCCGCTTTTGTTTTCCAATGGCTGACGTACTCATCCCAAATCCTATTTTGAGAAAATGATGGCTACAAGCAGAGATGGTCTTGGTAACCCGCTGCTTGTGCATATATGATTGTCTTTCGCCCCAATAACAACAAACGGAAGAAAATAATTCAAAGCCAAATCAGCTTGGTGCTGTAATAATTAATCGGCAAATACAGGTCGATTTATCAAAAGGAGTGGCTTTATTGTCTAAAATGAAACGTGGAACTTGCCAACTTTTATACGAAGACGTAGAAATTAACAATCCTCTCTCTAAATATTTATAAAACAATCATTTTACCTCTCAAAGAGATATTATTACTGATAAAATAACCTCCAAAAAAATTATATTAGCGTATAAGATCCTGTAAAAGTACATTCAGTTTGACAAATTCACACTACAAGAAACTCATGGTATACGGATGAAAAGTACCGATAGGTATAGCGACAATTCGATGCCTTTTCTACTTGAAAATTAAAAGGAAAAAAATTGTCGGCAACTCATTGGTGCATCAGTAATTAACACTTGGTGCCATATTGCATCATATGTCACATAAGATATACCAACAGGTATACCAACAGAATTTCCAACTTCATGCATATTTATTTGAGACCGTCAGTAAACCCGATGGCACATGTAATGCGTCATGTAGGGCAAAGATATTACCGACAGATTTTCGATGGTATGGTTTTTTATTTTTCCATATTTATTTTACCAACGAATTTATTGGCAATAAATTTTTTTTAGTTTTTGAATATTTATTTTATTATTGACAGGTTTTTTCAATTTGTTTTTTAAGTTTTTTTTAATGATGTTACCAACATGAGCATGACAGATTATTTTATTTTTATTTTTATATAATTATTTATTACTAACAGGTTTTCACAAAGAATAGTTGCTAAAATTAAGTGCGTGGATCAGAGACATAGTTAAACATTTAAAAATTATAAAATAATAATTTTGTAGTGAAACTAATAAATGTAACAATGATGTCTCCATTTAAATTAAAGCGCATTCTATTTAATTAGTTAATTAAAAAATTTAAAAATAAATATTTAATTTAAATATTGAAATTTGAAATTGGAGATAAGATAATTACTATTTGATTTATTTTAAGTTTTTCTTTTGAACCATATATTTATTTTAAAGATTGATATTTAATATAGAATTGCTAGAGGTTTACCCTTAGTAGAGCTCTTATCTTGAAGGATTAGTTACTATTATCGAAGTGAATACGTTAGCCTTAGGAAACCAAAAATTGAAATTGTTGAATTTAGAATCAATTAAAAAGAATACATGTTAAAATTAAGTACATTATATTAAACATAAATAATATATTTAATATTGAGAAATATAATATTGAACTAAATTAAATACATCTATATTGTCAACTAAATAAGAGGCAAACAAAATAGTGACTAATAGTTAGTAGTGCAAAGCTCAAATCATAATTTTATATAGAGAAGAACTTTTAATGGTGATTTAATTTAAAGTCAATACTATATACAAATTAAATCTAATAATAATTGTAATTATTTGTAGGTGAGGTAAAGAAAGCACAAGAAATGGGAGGTTGAATCACGTTTTTCAAAATTTTTTAGCTTTTCCAAACTTTAAACATATCAAGTTTAGATACTTAATTTTAGGCTCAAGTCAAAATGGTATACTGCATTCCATTAACGACGAAACAGAGGAAGAATCCTATGGCTTTGCAGTGTCTCAAGGTGTGCCACTTCTCCTTCTCTTAGATCTACGATTTCCCTTGCCTCCCCAATATTTTACTTTATAAAAATAGTCTTCACTTTCCACTGCTACTTTTATGCCTCGTTAGCTTGACAAGCTGGCTTTATACTTTACAAAGCAGGAACAGACCTACATAAGAAAAAGGGTCATGTGCATTTTGATCAAAGATATGTCCCATTTCATAGGATATTGAGTAGTGGGCAACAATTTATCATGTGGCTCACTTCCTTGAGGAGTGCCTTCTTAAGTTACTTTCTATCGTTACTAATCATGATTCATCCCTCTGTGTCCAGATAATTGTAATAAAATGGTAAAGTTTATAAATAATAATAATAAATAATTAAATAAAGTGGTAAATCACTAGGGATGATAATTATAACCTTACCCGCAAGGCACCCGCCCTACCTGCCTCACTTAGGTTGGGTTTAAAACACACCTTGCACTTGGACGGGTAGATGCAAGGTGGGTTTTGCCTATGGGTTGGGGCGGGTGCGGGTTTAGAGTGAATTTGTCACGCACTCCATATATATTTAAAAAAATATAATTATTATATTATATATATATATATATATATATATTAAAACAAAATTATCTAACCCTAATACACTAATAGGATTGAGTAATACCCTAGTCATTCACATTTCACAAATTCACTCCCACCATAGCCTCCTTTGTCTTCGACCTAAGACTCACCCAGTCATTCACTTTGCCACTCACTCAAACTATAGCCTCCTTGACCCTTCTTCCTATCAACAAGGGACATTCAACCTTCATCATCATCTTTGTGCCTTCCTTTGACTTAAGTTATTTTTTTCTATTAAGGATATTCTTTTTTTTTTATACTAATGATTGCTACTTTAGAATTTATATATTAATATTGGTTATATTTTATATTTTTGTGTTTGATTTTTTAGATTCCAGATAATTCTACAGGTTTTTTTAAAAAATAATGAAGTGGGTTGGATATTTATGGGACGAATGTGGTATTTAAATTTATAAAACCCACAAATAAGAACAATGTAAATTGAGACTCATATTATCTATATAGAATGAAATCGAGTTGAGTAAAACTCGCCACCAACTCGTCACATCTAAAATCACAGTGGGTTGGATTGGAACTCTACCTGTGAGGTCAAGCTCATGCATTTATTAATTCTAGGGGTAATTACAGACACCTTCCTTGAGATTCTTCGATATTACACTTATCCCCTCTAGTTTTTAATATAACACATACCTCCCTTAAATTATTGTAAAAAGCCTATTTTATCCTTATAATTAATATTCTCTTCCTCCAATTTTCACTCCCCAAATCCCTAATCCTCTCTCCCCCTCCCCTCCCCATGCTCCCTCCTTTCTCCCTTCCCCTCCCTTCCCCATGCTCCCTTCACCATCCATGCCCTTCGCCGTCCCCTCCAGGGCACCACCGTCACCGGCAGGACGGAGGAAGTGGCTTCGCTATCCAAGAGCGGAGAGAGGCACAGAAGGGTGGCTTTGCGTGAGCCCGCAGAGGCGTGGCGGATAGAGGTGGTGACAAGGCTTTGCGGCGCGAGCTCCAGTGAGCAGCAGGCTTCGTGAGGACTTCGCGGTGCCTCCTCTCATGAAAGGGGAGGCGTAGGGTAGCTTTTGCGCGCGCACAAGGGCGATAGAGGAGTGGTGGAGATGCTGGCTTCTCCTCTTTTTTTTTTGTCTTAGGTTTGTTTTGGTTTTGCTCTACTGTTAGTTTTATTTTGTTTCAAGCTTGATTTTGCTTGGGTTGCGGATAATGGAGGTTGCAATGGTTCTAGATTGTAGTGACGGGAATGGTTGTGGTGGTGAATGATGGTGGTGTATGATAGTGATGGTGCTGTATGTGAATGAATAGAGGATGGGGGTGGTGGTAGTGCTGATGGAGGGGATGAAGAATGTTTGGGCTTTTTTTTAATAAAGGGTAATCTTGACATTTTGAAAAATTATTTAGAAATAAGAGAGATAAATGTAGATATTAAAAATTAGAGGGGAGTAAGTGTAATATGGAAGAACCTAAGAGAGGTGCCTGTAATTACCCCTTAATTCTAATAATGACAGTTGTTTTGTACACATCCGACACTAATCAATTACAATACTATTTTTTATTTATTTATTTATTTTATAATTTCTTGATCAGATTTTTCAAAAATACCAAATTGCAATTTATCTATTTGTCTGTTGAAGAGTGAATGAATGTTTCATATTGAAATTTAATAAGTATCATTATATATATTATGGCTAAATTAATACGTAAGTCCAGAATTTTTTTTCTTTTGGTTTAGTCCTGAATTTTTCTAGAAAATTCAAATATGTCTTAACACTTTAAAAATTTATAATTCGATCTCTAAACCTACAAAATATGTGCCATTAGATTTTTAGACTTATGGAAAATATTCTAAAATGCTATCTTAAATTTATGTAATAGTAAAGTTGAATAACGATATCGAGCTATTACCTCTAGATCACTAAACATTACCATATGGTAATATAACAACATATTAAAAGCATCCAAAGAACTAACCATAACCGTTTTATAAATTTAGGAACAGATTACAATTTTTCAAATTATAAAAATCAATTTAGATTTTTTCTTAAAAAAATTAGAGATTAATAGAGTTATTTAACCTTCTATCATTTAATAATTTTAATATTATACATAAATATTTTTAATGAGAATATTATATATAAATATTGAAATATAAGTTTTTATATAAAATTTTAAACTGAAAAAAAAATTTTGTCCATCTTATCCAAAATTTAGGTTACTAATATAGAACTTTTTTTTATATCATCAACTAATCATATATTATTGTAGAAATAAGCTCAGTAGTATTTAATATAAAAATAAATATTTTATTGATACAAAATAAATCATAAAGAACTACTATAATTAAAGTTAAGGCAAATTATATTTACCTTATGGTGAAATTCATTATTATTTCATTTCATTTGACAAAATTTGCAAGGTAAATCTTAAAATTTACAAAATTATTATATCGATCTTTTATGAATTTATAAAATTATTATATCACATTCTCCTTTATTACATATTGCATAATATATTTAGAGGGGATCAATGTTATCCAGACAAATAAAATAAAACTATTATAAATTTTACCAACTTTAAAATATGTAAATGTTATTTGCTCTTGAATTTATCAAATAGAATAATAATTGAGTCAAATAATAATAAACAAATAAAAAACTTATATTTTTAAGTACTTTTTATCTAGGATATTGAACATTGATAGTAGAGGTTAATTCCTTTAAATTATGGAGTCTAGTGTTATGAGAATCGGACCACACAAGTTCGTTCGTTATTTGGACTGATTTTGCATATGACTCGGTCAAACCCATTAAACCCTTTAAGTTTGGCTGCGAACCGTGTGGATTTCAAAAATTGTAATACATATTCTATACACTTGGAACATGTGGGAAGGAAGTTGATTCCACTACCACTAAGCCACATGTGTTCTTATTATAAGTTGTGTAAATAATAAGGGTTTTTTTTATATGATATTTAAAGAGGTGTTTTACACATATATGATCATTTGTGGGGAAAAATTTTGATATGGGGCGAGTCAAAGGAATCTCCAGCGGAGAATTTTTTTATCAAATGGAAAAAGTGAATTCGCAAAAGGCGAAGTCAGAAAATTTAAAAAATTAAAAACTGAAAAGGTATTGTCTTTTCTCTTTTGGCAGAAGGAACGAGAAATGTTAAAATTTTAAAAAAAGGTACAATTTCAAAGTTTTGAAAAATGGGGATGGAAATCTGATAAAAGGAATCCACCAAAGGCACAGTTTTCAATTAAAAAATTATTTTTAAGAATCCGCCAAAGACATTTTCATTATTAAATTATTTTTCGCCCTCTATATAAACTCCCAAGTCCACTCATACCATGCATACTAACGTTAGTATGTAGTAGAGAAGGTTATGAGGATGTGAGTTTTGAAAGAAAAAAAGTGTTGAGAGTGTAAAAAAAAGGAGTGAGAATGAATAGTGTAAATATAATAGTTTATTTTGATGGTGAAGTTGTTACAAATACTAATGAGGGTGTCACATTTATATGTGAGAGACCATTTAGCTTTTTTATTCCCTACACTTTGTCATATGCGAGCTAGAAAATGGGTTATGTCAATCGATAAATAGTGACACTCCAAAACAGTCTTGGCAATAAGATACATGTGTCCTATCTCGATTTTTGGCAGTCTTAGGCAATACCAAGCAAGTTGGAATACGAGATAACAACGATATTCAACAAATGTTTAGGATACATCAATAGTATCAACTAGACATTCCTCCATTGAGTTGTATGTTGATTTTGAAATTGTTGCTGAATGTAGAATATGGGTCAAACACATTTGTAGATGAAGACATAGAAGTGAAAGTAATGGAAGAAGAAGACGATGAAGATGACTATGCAAGTGGCAATGAATATCCTGATAATAATGCAGTTGATGATGTTGATAATGATGTAGATAATGATGGCATGTCAACAGAGTAGCAACAACAATAATGGGTTGTCTTTCATGCGTATTTGGATTTAGAAGCTATGCAAGCATTAGAGTTTCGGAGTATGCAAACATGGGTATGTACCTTTTAATTTTTTTAGTTAATTGTTTTTAATCGATCATATTTAGTTGATTATTTTTAGTTGATCATAATATAATTTTAGTTGATTATTATGTAGTTGATTTAATATTTTTTAGTTGATTATGTTTAGTGATTTTTTTAGTTGATTAGAAGAACAATTTTATGTAATTTTAGTTGATTATTATTTAGTTGATTTAATTTTTTTTTCATTTTCAGTTGATTGTTTTAGTTTATTATTATTTTTTTAGTTAATCATTTTTAGTTGATTCTTTAGTTGACTATTTTTTTAGTTGATCATTTTTTAGTTGATTCTTTTAGTTCATTATTTTTTTTACCTGATCATTTTTAGTTGATTCTTTTTTTAGTTAATTATTTTTAGTTAATTCCTTTAGTTCATTTTTTTTTTAGTTGATCATTTTTAGTTGATTCATTTAGTTGACTTTTTTTTAGTTGATAATTTTTAGTTGGTTCTTTTAGTTCATTATTTTTTTTAGTTAATCATTTTTAGTTGATTCTTTTAGTTCATTTTTTTAGTTGATCATTTTTAGTTAATTCCTTTAGTTGATTTTTTTTTAGTTAATCATTTTTAGTTGATTCCTTTAGTTGACTATTTTTTTAGTTGGGTCTTTTAGTTCATTATTTTTTTAAGTTGATCATTTCTTAGTTGATTCTTTTAGTTCATTATTTTTTTAGTTGATTATTTTTAGTTGATTCTTTTAGTTCATTATTTTTTTAGTTGATCATTTTTAGTTAATTCTTTTAGTTGATTATTTCTTTTAGTTGATTCCTTTAGTTGACTATTTTTTAGTTGATAATTTTTAGTAGGTTCTTTTAGTTCATTATTTTTTAGTTGATCATTTTGATTTTTTTAGTTGATTTTTTAATTTTTTGGTTGATTTTTTAGTTGATTTTTTTAGTTTAATATTTTATTTTTTAGTTGATTATTTTATTTTTATGTAATTTTAGTTCATTTTTATTTAGATGATTTTTTTTGGTTAATTATGTTTAGTTGAGTTTTTTTAGTTGATTTTTTTTTCCAGTTGATCTTTTGTGTTGATTCTTTCATTTCATTTTTTTTAGTTGATTCTTGTAATTGATTTTTTTGTTGATTATTTTTATTTGGTTATTTTATTTTATTAGTTGATTGGAAACACAATTTTATGTAATTTTAGTTTGTTACTTTTTAGATGATTTATTATTATTTTTGTTGATTATGTTTAGTTGATTTTTTTAGTTTATTATATTTTTTTAGTTGATCATTTATAGTTGATTCTTTTGGTTTATTATTTTTCTTAGTTGATTCTTGTAATTGTATTTTTTGGTTGATTATTTTTAGTTAGTTATTTTTATTTTATTAGTTGATTATTTTTAGTTGATTAGAAGCACAATTTTATGAAATTTTAGTTCATTATTGTTTAGATGATTTATTATTATTTTTTGGTTGATTATGTTTAGTTGATTTTTTTAGTTGATTATGTTTAGTTGATTTTTTTAGTTTATTATATTTTTTTAATTATTTTTTCATAGGTGATTCCGTTGTGAATAGCGAACTATTTGTTAGGATGATATTCAGTAATAGGAGGCAACTATAGAAGCAATTAAGGCGTACAACATACTCAGATGAGTGAATTATAAAGTGTTGGAGTCAGAACGAAGACATTTTATTGTAAATGCACACAACATGATAGAGGTTGTGGATGACTTCTTAGAGCTAGTTTGAAAAACTAAGGGCTTTTTGGAAATCAGGAAATACAATGGGCTACACACTTGTACTATGGCGAGAATTTCACAGGACCACTCAAAGTTGGATTTTGACACTATTGCACAATTTATAGAGCCCATGGTAGTCTTACCTATCTCTTAAAGTTAAAACTGTGATTGCATAGGTTTTCTCTCGGTATGGGTACATAACAACCTACCGAAAACATGGTCGACAAAGCAAAAGGCTATCGAAAAGTTTTTGGCAATTGGGAACGCTCGTATGAGGAGTTACTGCATTGGTGTGGAGCCATGTGTGCGCGTTCTAGGTTCAGTTGTTCAATTTGATGCTCTAGAGGCATATCGTGGTGATGAACTGGTGCCAAATTATCGACTATTTCGCCTGGTGTTTTGGAGTTTTGGTCCATGCATTAAGGCATTTAGACATTGCAAGCCACTAATACAGATAGATGGGACGCATTTGTATGGGAAATATAAAGGGACTTTACTAATTGCAGTTGCACAAGATGGCAATAAGAACATTTTGCCGATTGGTTTTGCTATTGTGGAGGGAGAGTAGAATGCGTGACAGTTTTCCTGGACCATCTCCATAGATATGTAGTAACCCGAGATAGGGTTGGTGTTATTTGTGATCACCATGAGTCAATTAAAGCGGCAATAGCTCGGAGCAATGGGCAGTGGAAACCTCGAGAGCATTTTCATAGGTATTGCATTAGGCACATCACTGCTAATTTCTTAAGGAGATTCAAGGCACCTCACTTGCACAAAATTGTTGTGAACATGGGTAATTTACACTTTCGTTGCATTTATGTTTGTTAATTTCATTTCCTATGGATGTGATTTTCATAAATTAAAATTTAAAAAACATTGTTCTCTCAGGGTATTCAAGGAGTGAGAGTGAATTCAACAATCACTATGAGCGGATGCGTGAACGTAGCTTCCAATATACAGATTGGCTTGACGAAATTCCACGGGAAAAGTGGGTGAGGCATTTGATGGTGGATATCGATGGCACATGACCACAAACCTTGTGGAGTGTATGAATTCTGTGTTAAATAGGGCTCGCAATCTTCCAATCATAGCACTAATAAGAGTAACATATTTCCGATTGGTTGAGTTGTTTGCTAAGAAAGGTGGGAAGACATATGCACGAAAAAATGCAGGTCATGAATTCTCAGAAGCCATCATGATACGACTGCAAAAAGTAGAGCTATCAGCAAGAAACATGATAGTGACCAACTTTGATAGGCAACACGAGTCTTTCCATGTGAAAGAACAAATCAGTAGGGAAGAATACAAGGTTGATTTGAAGCAGAGATATTGTGATTATGCCGATTTTCAGATTGATCAAATTCCTTGTTGTCACGTGATTGCGCCTGATAGCGGGAACTTTGAATGGCGAGGGTATGTGGATGATGTTTACAGAATAACAAAGGTTTGCAAGGTGTACAAGAGACAGTTTGGGTTGTGGGGCACCAAAGTACATGGCCCCGATATAGAGGTCCAGTGATTTGTCCTAATCCAGCTTCAAAGTGCAAAGCCAAAGGCCGCCCAAGAGCACTCGCTTCCTTAATGAGATGGATATGCGTGATATGCGGGGACCTCAACGTTGTGGTCTTTGTCGAGGTGAAGGTCATAGTCAAGCGCTGTCCACACACTCATGGACCAAGTTCATAGTCATGTCACTTAATCGTGTTTTATGGAGGCTATTATGTCATTTGATTCTATTTCATGGATGTTAGTGTGTGATTTTATTTTGTTTCTTGGATGTTATTTTGTCACTTTATTTTATTTCATGGATGTTATTGTGTCATTTTATTGTGTTTCATGGATATTACTTATTGTGTTAATTTAATGTTTGTATTGAGGTTATTGTGTGTTTTTAAAGCGTTATATGTTACTTTCATATATGTAGTCCTTTTATTCGTGGTCCATCAACAAAAAATACATCAAGGTCCATAAAATAATAGAAATGCATATTAGAATGTCCATACATAAACACATAAAAAGAAACATCATAACAATTCCATCAAAAAGAGAATAGAATACAAACTAGAAGTCCATACATAAATACATAACATGTTACATGGAAAAAAGTACTCCACATTCAACTTCCCTTATGATCTTTCCCCTTCCCATCTGGCGTGGTGGTTGAAATGGTGAATATCTTAGTCTTTTAGCTGGTTTCACATGTTCCCATGGCCGTAATGCATCACGTATAGTTCCTCCAGTTTGCTTGGTAGCCTTTCCTAACACATTGATAATACTACGCGATTGCCTTCTAACTTGGCCACCCCTATCACCCATGCCTCATCTGCCACCCTAATCTCCCATACCCTGATCTCCTCCACCTTGATCATCGATGCCCTCATCTCTGTCTACATGTTCCTCACCTCCTATTGCTGCATGTTGGCAGATGCAGGAGTATCTTGCAAACTTTGCATCATCTCAACATTTCCCCAATGTGTACCTGGGATAATATCTGTGGAACTGACATATCAAATGTGCCCATTTGTGGCCGGTAGACATTATTCAGTTGACTGGATGGATTTGTATTGAGGTCAATGTTAACTTGTGTGGATGACTGACCCCAAAATGGGCAAAATTGAAATTTCCTCCAATGGCCACTGATAGCTGTGGCCCAAGGGTGAAATGAGAGGCCTTCTCCCCAGACGAGGACCCACTAGACATTCAGGACCACCACTGGGCGGCCCAAAATACCAACTGAATGTTGTGGTGGTTCTTGGATTTGTGTAGTTTGATGCATCCATTAAGGGAATTGGCCATGAGGAAATTGTAATGTGTTTACATCTCAATAAAAAATGTTATTCTACGGAGAAACAAAGGTTGATGGCTATGGGAGCTTCTATTTGGATGGGTGATGCTCCATCTTCTCCTTGAGGGGCACTTGACCTTCTTCATTTAGGGGTGGTTCATTTTCTTCGTGAGTAGGTGGATGACCTACTTCCTCAGGGGACAATCGTATAGCTCAAGTATGAGATAAATACTAAGAGCGATACAAATCGGAGGCTCATAATCAACGTGGGAGTTCCAATTAATGCCCAATTTGCATGTTGGTACCACATTGCCACCCATTGTTGATGTTGTCTTTCCCAATTGTTGGGTGGTAATCCCCTTAAGTCTCGATTATAAAATCGTTGCAGATTAAGTTGGTTGAGAGGAACTTCTTGGTTCAACCCAAATTGTCACATTACTTGATCGGTTGGGTGCAACTCCATCACCTCAAAACATAAAAGTGAAGTAACAGATGAGAACAATTGCCTCTCGACCCGCACATCATCTGGAATAAGGGCATCAAATAGAGGATCTAGATATGGTTGCCATATAAACTGCATTAACAAAAATATATCAGATATGCAAATCATGATGATAACTATGGTGACCACCAAAAATTGTACAATATTTCAAACGTTTACCCTGATGTCCCAAATTATCTATCAGCAACCTTATAGTGTGTTGATTGTTTAGATTAATGTCACGTGGGTAACGTGGTCACTTCCATCTATGAGACATTATCTTAATTAAATATTAATTATTACTTTAATAAGAACAATATAAAAATTCAAGTTAAAAATTGTTACCTCCTAAGGGGAAAAACAAAAGGCATGGACGGTATGGGAGCCAAAAAGGCATCCGTTAAGCCCATACTTGCAATAGAACAACGCACTTGTTGATATTTGTAGTTGCAATTCGAGTAGCACGACAAAGCCCTAAAAAGTGTAGCAAGACATGCTAAGCCCTAACTATATGATCCTACTTGTTCCAAATCTTTGAGCAATTGCAAGCACTTTGCATGTACTTCAGCAGTGCTCTTGTCAGGTACAATACATTGGCCCAACAAGGCCAGGATGAAACTACGTGCAAGTTGTTGTATTGCCAAATCAAAATTGGCTTCAAGGTTTCCAGGATTGTTGTTCAACCAAATTAAATTTATTGCACCTCCACTAAAATCATGTGGCCTGGACGAACACCAGGAGATATTGACACAAATTAGGAGTGTTTCATAACTATTAACAGTAGATCCAATTAAGGTTGACCATTTATTGGGAGCCCTAATAGAATACCAACATCTTCTAGGGTGATGGTGCATTCCCCACACGGGAAGTGGAAAGTATGAGTCTCATGCATCCACCTCTCAACCCAGCTGAGATAAGCTTCTGATTTACTGCTATATCACCGATTTCCACAAAGCGAAGTAGGCATGCTGCACGTAGCTCGTATCTCATTTCTCATTGAAGACAATTTTAAATGTCGAGCTCACATATGTCTTCCTCTGTTAAATGAAAAAATAAATTAATTAACCTGAATAAATGGATTTCAATAGCAAATTAAATTAGTATATTCTCTAATCAATGAAAAAAAAATAAATTAATATATCCACTAACAAAACATAAATATATTAAACTAATCTATTAACTAATTCAATTTTTACGTCTTGTTATCTATTAAATTAAAAATAAATTAACCAACCTCGAATAAATGGATTTCAACAACAAATTAAATTAGTAAATTCTCTAATCAATGCAGAAAAAATAAATTAATATATCCACTAACAAAACATAAATATATTAAACTAATCTATTAACTAATTCAATTTTTGTGTCTTGCTATCTATTAAATTAAAAAATAAATAAATTAGACTTGAATAAATGGATTTCAACAGCAAATTAAATTAGTATATTCTCTAATCAATGCAGAAAAATAAATTAATATATCCACTAATAAAACATAAATATATTAAACTAATCTATTAACTAATTTGATTTTTGTGTCTTGTTGTCTATTAAATTAAAAAATAAATTAACCAACCTCGAATAAGTGGATTTCAATAGCAAATTAAATTAGTATATCCTCTAACAAAATATATCAATGCAGAAAAAATAAATTAATATACCTATTAACAAAACATAAATATATTTAACTAAGCTTTTAACTAATTTGATTTTTGCATATTACTGTCTATTAAATTAAAAATAAATAAATCAACCCGAATAAATGGATTTCAACGGCAAATTAAATTAATATATCCTCTAACAAAATATATCGACTAAGAAAAAATAAATTAACATATCCACTAACAACATAAAAATATTTAACTAAACTTTTAACTAATTCGATTTTGTTAAAAAAAATCAACTAAATAGATATATTAACATATAGAAAATATATAAAATATAAATTTCAATGACAAAATAAAAATACATTACATTTTGCTCTAAAACTTCAAAAGCAATGTGGCCTTGGATCCATTGTATTATCAATCTTCACCATTTTTCTCAATTAACTATCTTTTAATTTTTTTTCAACAATCTCTATGTTTTTTTTTTTTCGCTTCTCTTTTGTATTATTACCCTTCCCCCATCCTGCTTTTATAGTAGCTCATCCTCCCATCTGAACTCTCTAACTCTCCCTCAATAATATACAGCTTCTCACTATTCTTGTTGCATCATTTCACTGAGATTTCATTCAACAAATTTGGAACTCATGCAAGTGAACAGGAGGCGCATGTGAAGTTGGCCTCTGGAAGGAGAGGGCAGCTCCTTCTCCTCCCACGCGTCACCTGGGTTCCCTTCTCCATGCATGCCAGCTCGTCGGGCCACAAGGGACCTCAAAGGCGGATGCAGTTGGTAGGTGGACTGCGCGTGGTTGCGTCCGTGCACCCCGGGAGATCCCCAAGGCGGATGAAGGTGGTAGGACGCAGGTGGAGGCGAGTTCGTCAATGGCAAGCGAGATTCTTCTCTCTTTAATCCGCCATAGACGAATAAATTACATCATATTAAAGTAAATCACCAAATAATCACATATCTAAATATATCACCATGCCATTAACCATATGTAAATTATTTTTCCTAAATAATAATACACATTCTATACTTATTTTAATTATTTTATATTTTAATATATTTATTTAATTAAATTTAATTTAATAAGTTAAATTAGTGACTTACCGATTAAATCAGTAATCAAATGATTCAGTACCTTGATCGACGACCACCTTTCGATGAGTCCTCTTAAGAACTGTAGCTAACCGTCAGCCGCGATAAGTGTCAAGTTTATATTTTTAAATTTTAATAACAAGTACCACATGAACAAAAATGTTAATTTCAGTTTCTCACGAGAGCTCTGACTTGCTTATACATTTATTTATTTATTTCAATTTATTAATAGTAATATTATATTGTGCAGAGAAAGCAGTACGATCGGATCAGTACAAAAACCTGCTGGCTTATGCTCGTAGCATACTGTCTCTGTGTCAGTTTTTTCCTCCTCTCTCTCTCTTAATTTCCTAAGCACTGTAATCATTCGTCGAAGTAAAGTGTGTGTGTGCGACAGAGAGTACTGAAAGAGAGAGCTACAAACAAAGAATCACTGTTTCCACAGACAAACCAAAAGCCAAAGCCAAGAAGGAACCGCGTGAGCTTTATTTTTGTAAATTTGCGTTACAAGCAACCAAAGAAGACACACATACACAACCAGCCCCATAAAATTCGGGCTGATTCCTCTCAGTGTTCCTTTCCCGTTTTCTCTCTCTCTTCTTCTTCTTCATCTTCAACACTGCCTCCCCTCAAAACAACGAGGTTGTGACTGGTGCTAGTGCTACTAGTCCTTTTTTTTTTTTTTTTTGTTTTTTTGGCTTCTCTCTCGTCTTGTGGGTTTGATCTGATGTCACAGCAAATGTTTTTTTCGTTTCCTCTTTCTGAGACTCAATTGGGATTTTCCCAGTGAAGCTGAATTCGTTCTTCTTTTGTCAAAAAAGAACTTGAACTTTAGTTAGCAGTTAAAGTGTTAAACTAACAAACTAGCTAGTTGCAAGTGATTTTCTTTCATTGCTGCGTTACCTGCCTACCCGTTTACTTAACTTTACACTTGCAATTACCGCTTTAGTTTTTTTTTTTTCTCTTTTTGAATTCTTTTCTAATGATTGTCGGTACATATCCATTTCAAAACTGGGTCCATAGTGGATCTGACTCGGTGAATTAATTAATGCTCTGCCTTGTTCTCATTCCCCTGTCTTTAATTAAGAGAAGAAAAAAAGCTGTTTTTTTTTTTCTTAAAATAAAAATTCAATGCACAATATCAAGTTTGACACGGTTTCTCTTTATTTTTATTTTTTCATTATAGGTTTGCATTTGCTCAAGTGGAGGTGGATCCTCCTAGTGTTGTCTTCCCCACAAGTACTAATGGTGTTGGAATAGCACACTCTTATTTGGTTTCTGGGCTATTACTTATAAGCATCTATAGTTGAGCTGCTTTGTGCAAATTTTTTGGTTGGTTCATAGTAGAATGTCTAGACCTCTTCAGAGAGGTGTTGTTTCAGGGGTTCGGATCCCTGATCCCAATCCCAAGGACAAAACACAAAAGGACGAAGATTTGGATAAAAGGGGTTCCTCAGATCACAGCCCTTTACCCCTGAGGTTCCCTTTGAGCCTTATCTTTTCGGATAGTTCCCTTTCCAAATATGGCATTACTGAGAACGGTTTTGCATCTGATCAATTCATTGTTGGACCACCGCGAAGTAGGCTCAAGTTGCTGCATTTCTTGAGGTTCAGTTTGGTGTTTATTGTTGTTCTTGCACTCACTGGGTCATTTTGGTGGACACTGTCGATTTCGACCTCATCAAGGGGTCACATTTACCATGGTTATAGGAGGCTTCAAGAGAAGCTTGTATCGGACCTGTTGGATATCGGCGAGTTCACTCGAGCTCCCCCGAGGGTGAAAGAGTGGGAATTCTGTTCCCAGGAGTTTGGAAACTATGTGCCCTGCTTTAATTTTACTGAGAATGTAGCTCTTGGTTATTCTGATGGCAATGAGTTTGGAAGGCAGTGTGGTCGTGAGCTCAGGAAAAATTGTTTGGTTGTCCCGCCGGCGAATTACAAGATTCCGCTCCGGTGGCCTACTGGAAGAGATGTTATATGGGTTGCTAATGTGAAAATCACTGCACAGGAGGTTCTTTCTTCTGGAAGCTTGACCAAGAGGTGATTGACATGCGTCAGCATGACTCGCCGTCGTTGTTGTTATGATGGTTTTTGGACTGAACTGTTGTTTCTTTGGTTGCAGGATGATGATGCTGGATGAAGAGCAGATTTCCTTTCGTTCGGCTTCTCTTATGTTTGATGGCGTCGAAGACTACTCACATCAAATCGCGGAAATGATTGGACTTAGGAATGAATCTAACTTCATACAAGCTGGGGTAAATTCATTTGTGCTATCTATTGAAATTGGCTCATTGATTGTTTTTTGCTTGGAATTTTATTGTGGTCCCCCATTCATTATATTCATGTTTCAATGGTTTGGTACGTGATTATTGTAGAATTCAGCATACTTAACGCCCTCTGATCTACTACTTAGTTGTGTTAAATGGTGGGTATTTCCATTCTAACAATGCTGGTATTAGAAATATTTAAACGTAGACTATCTTGATGGTAGCTTTATTAAATAATCAATGAGTATTACAAATGTTCACCATGGGCAAGAAGTGGTAACCATATATTTGTCTTACCAGTTTGAAGCTTGCACCTTCCAGAATTGTTTGTTCTGAAGTGCCTTGGTGCGACTTGTGTTCGATTTTCTTATAGGTTATGGTGGTATTGAATTTGAAACTTCAACTTTGACTGTGAAATTCCCTGCTTGCATTGTTATTTCATTGAGCACATTGGCATCCAAAAAATTTGCAGGTTCGAACCATACTGGACATTGGTTGTGGCTATGGTAGCTTTGGGGCCCATCTCTTTCAGAGTCAACTTTTGACTATGTGCATTGCAAACTATGAGCCTTCAGGCAGTCAAGTTCAGCTTACTCTTGAGAGGGGCCTTCCTGCTATGATTGCTTCTTTCACTTCAAAACAGTTGCCATTTCCATCTCTCTCCTTTGATATGTTACATTGTGCAAGATGTGGCATTGATTGGGACCAGAGAGGTATCTTCTATTTCTTTCTGCAGCCTTTAGACTTTGAATAGCTTATCAATTCTCTTGCAGCCAAAGTCAAGCTATATTGTAATTATTATCCTTTTAACATATGGCATTGAAGGGAGCTGATTATTCATTGAGAAAATTGCCCACCAATGGTTCCATTTGGGCGTCCTGTTTGTTTAGCAGAATATCTTGAGATTTACATGAGCAAATATAACATAGTGCATCCATTTTGTAGTTGCTAATGCTAACATACTCAACAAAATAAATAGATGGCTTCTATTCCTTATTTACCATCCTTGGCAAATTACCCATCAGCGGAGGTTAATTTTTAAATGTTTTCCTTCTGATTTCTGGGTGAAGGCATTGAAGCTAATCATTCAAACTCCTTTTAATCCATATTGTCATCCACTTTTTTATATTTGAACTTGGAATCTGAAAAATTAGTTGTGGCCTCAGAACAATAACTTTGATTTATGTAGTCTTCTGTAGTTCTATTAATTGTTTAGCACCTCGTAATCTTACTTTCATATTACTTGGTATAGATGGCATTCTCTTGATTGAAGCTGATAGACTTCTAAAACCGGGTGGATACTTTGTCTGGACATCTCCACTTGCAAATGCTCGTGACAAAGAGAATCAGAAAAAGTGGAAGTTTGTACATGACTTTGCAGAAAATATTTGCTGGGAAATGTTGTCCCAGCAAGATGAAACTGTTGTATGGAAAAAAACTAGTAAAAAGAGTTGCTATAGGTCAAGGTAATGATGCGGTTCATGCATTTATGAAAAATTATTTTCACTTCCATGTGTCCTTGGAAACACATTTCTAGTAGATAGATTCTATACCATGTTTATAGACCATAGACATTTGTTCACCATAGATTCTATACCATGTATATAGACCATAGACATTTGTTCACCACCTTAATATGGTCCTAATTCTTAGCATCACCTGTTTTTGGTACCAGAAAGACTGCTTCTGTCCCTTCTTTGTGTGGTAAAGGTCACGATGTAGAGACTCCATACTATCGAGAACTGCAAAACTGCATAGGAGGAACACAGAACAGCCGTTGGATTTCAATTGAGAAAAGAGAAACATGGCCTTCTCGAGCTAACTTGAACAAGAACGAGCTTGCAATCCATGGTAATTGTTTTGTTTCAATGCTTATCTATTGAGCTCCTTGTGCAAGGGATTGAATTATACTGCCCTACTGAATCAAATATCATCTTCACTTTGTTATCATAGACTTACTGTGTCCATATTTAAATGTTTCAGGGTTGCAGTCTCATGAATTTGCCGAGGACACTGGTAGCTGGAAAACAGAAGTCAATAATTATTGGTCACTCCTCTCACCTTTAATATTTTCTGATCATCCAAAGAGGCCTGGTGAAGAGGACCCTTCACCGCCTTACAACATGTTCAGAAATGTACTAGACATGAATGCTCAGTTTGGCGGTTTCAATTCTGCATTGTTGCAAGCTAGAAAGTCTGTCTGGGTCATGAATGTGGTTCCAATAAGTGGGCCCAACCATCTTCCCTTGATCCACGACAGAGGTTTTGTTGGCGTTCTGCATGATTGGTATTTTATTGCTCACTTATTTGTCTTGATTCTATGCTTCCATCAACTTTTGTTTGCCTGAATATGAATTTCTATCCATACGCCGAATTTTTCCTTTTGGTAAGATTGTTTACCATAGTTAACATGAGATAATCATACATGGCAGATTTAATGTCTATTTTTCCTATTACCTCTGGCTTAGAATCTTGATAAGGTTTTCTGAAGACTAGTTTCCATGTCCTACACAAATTATAGTTTTCTTAGAAATACGATTTTTGGTGGCTTGTAGGTGTGAGGCATTTCCATCATACCCTAGAACCTATGACTTGGTGCATGCAGCAGGACTCTTATCCCTTGAAACCACCCAGCATCGAAGATGCTCTATGGTTGATCTGTTCATTGAAATCGACAGATTACTCCGCCCAGAGGTATGTAGACTAAATACACTGGATTTATCTTTCATCCATGGTCTTTTTCCCTTGATTGCTTTTTTAAATTCCACCTAGTTTCCGGAGATAAGTAATTTTAAGTGATTGAGGGTGCGTTTGTATGGGATTTTAGAGTTCCAAAATCACTTTTCATACATTTGGAAAATTTTTTAAAAAATAATCAGAATTAAAAAAAAAACTCTCTGTTCATCTCATATATCCTGAAGAAGGTTGCTTTCTAAACCATCTTTTAAAATTTTCTTGTGGACATCAAAATTGTTGTAGAAACGAAACTGCTACAGTATTTGCTCATTAAACAGTGTGTTAATGTGTCATGTAATTTGTGCTTGTCTATGTTGTGTAGATGAATTATGCAGCCCTTCTATTATGCACAGTTGCTAATCTATCTGTATGGAAGCTAGAACTTAAAAAAAAATAAAATTACATTGACCATCCCTAAGATTAGGTGATATTACATAAGATACCTCTCAATTTGTCATGCCTACATTGAACCATTACAGAAATACTGTCATGTTTATAGTGGTGTTTAGTATCACAATCCATAAAATATAAGGGTATCTGGTTTAACATCACCTAAACACCAGAGTGAGGTTACTGTAGAATTGTGCAAATCATGGTTCAAGTGTAATATTGCCTAACTTTAAGGGAGGTTAGTGTAATTTATTATAATTTTTACAAAACAAAAAAAAAGCCAAAAAATGTGTCATCCCTTTGAGTTATGTCCAAATATGTGACTTGTGATTTGTTGACATTGGTCGTGTGTGTAGGGTTGGGTTATAATTCGAGACACAGTGCCTTCAATAGAATCAGCAAGAGCTCTAACAACACAGCTGAAGTGGGATGCACGAGTCATGGAAATTGAGAGTGACAGTGATCAGAGATTGCTGATCTGCCAAAAACCTTTCTATAGCAGACAGGCAAGCTAATTAATTGAAGGCCGGAAAGAAATTAAGACCATAATATTCATACATATTCATTCCCATGATGTTTATTTATATCATAAAGCTCCACAAAGTGGGCATTGAAAATTTTGGACAGAAAGGAAAAGCTAAAGAAAGAATAGAGGAAATCAGTGTATCCTTGTCAATGATACCACCACATATCTCCTATGTAGCCGTAAGGTATGCATGGGGCCATGTAATTACCAAAGAAGCCGCAGCGCAGATGAGAAAGTGTACTGGTAGATTTACTTTTCCAATTATGTCTGATTAGACTTGCACAAACACAATATTAAGATTGGGGAAGATGATGACAGATTAAGTCATTGCTGTCTTCTTTGGTGTATAAAATGGTCTGCAGCCAATTCCCTTTTATATTATAGAATTATTTTTCCATAATTATTATATAGGTTTCTTTGATGCCTCTTTCAACAGCTCGGCAAAACTGTTCTGGATAATTTGTCTATCTTTATAAATTAATGAATTAGAAGATTTTCCTATAGGTAGAATGAGAATGACCTAAGAAGCACACACCCACACAACACATGTTTGACACGTGTCCGTACATGTCCAATTAAAAAATAAATTTTTTAAGTTACAAGCTTGGACACGGTTTTAATTCACTGTGGACACGGTGTGAACACCTAAGTTATTTTCTTTTTTTTTTAATTTTAAATACTAACATGAGTTAAAGCCAACTCTAGTTGTTTAGTTAGAATTATATTGTTGGGTCATTTCATTTTGAAAATTTTTTAGTTGAATACAAAAAAACAAAAAGAAGAATTAATTAGATAAAAAAATTTATACAAACATGACAAAAAAATACAAAAAAAAAATCATACAACAAAATAAAAAAAAATATATATATATATGCCATTTGTGTCCTATAATTTTTTGAGTTTGGTGTGTCTTCATGTCCTGTCGTGTCCGTATCCATGTCAGGATGTGCTAAGGGAATGACAATGGGCATCCATAGGGCCAAGGACATGCCCCGCTTCCAACCGTTAGAATTTCACGCCTTGTCTCCATCTTCATCCTTGTATTGGGTCCCCATTCATCATCTCTGCTCGGATTCAAATCCCCATGGATATTCATGGGTTCACTAAAATTTAAAAAAAATAAAAAACCAAAAATTCAAAACTTAAAAGAATATTATAAAACCCCAATAAAAATATGTAAATATCCATAATAGCAAATATTACTAATGTAATATAATCCAATTTAAAAAAATACTTATATAAATGCAAATTCAATAAAAGACAATTTGAAAATGAAGATATGTTAAGGCTTTCTTAGTATATGTTTATATATATGAATGAGTATTTAAGTTATTTCACATAAATTAGGATTTGATGGGTCTTCGTTGGTAGGACCTCATCCACCACCTCGTCCCATTTAACATATGGGGGCAACCCATCCCCATGGGGACCAAACTTGTTCCCATCCCCATTGTGGATAATCCTCATAGGTACCAGCATAAGTGGGTTTTTTTGCCATCCCTAAGATCAGTTAATATCAAGGATTAACCTTAAGTCCATATCTTTTCACACTGTTCTTGGATGTCCTTACAGAACATAGTTAAATCCAGTGCCTTGATGTATGTTGTTTGTAGACAATATAGTTTTTATAGCAGAATTGAGAGAAGAAATAAATAAAAGGTGAAGTTGTAGAGGGAAGCTGTGGAGGTATGTGTGTTACATATAAGACGGACTATATGAAGTGGAAGTTTGTCACGAAACACACATTTTAACTTTGGAGTGAACCTTGGCGATGATACCATTATGCAAGTGACAAAATTTAAATATTTGAGTTTTATTATTCAAAGTGATGGAGAGATAGAGAGAGGTGTTAACCATAAGATCCAAGTAGGATGGTTAAATGGAGAGGCACTTCTGGTCTTATTTATGATTTTAAAAAAAGTACCACTAAAGTTTAAGGGTAGGGTCTATCTACAGTGATAAGACTAGCTTTGTTATAAGGACTGAATATTGGACGGTAAAGGTCAACATGAAAATAAGCTACATGTGGCAGAGATGAGGATGTTGTGATGGGTGAGTAGCCACACAAGACATGATAGAATAAGGAATGAATGCATAGAGAGAAAAGAATATGGTGGAATCTCACTTCAGGTGACTTAGACATATTTGAAAGATCTATAGAGGTCTCATAAGGAAAGTGGATTAACAGAACAACACTATAAAAGAGGAGGAAAATCGAGGAAAACTATAGAGGAAATAATCAAAAGAGATCTATTTGTGTACGTTACTACAATTTGATAATGAATGTTCAATTTTTGATGGAAAATTATGTATGAGTTTTACAATCTCATTATAAAACCTCACATTAAAAATTAGGCTAATTACATGGATCTTCCTTAAAATTCATTGATATTACACTTACCCCTTCTAGTTTTTTAAATTACATCTACCTCCCTTATTCCCAAACAATTTTTCAAAATTCCTTAATCACCTCTTATAAAATTTAAAAATAAAAAAAAACCCATCGTCCCTAGTTCCCCACCCAACACCACCCAAATGAGATATTGTTGCCCGTGCACGAACCACCTTGCCTTGTCTTCATCTTCTTCACTGCATACAATGACGATCTCGTCACTCAGCCACCATGCCGGTGTTGAGCTTGTCGCGCTCAGTCATCCCTTGGACCGTTGGGGCCCGCCATCTTCATGTGCACCACCATAACCGCTGCAACGCCAAACCATCCCTGTGCACTGAAGCTCTGCCACAGGTCTTCATCGTCGCTGCTTTCGCGCTCTTCCTCCGCCACCGCAGCATTCTGCTTCTGCCACCGGACACAGCTCTGCCTTCAACCACAACCTCACCTCAAACTAGATCCGTTTGTCGTGGTGTTTTGAATGAAAATGGTCACTTTAATTTGTCGACAAGTAAAGTAAGGGGTATGAAACAATATGTAACATATATGATGTCTTAAATGAAAGTGGCTCCTTGGTGGGGATAACATGGTTCATAGTACGACAAATGAAAAACAGTTCATGTTAAATTGCTAATGATGTGAATTTGTTAAGCATAAATTTCAGGGCATCAACCTATGCTAGGACCTCTTGGCTCCCTTATCTTCACGTTGCAGGTTTGGTTGGCCATGGTTGGAAGAGAGAAGGTCATCGAAGTTGAGGGGATGGAGAGTTAGGGGAAGAGATTTTAATTAAAAGGGTAGAATGGCCTTTTAAAATTAGTTTAAATTTACAGGGGATATTATTGTAATGATTTATAAGTAATTAAGAGAGGTATGTGTAATATTAAAATCTAGATAGGAGAAATTGTAATATCAATAGATCTCAAGGGAGGTCCTATAATTTATCCTAAAAAATAATGGGAAACAAGTGCATATAGATAAAAAAAAAAATTAAAGCATTTTTTAGACTTTTCATGTAAAAAATAAACATTTATTAATATATTATAGTAATATGCACAAATAAAAAGTTTAAGACACATTTTTAAAGTAATTGGACTGAAATGCACGTGAGCTAGACTTTTCCCTTACTAATATTATATGCAAGAATTTGTTATCCTTATATTCAGTTAAAATAAAGTAAAATTCAAATTATATAGGCACTTTTGTAGACAAAACCAATTACAACCCCAGTCAAAAAAAGAAAAATGCGTAGTTTCAGCTTTCAAATAAAACTAAACATCTTGAATCAAGAAAGTCGATAAAGTATGGAAATTGAAAGGTATTTATATTGATGGGATCAATCACTGGTGATGGGTTTTTGGACGTATGGTAATCTAACCAACGACAATGTTTTGATCGAGATTTGAAAATTTTTTGTTATGGTTCTTCAGATTTTGTAAGTAAAAGGAATTGTCAGGCATTTGGAAATTAAAATAACTAAATACGTTCAATGTTTGAGTTGAATAAATTTTTTGTTTTTCAAAAATACTTTGTAAAAATTTCTAATAAAAAAAAAGAAAAAAATAGAGCGTTCTAAATTAAAATTTTGAAATATTATCACTTTATGATTTGTGTGGAGAATTACTTGACACTGTTTCAATTCAATGGCCCATATAGAAAGGGTTCCAAACCCTTTATGTGCATATTAGTCCTGTATGGCATTTAAAATCCCATCGGGGATATGACTCTTCAGCTGATTTTTCCATACCTAAGCCTTGAACCTAAACCACGAGTTAAGAGGAAGGAACATCTAGTCACTCTAATTGACTATATGTTAGTTAGCAAAAATTTTTGTTTCTTGAAAAATATCCACTACATCTTTGGTTATCAACTTATTCCTATAGATTTGTGTTTATAGTGCTGAATTATGCGATTAGTCATTTCTTTTTGCACTTGAAGTTAAATTTGCTAGAATTGGTGAACATTATTTCCACCATTCAAAGAACTTTGGCCTTGTATAGAATAGACATGTGAACTAATGTTTGCTAGAAGAAGACAATAAATGATTGGGATAGTTTTGAAGGTCAACTTGAAGATGTACTTATTAGGATCAGAGGAACCGAGAGTGATTAAGAGAACAAAGAATGAATTCCATTGACTAAACTGGAAAGGAATACATGAGGCGGGTATTTATATGTATAGAGGTAATGATGAAGGATAACAAACACTTAACCAACCGTGACTAATCTAACACTAACTCAAGTTAACATAACAAACTGGCTAACACATGGTTATAATTTAAACTCCCCCTCAAGATGGGAGAAAAATAGATTGAACTCCCATCTTGGACAATAAGTTAGAAAACTAAAGATTAGGGACATCCTTTGTCAAAATGTCAATTAACTAATGTTTGGTTGATACGTGCACCGGTAGAATCATGCCTTCTTGGACTTTCTCCCTAATTAAATGAAGGTCAATTTCAAATGTTTGGTTATTTCATGGAAGGTCGGGTTGGAGGCTATATGGAAGGCTGATTGACTATCACAGTATACCAAAGAATTAGAAAGTTCAATGTTGAAAACTTTAGAAGACTGTGTAGCCAAGTAAGCTTACTTGTGAGGGAAGCAAGTGACGATATTTGAGATGTACAGAATCACGAGCTGGATTTGTCCAAACCCATTTTGGTGGGTTGGATTGAAGTTTGAGCCCATAAAAAAATTCCAATCTGCCTAACCCCCCGCTTAACCCGTGGATTTTGGCGGAGGGCCTTAGCAACGAGCCAACTCATTTTATTTTAGAAAAAATTCATAATTTATTGACAAAAAAGTAAGAAACATGACCGGAAAAAGAAAAAGCAAGAAATGTATACATTCACTAATACAGTAACATTATCCATTAATCCTATTCACTCAAAGTTAAAATTTAAAAATAAAATAGTGTCATAACTTCAAACAATACTATTAATAATAATATTTTTAATCAAAATTGGTGTATAATTGTTATGGACTTTGAAAGATTGGGTATACATAAATAAAAAATATTATTTAAAAACTTTTTAAAAAAAAATTCAAGAAAATATTAGAAACTATTTTTTTAAAATTTTTTATTTTTTGGAGGCGCTGGCGGGGCCTAACTATTCAACATATTTTATTTTAGTGGGCTGGCTCGCGCTTGTCCGTTTTTGGCGGGCTTTTGGGGCGGCTTAAAGCGGGGTGGTTTAACACCCTACCGATACTATACTTTTGTTGAGCTTCTAACCATTGTTTGTTGTTTCTTGGACTTCCATGATATCAAAGAGTCCTCTATGAAGTCACATTGTTTAGAGACTGGTCATTGATCCCGAATGTGCCTAATCCACATCAGTATAGGCATATAGATAACCTGAGAATTTAAAGAGAAAGGAACACCATGTCTTGGAATGGCGTCGAGATACTTAGCGAGTGATGGACAACAATTAGGTATACAATATGAGGCTTGGACATATACTCGCTGAGCTTATTCAAGCAAAAGTGATGCCAAGGCGACTGATAATGAGATAAGCAACCAATGATTCTCCTATATAGAGACGTATCTTCTAAAGGCTCTCCTCCATCATATTTTAATTTCATATTAGGGTCCACGGGTAGAAGGCTGGTTTGGCTCCTTAAAATAGTGTCTTCAACTAAAGAAAGAGTATACTTTCATTGAGAAAGAAAAATTCCTTTGAAAGACCTTGCAACCTCCAAGCCAAGGAAGTACTTTAATGAGCCCAAATCATTTAACTTGAATGCTTGCTTAAGTTATTATCAAACCTCAAAAATAGCACTATATTTTCTAAAGGACCTAGAATGATAATGTCATCTATAGACATAACTATAGTGATATTTGAGAATAAAGAATAATCATTTTTTGATTGGATAAAACCTAAAGAGATGATAGTAGAGAATTTCATAAACCATTGTCGAGAGGCTTGCTTGAGTCCATAAATGGACTTCCTGAGTTTGCAAACCAAGTTCTCCCCCTTGATTGGATACCCTAGAAGTAAATACATGTACACTTCTTCAAAGAGGTCCTCATTTAAGAATCCATTGTTGATATCCAGTTAGGCTAGATGCCAATTGTTGATAGTGGTAAGAGACAAGAGAACCTTTACAATTGTAAGCTTGGCTATTGGGGAAAAATTGTCTAAGAAGTCAATTCTAACTTGTTGAGTGTAGCCTTTGGTACTAATCTGGTCTTGTGTTTATTAATAGTGCCATCTTGATTGTACTTTACTTTGTAAACCCATCAGCAACCAATTGTATGCTTTCCTTTGGGTAAAGTAGTTGTTATTGTCCATGTGTTGTTTGCTTCTGAGCATCTAACTCTTCGTTCATGGAACTTGCCTTTGTGCTTTGTGAGGAATAGCTTAATGATAAAATTAAGGCTTGAATTAAGAAAAAACATGCATGATGTAATTGTCATATTCTAGTGTAAGAGAGCTATAACCAATGAAATTGGAGATAGGATACATAGAATTATCAACCATGTTTCACTTGTAATCTGCTAGATATGCTGGAGTTTTTGTAGTCCTTGTGGACTTTCTAGTTTGAGCAGCGGCTACAACAAGGAGTTGATGTTCTTAGTAAGAGGAGGCTGATTTTCTACAGCAACTATAGGACTAACAACAATTATATTGGGATCAAAATTTTGTGTAGGTTGCTGAGAGGTGGATGAGGGATTATTGTCAGATATTTGGGGTAAAACTAAGAAAGGTTTTGAACTAGTTTGAGGCAAATGGTTGAAAGGAAGTGGTTGTTTTGTTTGAGGACAATTCAAGATTGGGAAAGGAGTAACAATATCAGGAAAAAGGTCTAAAAGCTACTTTGATTAGGCAGTGATTGAAAGGGATATGTGTTTACATGGAAAACAACATCTCTTTATTTGAAGAATTGTCTGATTTGTAAGTTGTAGAACTTGTAACCCTTGTAACCTAGTGGATAACTAATAAAAACACAAGGGACTTTTAAGAGAACACTTGCTTCTTTGAGAAGGTAAAGTAGAAGCAAAAGCAAGGCAATCAAAGTTTCTTATAGGATGATAGTCAGGAATTTTATTGTAAAGCAATTGATATGGAGATTTATCATGTGTAAATTAGGTGAATATGTCCTATTAATAAGAAAGATTGCTATAGGTAGACAATCACCCCAAAAGCATAAAGGGACTTTAGATTGAAAATATAGTGATCTAGAAACATTAAGGAGGTGTTGGTGTTTTCTTTTAAGAATAGAATTTTGTTCAGGCCTTTCATTATAAGAGAATTGATGCAAAGTCCCTTGTTTGGCCAAAAATTCTGCCAAAGCTAATTGCTTAGCATTGTATATCTCAAAACTTTTAGTGGTCCCAAAATGACTTTTGATCATGGAAAAGAACTCTACAATCAATTTAGGTACCTGAGATTTTTGTTTCATAAGAAGGTCCAAGTAAATCTAGTACAATCGTCAACAATAGTTAAAAAGAATCTATGAGATTTATCAGTGGCAATATGATAAGGACCCAAAACATCACAATATATCATATGAAAAGGAAGTTGAGAGAAATTGTTATTAGCAGTAGAAGATAATCTCCTATGTTTTTCAAGAGGGCATACAACACAAGTATTAGTGTAATTACTTAATCTTTATTCTTTTCACACCTAGGAAGTAAAGAACCTAACAATTGAATTCTACTATGAGATAGATGTCCAAGTCTTGTGTGCCAAACATCAATAGCTACATTCTTTCTATAAGTGCAATTATTAATAGCTTGAACAATAGATGAGTGTATAGGTGTCTTTAGGAAATATAAGCTATCTTGAAGATTAGCCTTGCACGTCATCTGAGAATTGTAGTCATGAATAAGGCATTCATCATATTTAAACAAAAAGGTTAATTCTTAATTATGTAATGTTGCAGAGATAGAAATAGGGTTAACCTTAAAGGAAGAAATGTAAAAAACATTTTTAAGAACAAGGTTAGGTAATAATGCAACATCACCAATGCCTTGAACAGAAACTTTAGTTTGATTAGGGAACATGACAAACGTATTACTAACAGGAGAAACAAAGATAAAATACTTATATGAACATGAGATATGTGTGGTTGCTCATGAATCAACAACTCAAAAGTGTTCAAAGGAATTTAGATAGTTGTTATAAAATCATTACATACTATACCTCCTGGGGAGTCATAGACATTCTCAGCAAGTTGCATGCAATCTGAGTTTCTAGCATAGAAAGAAAGTTTTGATATTGCTGTTTTGATAAGCCAATTGAATGAGTAGTTTCAGCAATTTTAGAAACTTGATTAAGAAGATGCTTGTTTCCCTTTCCTATATAGCCAAGAGGGTATCCATATAGTTTGAACCATTTATCCTTAGTATATACAAAAACACCACAATGAGAACATTGAGACCTAGCTTTTCTTCCTCTAAGTTTAGAAAGATCAAATGGTGACTTGCAACAAAAGCCACTTGAGTTTCTTGAATAGCCAAAGATGAATTCCTAATTTGTTGTTGCTTTTCCTCTTAAAGAATCAGGGAGAAGACTTTAACAACATTAGGAAAGGGATCTTGCAAGGGTAGTTGCCCCCAAATTGAAGAGTAAGACTCAATATGTAATGCCCTAATTTTTCCTATTGTGCAAAATTACCAAAATACCCTGATAATTTTAACAAGATTTGAGGTTCGAACAATCCTTAATTAGGAATTTTAACATTATGGTAACATTAGATGGGGCTTGGATAGCAATTTGTGCGAAAATCGCAAAATTTTCCATGTGCAAAATTACCAAAATGCCCTTGAGGTCATTTTTGCCAGGAAATCGAGGATAGCCAATCCTAATTATCTTCAATGGGTTAATTTTATATTTGAAGGGAATTATTTGTGATATATTGATGTTGAGGTAAAAATCTCAACTCTCGATTTTTACTTACATAAAATTACCAAATTATCCCTATGGTAATTTAACACGAGATTGAGTAATCTTTGAACCCGGTCATCCCGGAAGTCTAAAATGTTTGTACTATGTAATATCTGGAAATGTTTAGGTAATTCTAGAGAGTTTTATGTGAAATGATTTCTTTACCCCTAGTTAGTGCTTAATGAGTTCACTTAAGTAATTAAGGTAGTATTAGGCTCTAATTCATTTCAAATTGATTTCATTCATTAATCTTGGGTTAAAAATAATTACTTGAGGTAATTAGAGCCTAAGAATTGTTTAGGAAAATTTAATTTCCTTTCTTAATTACAAGGACTCATATAAAATCAATAATATTAAGATTAAGGTAAATCTAGTACATTTTCTTTCTTTGTCTTAAGATTTGAACTATGTTACTAATTGATTTTAAACTCAATTGAGATTAACTCCATTACTAGTTTAAGATTCCTCTTTTGCTTTGTCTTGGTAAATCCTAAACACTTGATTTTTACCATTTACACTAAATTACCAATTCATAATTCACTATCTAATTAAATATGTTATCCTACATGTCCTACCACTTATCAAAGAATCAACATTGTCCCCCATTATAGCCAAGTATGGTCGTAGACTCCATCCCCTCCATCACCCTCATGTTTTATTTATTTCAACATATAATACACTTACAAACATATCATTACCTTACCACTTGCTTTTTTGGAGTTGTCTTGCTCAAGATTGCTAAAAAATTCTCTAATTCTCTCAAGAACTCTAAGCTTTCTTCTTCTCCTCCTCCATCTCCAAGAAACTCCATTCTTGACATTCATCCAAGTTCTCAACCTCAAACTAACACATCTCCATTATAGATCAACTCCTAAACACCTAAATTTTCCATTTCCAAACACAATATCACAAGAAAAATCCTCCTTCCATTTTAACTCCCCTTGGCCGAAACCGTCACCACCATTAAGAGCAAATTTTATTCTTCTTACTTTATAAAAGATCAACCTTTATCTTTTGTAAACAAGAAATAACTTGGTAGGGATTTTATTTCATATTCTTTCTCTTGTTCTTTCCTTTAAATTTCGATTTTTATGGCTTGATGATAAGGAATCATGGTGGTAGTTGTGAATCCATTATATAATAGACCTCTAAAGCTCAAGGTTTAGTTTTTGTTGTCAAAAGATTAATGGAATAATTGTTAATATTCTTTAAGTTAATTCTTTTTGAGCTTGATGATGAGTTCAAGAAATAAGGTTCTTGGAACCATGGTAATAAGAACTCTAAAGCTTACTTTCTTTTTGTTAACATTATTTGGAGTCAAATTGTTTTATTCTTTAAAAGTCTTGAGTTTTTAGCTTAACAAGATATAAAAATGAACTTGCATCCAAAATTATGTTTCAAGCCCTTGCATATCATGTTTAAATTTCAAGCCTTGCATAATCATGTTTATATTTCAAGTAATCACCTTAATTCTTGAAGATAATAATGTGGACTTGCATATCATGTTTAAATTTTCAAGTCTTGCATATCACGTTTAAATTTCAAGTCATCACCTTAAATCTTAAAGATAAGAAAATGGACTTGCATATCATATTTATATTTCAAGCCTTGCATATCATATTTATATTTTCAAGTTATCAACTTATAATAACCAAGATTAAAAATGAGATTACATGACATGTTTATGATTCTAGTTATCATCTAAATCTCTAAAGTTCAAGACTTGCTCCTTTTATCTTAAATCAAAATTTTGACCATGGACATACTTTCAACTTATGTTTTCGGCCTCATGATGATGATGGGCCTAGAGTGAGTTTTATTTTATGTTAAGGCTCAAAAGTGTATCTTGGAATTTTGCAAGCATTAAAAACTCTAAAAAGTTGTAAAAATGTTATGTATGAAACCTCATTGATAAAAAAAATTAGTGTTGCCACTGTTTTGAGGAGTATTATGTATGTTTTCAAAGGGGATAACAAGGTTTCATGTGTTTACAGTGTCTTGAAATAATTTTAAAAAAACTAGTAATTAGAAATGGTTTATGATGCAATTTTACAAGTTCTTAGAAATTAAAACAATGGTTACTAATTTGTTCTTATAAATTCTGTAACATGATGTTTGGAATGACTTGGAGGTGTGAAAATCACTATTAATTGTTGTAAAAATCATTCTTGGCACATTAGGCAAAACTAGTAACTAGAATGTGTAAAATCCTAATTTTTGAAAGCTTCTAGAAATGAGAATTTTGGCTACTGATTGGGATTATTTGATTATGCATGATGCTGTTTGGGATTGTCTAATTGTGTAAGAATTGCTAATAATTAGTGTAATAATTAATTTTAGTATCTTAGGAAAAATCGGTAATTAGAAAAAGAGTCAAAAACACAATTTCTAAAACTCATACGATTTAATTTTCTAACACTGCCCAATGCTATTTTGTACTATTCATAAGGTTAAAAGTTAGTGAAAATTATTGTCATAGCCATTGTTGGTCTCTTAGATGCATAAAAGAATTATTACAAGTGTTAAATTAGACCGATTTGTAGTTTCAACCTATTCAAGAGCTAATGAGTAATTACGGCAACTTGAGGTTGAAAATGAGAATTGTATTTGTGATGACCTTTAGTACATTATGTATATCTTGTTGAAGCATCGCATGTGCATTAGCTAAGCCAGGTCCTTGATTCTGGCATCCTGGTTAAGAGCATGTTTACCTTCAATAAGATGTTAATAATAGCATGCTATGCGAATTATGTTATGATGAGTTGCAATTATGATTGAGATATTTGAGATGCATAGTTGATGTGTTCTATGAGCATGAAATGTGAATTCATAAGTTATAATGATATAATTAAATACTCAGGTTTGCACCCTAATTAACACGCTAAGATTAAGGTGACATAAGACACATGGATATGATCCTCTAGACTCTAGGAATTAATGATTAGAGAGGTGATCCAATAAGGACCTTTTAGACTCTAGGAATTAGTGGTTGTGAAAGGTGATCCTATGCCCTTATCCCGCACTCTGGGGTCGGGAATTTAGCTTATCTAGAGGATAAGTATAAACTAATGATGACTAGTTAGGTATGAGCTCATAATAGAACTCTCAAGAGGAGAGAAAATATAGGGTGGCCCCTAAGGAAAAAGAATAAGAAATTTAAGTCACCTAAAAAAATAATGAGGAGAAACCATGTTAGAAGGATTTATGTTCTTTATGTCATGTACATTGATTGTAATTTCTATGATAATTGGCATATGGTATTGACATGTATTCATGATATACTATGATGCATCCATGACATTAAGATTCATGCTAAAAGATACGGACCTCGACTAATGGTATGTGAAACTTAATGAAAGAACCTTATATATGCTCACATTTTTATAATGAAACCCGAGGTTCCTAGGACGATGATGATGACACACATATTAGGAGGCGAAGACCCTACTGAGATTATTTTATAAGTTTCTCATTCCTTATTCTTTTCTTTCCATCTCGTCTTAAGGGGTAGATGGTGACGTTCGTGATCTATGTTGATGCCCCACGTGGGAAATGCACTTCAATTTAGTCAACGGTTGTATCATTTTGTAGGTCATTGTGCAGTTCATTTGTACATTTTTATGGATCGTCCCTTCGCGCACCCGTTTCTAGTGATTGGTTCTAGCTCCTGCCCTATTTTCGATAACCTTGCCTTCGAGTGTACGCATCCGCCTACTTGGTAGTTTCCACATGCTCACTCGCTGCATTGTCTATTCGAGTTTTCCCTAATTATATACCCCGGTCACTACCTCGTTCTACTAGGTCATGGTCAATCCATCAGAGGATTCACCCTCCCATCACTCTTTAGGTAGTTCTGCCTATTATCCCTATGGAGGTACGAAGTGATAGTAATGAAGAAACTATTGTCATGCAACCAATGAGAAGACTCAGCCTCACGTAGAGGCACTACCCCGTGAACACCCGATTTGCTGACCCATAAAACAAAAACAAAAGTTTTGCTAGCATACTTTTAGAGTTTTGCTCATTTATAGACTCATGTTGGTAACTTTATTTTGTTAAAAGAAATTGCAAATCATTTCAAATCTTGTCTATAGTTCTTTGCTATGTGTAATCCAATTCATTAGATTTTTTAGGTTCATTTATTGTTGTTTTATGTTTTTGTTTTATGTGCATAATAAAAAGGAGCCCAATATGTATCAGCCTATTTTAATTTCCAGCCCACACGCGTCAGCATACTCTAGTTTTTATCCATGCTCTATGTGACTGTTAACCATTGTTAGAAAAAAATAAAAAATAATAAAAATGAAAAATAATAAAACAAACAAACAAACACCGATTTAATTCTTGTCCAGTTGTAAAATAACAAAAAAGTGAAAAAGGAAAAAACAAAAAAAGAGGACAAAAAAAAAAGGCTGTCATCTGGGTTCATTCCATGCCAAGACCCGTGAAGCCACAACAAATGGTGATGATGAGATGCGAACACAATGATGAACTCTTCCCCTACTCTTAGCAAGAAGTTAAACTTCCTTCGTGATAAGCTGGAAGCTTGAACCGTTACAACCAACCTGGAATCCAAGCTAACCTGGAGATGGGATCATCAATGATTTTGAAAACAACTATAAATAGGCCCATCAATAACAGATGCAGAGGAGATCAATCAGAAGAAAATTCAAACACCAAGAAACAAAATCACATATAAAGATACATTAACCAGGTCAACAAAGGACTATCGATCAAAAAATTCCAAACGAAGAGTAGCACCAGAAAGTAATCATCAGAGTCAAGAAAAATTTCCAATTCAGTTCAACATCAAAAAGAAAGAACAAGGTAAATCCAGGACAACAATAATATCACCATCATCAAAAATTAAAAAAAATAAATAAATAAAGAGGAAAAAGAGGCAAGGGCCGGCGGCCTCCTCTCCAAGCCGCGCCTCATCATCATCAAAGCCCAGCTCTCACCGCGAGCAAACACCACCACCGGCGCGAAGCCTTGCATCTCCCTCCACAATGAGCCTGACTTCACCTCAAACCGCTGACTCTCTCCGCCTCTTCAGTCATCCGATCTTCTCCTCCCGCCTCCGACTGAAACCCACCGCAAACCTAGCCACCGTGAGGCCATGGGATCTCACTCCCTCGAACCCGAGAATGCCTCGCCAGAATCGCAAGCCGCGCCTCTCTTGGCCTTATCGTGCGCAGCGGCCTCACTGGCGCATAGCCGCGCCCGCGCCGCACCCCGTCGCCACGGCCAAGCAATCGTGCCAGCCTTACCTCCGCACACCCCGCCGCGCAACGCCACAGATCCTCTTTCTTTCGCTCACTGTCATATCCCAGTCCACCGGCAGCACAACCCTTCCTCCTCTCCTCTCATCCGCATCGCGATCTTCCCACTGGTTTCGGTTTCTTCCTCCTTCCACCCGAACCATCCCTAGCTCCCCTTCGCCGGCTCTCTCTCTCTCCTTCCCACCCTTGGATTCTTTCACTTCTCTCTCTCTCTAACTCACTCTCCCTATCTCTAACTCTCTCTAATGTCTTCTCCCTTTCTGTGTGCGTGTTTTTATTTTTCTTTTTGTGTGTTATTGTGTGAGTGCGCGTGTGTTTGAGTGTGTGAGTGTGGGTTGGGTGAAGTTGGTTTATGTGTGTGTGTGGGTGTTTCAATGAAGTGATAGTGAGAGTTAGTGTGTTAACGGGAATTGAAATTAATTTTGTTTTATTATTGTCATTATAAATAGTTTTAGTTAGTATCGTTTTATTTTTTGTTGGACCATATTTTGTGTTGTGTTTTATTTTCATAGGATTAAGTTTAATAGACTTTTTTTGGTTGCAATATTCTTTAATTGTTATTTGGATTTTTATTCTAGTTAGTTAAATTGGTGTTGGTTTGATTAGAGATTTTATATTTTTTAGTAAAGTTTTATTGTTATCTTTCAGAATTAAGAGTTTGTTCACTTTTACAAATAAAAATAAAATAAAAATGAGTGTTCTGTTAGTTTATGTTTTTTTCTTTTCTTTAGGTGTTGTCCTTTTGTTTTAAAATAAAAAATAGCTTTCATTTAGTTTGGGTCAAAGAAAAATAGGCTTACAAAAAAATTTAATTGGGTTTAAAATGAATTCTTGAGAATTTTGCCCTTTTTATTTTTAACAAAAATAAATGAAATAATCATTAGATAATATTTTGAAAATATGATTAACTTAGTCGTGACATTTGGTTAATTATATATCCTGAATATTTTAGCTGTGACCATATTCTCAAATCCCTTTTCAATAATAAAATCAATCAACCCACAACTATTTTACAAACTACGTGACTTTGAATTCCTCATATCCTAGGATACGTAGGAGTAGCGATTCCGATCCCTGTCAAGTCAAAATCTAATATTTATAATTTTTGTCTTAATCGTAAATTTTTCATGAGTTTTTTTAGGAGATATTTTATTTCATTTAATTTTCATTTCTTTAGGAAATATTTTATTTCAAATAAAAAGTTAATTTAGCCCGGACGCTTGTTAACTGATATTTTGAACATTGAATGTGACGCTTATGTTCCAAACTTTCTTTAAAAGTATGTTATCTTTTATATTTTATTTTATTTTTGTAAAAAATATCAAAATAAATTTTTATCTTATTTGTAAATATTTATAATTCATAAGAGAGTTTCATTTTCATATATTTAGTTTAAATTTGTTACTTATTTGTGAAATATTGTATTTTGCATAAAAATGTTAATTTAACCGTACCCTTGTTAACACAGGATTTTGAACACCTGAAGTTGTGACAGCTTGGTGTTTCTCATTTTTTTAAATTTTGTTGTAAATAAAATATAAAAATGAATATTTGGAAAGGTTATTAATAATTGGCACAAATCAATTAAGGTACCGTTAAGGACGGGTGTATTAGGGTGCGTAGGACTAAAATCTTACCCTTCCCTATGCATAACCGACTCCGAATTCAATCTGGTTTCAAAGACCACTTTTTTAACAGAATGGGTTTTTCCATGTTTTCCCAATTTAAATAAACTTGGTGGCGACTCCAATTTTAACAAAATTATTTTTCGTCCCCGCGATTCCGCTGCGACACCTGCCCTCACGAGGTGCCCAAGTTCAACCTAAAACTTTTTGCCATACGAGATGAGTTGATTTGTGTATTTTACTCTAGGCGCTTTGAGCAGAAGTAGTAGAGGAAGGATCTTATGCTAGCGTATTTTACATTCGTTTGCATATTGTTCCTCTTGGATTCCTGTACTTGATTTAACCTTTGTGGTAGTGTGATGTTTGTATGTTTTGGTGCATGATGCAATGATCAGGATTTACATTAGTAATATTATAATATATAGGTGTTGTAATTTATAGGTAACGTGATTTGTTTCTATCATCTCTCTTTCATATACGAGGTGAATAATCTTAACTATTTAGTATGCACGGCTCACATTTTGTATATATTAAAAAAAAAATTCCCCTATTTTTATTAAAGTATTTTCAAGAATTTAAAATTGAAAACGGAACAAAAGAGTAATAACTAATAATTAACTTACATGTGTCCTAGGCGAGTTAGGTTAAATATTAGGGTGTTACATTTTGGTATCAGAGGTTGATCTTTACAGAGCCTGAGGATTAGCTGACTATACTTTTCAAGCATGATGCGATAGTTATGTCATGTGTAGTTGCTTGGTTGATAGAATGAGCTATAGGATAAAGATGCATGACATGTGTGTGTTTGTGCCATGGTAACTAGCTCACTTAACATGAAGTATTGAGCCTGATCACCTCAGTATTTGCTATTTTATGTACTTAAGGACCAATGGCATGACCATGACAGAATAGGAGTTCAAATGGGAAGGGTAATGAGACAGCTAAGCTCTAAGGGACATGGCAAGGGACCTGGAAAGGATTTTGAATGGATGGACCGTCAAATTGAGGCTAGTCACTGTCCTATTAATGTGGAAAGTCTAGAGCATGCCCAATTTGGAGAATTTCGTAGGGCAAACCGCCATCTTTTAGAGGAACTCTAGATCTAAACCAAGCTGATGAATAGATCAAGAGCATAGAGAAAATCTTTTCGGTGACCGCTTGTACCGAGGAAGAAGGTGACTTTTGCTACTTACATGCTAGAGGCAAATGCCGAATTTTGGTGGACTGGTACTTGAAGACTATTGGAGGCATTTGGCACTTTGATCAATTGGGAGGTATTTAAGCATTATTTCTACGAGAAGTATTTTCCTAAATCTGAGGAATGCCAAGGATATAGAATTCATGCAGCTGGCCCAAGGGGGAATGAGCATTGCAAGTACATTGCAAGGTTTGAGGAATTGATTAAGTTTTCTAGAATTTTTTAAGGAAACCCTAATAAAGTTTGGAAGTGTGTTAAGTATGAAGCTAGGTTGAAGGCGAAAATCAATGTTGCCATTGCGCATATGGAGATTAGAGATTCTCTGCCCTAGTCAACAAGTGTCGCATCATTGAGGAAGGCTCCAGGAAATGGAGCATATCAAGAGTTGAAAATTCCACTAATAAGCTGGCACAGCAAGCTTAAGATTTAAGCCACAATTCATACCACAGGTTAGAGCCCAATGTTGACCACAAGGACTTCAAAGGAATTTTCATCAAGGGGGATCAAGAGGTCCCAAGGGTAAGGCACCCCAAAGTGTTCCGATTGCACCTCTTAGGCCTGCACCCATTGCATTATGTCCAAAATGTGGGAGCCACATGGAGATCGACCTTGCTTGTTGGGCCAGGGAATTTGCTTTAAGTGTGGAAAGCCCAGTCACTATGCTAGGGAGTGCTTTGAGAGGAACCCAATGGTCCCTAACCCTAAGCCACAACATCAAGGGAGGGTTTTTACTCTCAATCTCAATGTTAAAGACTCGTCAAAGTCCAAAAATCTCATAGAAGGTAAGTGTGAAATGAACAGGTAGGACCTTAATTGTACTGTTGACTGGCGCAACTCACTCATTCATATCACATGCTAGTGTCGAGTCTATGCAATTGCATGTGTCAGAACTTCCTTTTGATCTTACTATTTCTACACCTACTAGTAGACCTGCTAAGACTTGTAGATATTGCTTAAATTGTCATTTCATTGTGGAAGGTAGACCTTTTATCCTGGATCTAGTTTGCTTGCCTATGCATGGTCTAAACATGATTCTTTCATGGATTAGCTTTATGCTAACTTGTAATGTTGAATTGTTACACAAAATCTATTATCTTTCTTCCTATCCCTGGTGTGTCTAGTAAACCTCTAAGTCTTTACTTGAATGTTGTAGAAGTTAACTGTTATGGCAAAGAAAGTAAGAAATATGTTCTCCTAGCCGCTAGAGAAGTAGGCTCTGAAAAAATTGATGATGTGCCTATAGTAAGAGACTATCTTGAGGTGTTTCAGATGATATACCTGAGTTTCCTCTAGTGAGAGAGATAGAGTTCTCCATAGAGTTGGTCTCAAAGGACCAATATCCATAGCACCTTATAGAATGTCACCCCTAGAGTTAACTGAGTTAAAGACTCAGTAGAAGAGATTTGGAAAAGAAGTTTATGAGACCTAGTGCATCACCATGGGAGCCCCGGTTCCACTTGTTAAGAAGAAAGATGGAAGTATGAGGCTATTTGTGGATTATAGGCAGTTAAATTAGTGACAGTAAAGAACAAGTATCCCTTACCTAGGATAGATGACTTGATGGATCAATTAAAGGGAGCGGTAGTATTCTCAAAGATTGATTTGAGGTTAGGGTATTATCATATTAGAGTAAGGGACGAAGACATACCTAAGACTGCCTTTAGGACCCGGTATGGCCATTTTGAGTTCAAGTTATGTAGTTTGGATTGACTAATGCTCCTGCCATGTTCATGGACTACATGAATAGGATCTTCAGAACTCTATTTGGACTAGTTTGTGGTTGTTTTCATAGATGATATACTCATTTATTTGAAAACCCACGAGGAGCATAAGCATCATTTGAGGACAATTTTGGAGATTCTAAAGGAAAAGAGGTTGTACACAAAACTATCTAAGTATGAATTTTGGTTGGAGGAAGTAAAGTTTTTAGGACATGTCGTGTCAAAAGGAGTTATCGCGGAGATTAGTAAGATTGAGGCTATGATGAGTTGGGAGAAACCTACTACGGTAACGAGATACGAAGCTTTTTAGGACTTGCTAGCTATTACTATAGGTTCATTAAGGGATTTTCTCAGATTTTCTTACCCTTGACCAAGCTTATTAGGAAGAGTGCCCTTTTGTTTGGACTCGGAGTATGAAAAGAGTTTCCAAGAGCTAAAGGTGAGGTTGACCACAACCTCTGTGTTAGTATTGCCTGATCCCAATGTGCTATTTGAAGTATATTATGACGCTTCAGGGAAAGGTTTAGGCTGTGTGTTAATGCAAAATAGGCAAGTGGTAGCCTATGCATCCAGGCAACTCAAACCTCATGAAGCAAACTACCCCACTATGACCTTGAGTTAGCAGCCATGGTGTTCGCCTTGAAGGTGTAGCGACACCATTTGTATGGAGTGAAGTTAAGATATTCTCTGATCACAAAGTCTCAAGTACTTCTTTAGAGAGATGAATATGAGACAAAAGAGATGGATGGAGTTCTTGAAGGATTATGATTTTGGGCTGAACTATCATCCTGGCAAGGCTAATGTAGTGGCTAATGCCTTGAGTCAAAAGTCACTACACTTGTCTCATATGATGGTGAAGGAGGTGGAGCTGATTGAGAAGTTTAGGGATCTAATGACATTGACCACTGAGAGCATGAAGGTGTACCATTTAGTGTAATGAGTGACTTTACGAGGAATAACTCGAGCCCAACAGGAGGACGTGGAGTTTAAGGACTCTAGAGGCAGTAAAGGAAGGAAAGTTAAAAGGTTTCACCCTAGTGGAGGATAAGCTATAGAAGTTTAAAGGATGGATTTGTGTGCCAATAAGTGGTGACCTCTGAAAGGAGATCTTAGGGAAGGCTCATAAAAGTCATTTCACCATTCACCCTAGTGCCACTAAGATGTATCAAGATTTGAAAAAGATGTTTTGGTGGCCCATTTGAAACGAGACACTGGTAACATGGGTGAGTAAGTGCTTGGTCTGTCAAAAGGTGAAGATTGAGCACCAAAGACCTTCTGAATCTGCAACCCTTGTCGATTCCCGAATGGAAATGGGATAGCAATGGATTTTGTAACGGGCTACCCAAGACTCAAGCTGGCTATGATGCCATATGGGTAATTGTGGATTGTCTAACAAAGTCGGCTTACTTTTTACCTCTTAAGGTGACTTATTCTTTGGATAAGCTAGCCCAGTTATATATCCAAGAGATTGTAACGTTGCATGGAGTCCATCGACAATAATCTCGACTGAGATCCGCGATTTGGGGAGCCTTTCAGAAGGCGTTCGGCTGAAGTCTGCCTAAGCACGGTTTATCACCCTCAAATGGATTGCCAATCAGAGAGAACCATACAAACCCTAGAGGATATGTTGAGGGCATGTGTTTAGACCAGGAAAAGAAGTTGAGATAAGTACTTGCCATTGGTCGAGTTCACATATAACAATAGTTATTATGCAAGTATCGATATGGCACCATACGAGGCCCTATATGGAGGAAAGTGTCAATCTCCTTTGTGTTGGTATGAACCTGGGGAACAAAGCATGTTAGGACCTGAATTTGTAAGGGAAATAACAGAACGATCAAAAGGATTAGGGATAGGATTCTTCCTGTCAAAGTTGACAGAAGAGCTATGAGGATAGGCGGTGGAAGCCATTGGATTTCCAAGAGGGAGAACATGTTTTCCTTAGAATCACCCCCACAAAAAGCATAAGACGAGCTATGGAGTCAAAAAGTTAAGCCCCAGATTTCTTAGTCCATTCAAAATCCTTAATAGAGTCGGGTTAGTAGCATATCGCATAGCCTTACCACCCAATCTATCAAACCTTCATGATGTCTTCCATGTCTCTCAGTTGATAAAATACCAATCCGAACCTAATCATGTGTTAGAGCCGCGGGTACAATTAAGGGAGGACCTGACCCTCAACCTCCGCCTACGAGGATCATGGACAGGAGAGTCAAGCAATTGAAAAACAACGTCGTACATTTGGTCAAGGTGGCATGGGGACAAGATTAAGCGGAGGATTTTATATAGGAATTGGGATCAAAAATAAAGACTCAGGACCCAGCTGTCATAGGTAACGAATTTCGAGTACGAAATTCTTTCTAAGGAAGGGAGAAATGTAATGCTCGATTTTCCTGTTGTGCAAAATTACCAAAATACCCATAGGTAATTTTCACACGAGATTTGAGGTCGAACAACCCTTAATTAGGATTTTAACATTAGGGCAAGGCTTAGATAGCAATTTGTGTGAAAATCTCAAATCCGAATTTTGTGCAAAATAACCAAAATACCTCTGAGAATCATTTTTGAAATCAAAGATAGCCAATCCCTATCCTCAAGGGGTTAGTTTTGTGTTTGAAGGGAATTATTTGTGATATGTTGATATTGAGGTAAAAATCTCAACTCCTTTTTACTGTACATAAAATTGCCAAATTACCTATGTGGTAATTTAATACTAGATTGAGTAATCTTTAAACCCAATCATCACCCAGGAAGTCTAAAATGTTTGTACTATGTAATATCTGGAAATGTTCAGGTAATTCAGAGAGTTTTATGTGAAATGACTTCTTTACCCCTAGTTAATGCTTAATGAGTTCACTTAAGTAATTAAGGCATATTAGACTCTAATTCATTTCAAATTGATTTTATTCATTAATCTTGGGTTAAAAATAATTACTTGAGGTAATTAGAGTCTAAGAATTGTTTAGGGAAATTTAATTTCCTTTCTTAATTACAAGGACTCATATAAAATCAATAATGTTAAGATTAAGGTAAATCTAGTGTATTTTCTTTCTTTGTCTTAAGATTAGAACTATGTTACTAATTGATTTTCAACTCAATTGAGATTAACTCCATTACTAGTGTAAGGTTACTCTTTTACCTTGTCTTTGTAAATCCTAAACACTTGATTTTTACCATTTACACTAAATTATCAATTCATAATTCACTACCTAATTAAATATGTTATCCTACATGTCCTACCACTTATCAAAGTATCAACATTGTCCCCCATTATAGCCAAGCATGGCCGCGGACTCCATCCCCCTCCATCACCCTAATGTTTTATTTATTTCAACAAATAATGCACTTACAAACATATCATTACCTTACCATTTGCTTTTTTGGAGTTGTCTTGCTCAAGATTGATAAAAAATTCTCTAATTCTCTCAAGAACTCTAAGCTTTCTTCTTCTTCCTCCTCCATCTCCAGAGACTCCATTCTTGACATTCATCCAAGTTCTTAACCTCAAACTAACCCATCTCCACCATAGATCAACTCCTAAACACATCTAAATTTTCCATTTCCAAACACAAGATCACAAGAAAAATCCTCCTTCCATTTTAACTCTCCTTGGCCGAACCATCACCAACATTAAGAGATTTTTTCTTCTTACTTCACAAAAGATCAAGCTTTATCTTTTGTAAACAAGAAACAACATGGTAGAGATTTTATTTCATATTCTTTCTCTTGTTCTTTCCTTTAAATTTAAAATTTTATGGTTTGATGATTAGGAATTATGGTAGTGGTTGTAAATCCATCATATAATAGACCTCTAAAGCTCAAGGTTTAGTTTTTGTTGTCAAAAGATTAATGGAATAATTGTTAATGTTCTTTAAGTTGATTCTTTTTGAGCTTGATGATGAGTTCAAGAAATAAGGCTCTTGGAACCATGGTAATAAGAACTCTAAAGCTTACTTTCTTTTTGTTAACATTATTTGGAGTCAAAGAGTTTCATTCTTTAAAAGTCTTGAGTTTTGATCTTAACAAGATATAAAAATGAACTTGCATTCATGTTTATGTTTCAAGCCCTTGCATATCATGTTTAAATTTTAAGCCTTGCATAATCATGTTTATATTTCAAGTAATCGCCTTAATTCTTGAAGATAATAATATGGACTTGCATATCATGTTTAAATTTTCAAGTCTTGCATATCACGTTTAAATTTCAAGTCATCACCTTAAATCTTAAAGATAAGAAAATGAACTTGCATATCATGTTTATATTTCAAGCCTTGCATATCATATTTATATTTCCAAGTTATCACCTTATAATAACCAAGATTTAAAATGAGATTTCATGACATGTTTATGATTCTAATTATCACCTAAATCTCTAAAGCTCAAAACTTGCTCCTTTTATCTTAAATGAAAATTTTGACCATGGACCTACTTTCAACTTATGATTTGGTCTCATGATGATGATGGGCCTATAGTGAGTTTTATTTTATGTCAAGGCTCAAAAGTGTATCTTGGAATTTTGCAAGCATTAGAAACTCTAAAAAGTTGTAAAAATGTGATTGTTATGTATGAAACCTCATTGATAAAAAAAATTAGTGTTGCCACTGTTTTGAGGAGTATTATGTATGTTTTCAAAGGGGATAAAAAGGTTTCATGTGTTTTCAGTGTCTTGAAATAATTTTAAGAAAAACTAGTAATTAGAAATGGTTTATGATGTAATTTTACAAGCTCTTAGAAATTAAAACAATGGTTACTGATTTGTTCTTATAAATTCTGTAACATGCTATTTGGAATGACTTGGAGGTGTGAAAATCACTATTAATTGTTGTAAAAATTATTCTTGGCACATTAGGCAAAACTAGTAACTAGAAATGTGTAAAATTGTAATTTTTGAAACCTTCTAGAAATGTGAATTTTGGCTATTAATTGGGATTATTTGATTATGCATGATGCTGTTTGGGATTGTCTAATTGTGTAAGAATTGATAATAATTAGTGTAATAATTAATTTTAGCATCATAGGAAAAGTCGGTAATTGGAAAGGGTTAAAAATGTAATTTTTAGAACTCATGAGATTTAATTTTCTAACATTGCCAAATGCTGTTTGGTACTATTCATAAGGTTAAAAGTTAGTGAAAATTATTGTCATAGCCATTGTTAGTCTCTTAGATGCATAAAAGAATTATTACAAGTGTTAGATTAACCGATTTGTAGTTTTAACCCGTTCAAGGGCTAATGAGTAAGTACCAACAATTGAGATTGAAAATGAGAATTGTATTTGTGATGACCTTTAGTACATTATGTATATCTTGTTGAAGCATGGCATGTGCATTAGCTAGTCAAGTCCTTGATTCTGGCATAGGTAGGAGCATGTTTACCTTTCAATAAGATATTGATAATAGCATGCCTGCGCGAATTATGTTATGATGAGTTGCAATTATGATTGAGATATTTGAGATGCATAGTTGATGTGTTCTATGAGCATGAAATGTGAATTCATAAGTTATAATGATATAATTAAATGCTTAGGTTTGCACCCTAATTAACACGCTAAGATTAAGGTGACATAAGACACATGGAAATGATCCTCTAGACTCCAAGAATTAATGATTAGGAGAGGTGATCCAATAAGGACCCTTTAGACTCAGGAATTAGTGGTTGTGAAAGGTGATCCTATGCCCCATACCGCACTCGGGGTCGGGAATTTAGCTTATCTAGAGGATAAGTATAAACTAGTGACGACTAGTTAAGTATGAGCTCATAACTTAGAACTCTCAAGAGAAAAGAAGATATAGGGCGGCCCCAAGGAAAAGAGAATAAGAAATTTAAGTCACCTAAAAGAATAATGAGGAGAAACGATGTTAGAAGTATTTATGTTCTTTATGTCATGTACATTGATTGTAATTTCTATGATAACTGGCATATGGCATTGACATGTATTCATGATATAGCATGATGCATCTATGACATTAAGATTCATGCTAAAAGATACGATCTCGGCTAATGGTATTTGAAACTTAATGAAAGAACCTTATATATGCTCATATTTTTATAATGAAACTTGAGGTTCCTAGGACGATGATGATGACATACATATTAGGAGGCAAAAACCTATCGAGATTCTTTTATAAGTTTCTCATCCCTCTTTTCTTCTCTCGTCTTCAGAGGTAGATGGCGATGTTCGTGATCTATGTTGATGCCCCCACGTGGGAAATGCACTTCGACTCGGTCACTGGTTGTATCATTTTGTAGGTCATTGTGCAGTTCGTTTGTATGTTTTTATGGATCGTCCCTTCACGCACCTCGTTTCTAGCGATTGGTTCTCCCCACTGCCCCATTTCGGATGACCTTGCCTTCGAGCGTACGCATCCATATACTTGGCAGTTTCCACATGCTCACTCTCCGCATCGTCTGGAGTTTTCCCTGTTACATACCCGGTCACCACCTTGTTCTCCTGGTCATGGTAGACCCATCAGAGGATTCACCCTCCCGCCACTCTGGTAGTTCTACCCCTGTTCTCCCTATGGAGGTGGGAGGTGATAGTAATGAAGAGACTACTATCATGCAACCAATGAGTGAGGCTGAGCCTACATGTAAGACGCTCGTCCTCGCGAGGTGCCTATGTTCAAGGGCGAGACTTTACCATACGAGACGAGTTGATTCGTGGATTTTACTCTAGGCGCTTTGAGCAGGAGTAATAAGAGGAGGGATCTTATGCTAGTGTATTTTGCATTCGTTTGCATATTGTTCGTCTTGGATTCCTGTACTTGATTTAACCTTTGTTGGTAGTGTGATGTTTATATGTTTTGGTGCATGATGCGAAACGATCAGTATTTACATTAGTAATATTATAATATATGGGTGTTGTAATTTATAGGTACCGTGATTTGTTTCTATCCTTTCTCTTTCATATGCGAGGTGAATAACCTTAACTATTTAGTATGCGTGACTCACATTTTGTATATATTTAAAAAAAATTAAAAAAAAATTCCCCTGTTTTTATTAAAGTATTTTCAAGAATTTAAAATTAAAAATTAGAACAAAAGAGTAATGACTAATAATTAACCTAAATGCGTCCTAGGCAAGTTAGGTTAAATATTAGGGTGTTACACAATAAGTCCCATGAAGAAAGACAATAGATATTCCTCCTTAGAAGATTGAACTAGAGGTAAAAACCTACAGGTGCACACAAATAGGTTTGAACAAATTGGTTCTTCCCAAAAACCTTTCAATTTGGTGTAATATTGGCTTACAAATAAAGAGCCCTAAGAAAGATTCATCAATTTCTTGCAAAGATCAAAGATTCTTGGTCCATTTTGTTATTGAAACCTAGTTTGCAAATTAAACCATATTTCAGCTTATATTAGCAAAAATGATGCTCTACGATTTCCTTAAAGACGGATTGAGAATCCAAAACATGATGATTTGATTGTTCCTATACCATAATGCAAGGAGAGCAACATCATATTCAGAGGGTCTAGGGATAGAACCATCAAGAAAACCAAATTTATTTTGGTTGACAGACCAATCTTCATATATCAGCTCCATGAAGCATAATGTGTAAAGGTTGGAAGCATCATCAACTGGTGAAATGTGCTGCTATGGCTGCAATGAAAGCAGGAACAAAAAGAAAAAGAAAGCTAACCAAAAAGAGGCAAGAAAGCTAAGGGGAAAGAAGCATGATGATAGCTTTCCAGAGAAGCGAAAGGAAATTACTATTGATACCATATTAGGAATAGAGGAACTGAGAGTGACTAGGAAAGAAAGAACGAATTGCATTAACTGAATTGGAAAGGAATACATGAGGAGGCATTTATATGTATAAAGGTAATGATGAATAATAACAAACACTTAACTAACTTTGATTGATCTATCACTAACTCAAGTTAACATAACAAACTGAACATAAGGTTATAATCTAAAAGTAACTTATATGTATTTTAAATGAACAAATGAGTAGCAACGGTAGAGCTTTTTTAGGACACTCTATATAGATTTACAAGTGAAGGAGGTGAATTGTCCTTTTTCCTCAACAATGATGGAATATCTTGAACTAATTTTCTTCTCATGCTTTGTATCGCTTGGTATTTGGTATAGTTTCAAATATAATTGTTGGCATCTCTCCTCATGCTTACAATCTAATCCTATTTGTTTCTATGAAGCTTGGTGTGAAGCTCCATTTAAGGGGTTTTGATAGAAAACTTTGGTTGTCTTTGTTTTATGTCATTTTTGGACGATCTAGTTGGTGAGGAACAAGATGATTTTTGAAGGCTTTAAACTAAATTGGATCCAGAAGCTCAAATGTATTTGTAAGATTGGATTATTGGACTAAAGGTTAGCGTGAGGACTTCACATTCAACCCTAATTTCTTCTATAGGAATTTGGAACATGTGAGGGCTTAACAAGCTTAAAATCAATTCTGCTCAAAATATTTCTTTAGGTAGTGTGGCTTAATGGTTGTCATACTTTTCTCGTTGGCTTGGAGATGAAATGAAATTCATGACTCTTACAATATAGATGAAAATCCAACATGTTGAGTGCATGGGGCCAAGATTAAGATATTTTAAGTTTTTGATAGATATATTTAACTTGTTTGGTAAAATTTCGACATGCGGTAGAAGCTTAAAGAGCAAGTTCCTCTACTCCACCATACATTTGACAAGAGTATGGCAAAGAGAGAGGCACACCTCAAAACTTTGTCAAGATCAAAGCATAACCACATAAAATTTGATTTTAATTTTCCATTACAAAAAATATATCCTTGTGAAATTAATTTCACACATCCTTTTAATTTAACCGTACCACTTATTTTTCTCACTCTTTCTCTAAACTCTCGCCCCTCATCTCTTTTGCAACCCTCCATATTTCATTTACACAAAACCTAAGTAACAAACTCAAACGCTCCAATTTCACATCTCCAACTATCAAAACCCTAAACACAAAAAACAAATCATACTCCTTAAAACCTTCATATCTTATTTAGAAAAAATCATCACCTCACATTACCATCCATTAGGGACCACAACCTCAAGTATTAAAGGAAGGATTTTGGCTGGCCTTAATTTATTTTTGGCGAAGTCATCATTGGAAAATCCATCAAAGGAAGAAAGGCTTGCTAGCTAAGTGTATGGATTGTTTGAAAACCCTTTTCCAAACTATTTTCTATTTCTAGAATTTTATGATGAATTAGGCTAAAGTTTGCTTTTGTAATCATATATTAGAGAATGAATATTGATGAACATGCATGATTGGGATAGTATACATTGTTAGGAAGCTTCTTTGATCAACTTACATCTTGGTTTAGCATGCTAAAAACTTGGATTCTAAGCCTGTAATGAAAGTGTACGATTTTTTAAACACACTTGAAGAAGTCTTTTTAAGCTGATTGTTTCTTGTATTGAAGCTAGCATATGGAACTACCTTTGTAAATTTTTCTAGGATCATTGGTAAAAATTTACTATTTTTTAAAAATATAAAACCGAGACTAAACCCTATTATGTTGGATGACCTATTTCTAACTATTGATTTTGTCTATTTTTGTTATCCTATTGAACGGTAGAATTTTGAGTTGAAATTTTTATATGTTAGTATGAACATCTTGAAGTATATCCAAATGTGAAATCATTTAGTTGTGCTTAAAAAAAAAGTAAATATATGTTAAATAAAATGTAAAATTGAACTAAAATGGTCGCAATAAAAAGGAATGTACACAACAGAAGAATAATGCAAAAGAGATAAAGAAAAAGAGTGAGAAGATTGAAGAGGATGACGGTAAAAGAAGGAGAGCATAAAAATTAGAGAGAGAGAGAGAAAGTGAGAAAGTGAGCGAATGAGAATATGTGTGTTTGAGGTTTAAAAGAAGGAAAAATAAATATATATATTGATTAAAATATTTCAATAACAATTTTCCAAGTATGTCGATCATATCTCGCATTCAAATAGTCAAATAGTTATGTAATTAGAATTAGAATTTAATATTTGATCACAAATATAGAAATTGTATTTTTTTAGTGTAAATTAGATTAAACCGTACCTTAATTTAGCACACGTGAAGCTATTACAATCATAAAATTAAATAAATACGAATGTTAAAAATTGAATTGCAAGGACATATATGAAAATTCATTCTTTAATTGTTGTAGTGTAATTTTATTATTAAATGCTGATAATTTTAAATAATATTCTAATGATATATAATAATTATGATTTTGATTTTTTATAAAATTATTAATTTTTAAGGTTATGAAAATTGTGAGTCCTAAAATACTCTAGAAGCGACGTGTGACAAAATTTTCCTTGAAATTAGCCTGAATTATTAGTAGTATAAATATATTATTATTGTTTAAATTCCAAACAAATACTATAACTTATAATAATGAAATCCTTTAGCTTCTTTACTAGCATCGAAATTTGACATGAACATGTGGAGAGGTAAAGACCAACAATGTTAGAATATTAAATTTCTTTACTACAATGGATGAAAGATTAAGGCTCTATTTGGATAAATAGCTTATTTAAACTCTTATCCAGAAATAATTTTTGAAAAGTAACTTATGAATATGTTATTTTATATTCAAATATATAATAATAAAAGTGTTTACTTTTAGTACTTTAGAAAATGTTTCTTAAGAAGTTAGATATTTTAATTTCTCAAAAAGTACTAAAAATAACTTTTAGAGAAGTAATAAGTTATTTAACCAAATAGGATAAAAAGTAAAAATATGACTTTTAACTTCTAGAAAATTAAAAAAAGTTAGAAGTTGTAATATTCAAATGGACCTAAGTAATTAACAGACTTTGGTTTTGACTTTTGACATTAGGGTCTTAGAACACATATGAATACAAAACATTTTAGACCAATTTTTATAATATCTTTATAGGGCATTTATTTCAGGGTATATTTAATTATTTTCAAAATAGATACTTGAAAATGATATGTTCCTACGTTTAAGTTTTACAAAAAAATTTCGGGTATTAATTATGCCATAGAAAAAGATTTTCCTACGATTTAGTGGAATCTCATTTCTCAAGATGAAGTGTGGGAAAAAGTTCCAGTGACTTGGAAATCACAAGGATTAAGTACAATTACTAAACTATCCCTCAATTAATTGACTTTTTTCTCACAATTATTTGACCCAAGGATATTTTGGAAATTATGATATATATTCTTAGGAATATAGATTATAAAATAAACAAGTTTTAAATTTATTCTAGAATCTTAATAAATAATCCTAAGAATGTTTAATGCTAAATAAATAATTTTTTAAATATTTTCGAAAATAATATTTCTAAGAATATCATTTTCAGGAATGTGATTTCTGAAAATATTATTTCAAACCTTGAACAAATACCCCTTAGTAGTAACCAACCCTAGCTCAGCTGGTAGAGTGGAGGACTATTTTATAATGACTATTTAGACAATTTTATAATTTCTATTTCTTAGTACCCGTTTGATCCGTTTCGGTTAACCAGCAATCTTGAAAATCCTGAAGTCAATCCACTCTCAGATTTCAAATTTTAGTGCCATCCTTTATAAGAGAATAGTTTCTCCGTGGGATGCTCTGCAATAGTAGATCTCTTCATGATTGATGTTGAAGCTGAATTAATTGGTTGATGGTTAGTGTCGTAGAAAAGAAAAAGTTATAGACTGATTAACGGATCAGATGAAAGATTACACAACATCCCTTTGATATAGGATGTAGACTATTATGGTTTGAGCTTTGAGGTTTGGGGAGAGAGAGAGAATAAGAATATATGAGTTTGAGGTTTAAAAGAGAGGAAAAATGAATGTATATTAATTAAAATATTTCAATAACAATTTACCAAGTATGTCAATTATATTTCACATTAAAATAGTCTAATATTTATGTAATTAGAATTATAATTTAATATTTTATCACAAATATAGAAATTATATTTTTTTAGTGCAAATTAGATTAAATCAGTATCCTAATTGTAGGGAAATATTTGAAAATTCATTTTTTAATTGTTGTAGTACAATTTTTCTATTAAATATTGATAATTTTTAATAATATTTTAATATATAATAATAATAATTTTTATTTTTTATAAAATTATTAATTGTTAAGGTTATGAAAATTGTGGGTTCTAAAATGTTCTAGAAATAATATGTGACAATATTTTCTTGAAATAAGTGTAAGTTATTAGTAGTATAGATAGATTATTATTGTTTAAATTCCAAACAAACACTATAACTTATAATAATGAAATCCTTTAGCTTCTTTACTAGCGTCGAAATTTGACCTGAACGTGTGGAGAGGTAAAGACTAACGACGTTAGAATATTAAATTTCTTTACTACAATGGATGAAAGATTAAGTGGTTAACTGACTTTGGTTTTGACTTTTGACATTAGTGTCTTAATGTACGAGGACTGTAGTTGATGTCATACCTTGTAGCTATCCTAAGGTCGGTGGTTCAAATTCGGCAGGTAGGAAATGTTTTAAAAAATTAATAGGCAATTTTATAATGACTATTTAGGCAATTTTATAATTTCTATTTCTTAGTACCCATTTGTCCGTTTCGGTTAACCAGCAATCTCGAAAATCCTGAAGTCAATCCACTTTCAGATTTCAAATTTTAGTGCAATCCTTTATAAGAGAATAGTTTCTTCATGGGATGCTCTGCAATAGTAGATCTCTTCATGATTGATGTTGAAGCTGAATTAAGAATAAACCCATTGCAATTTCTTTGATAGATAAATTTTCAATTGAAAACAAATTAATCTCTACAATAAAAATGGGCAGACATTAACTGGCTGTCAGAGTAGAGGGCAGATAGATGAAAGAAGAGCTCAAGAAAGGTGAACCTCTCTCGGGGAATTGAGATGATGTTTTGGAGTATAGCTGATGAGTCTCATAATGTCTATTACTCAACCACCTGTGGATAAGCTCTATCCTATCCTCAGATTATTATCTCTAGGCTATATTTCTCTTAGTCACCTTCTCAAAAAATTTTTGTCTCCTTTAAACAGATTAGGACTTATAATGTCTATTTTAACTATTGGAGGAAAATTTGGATGTTGTTCGATCAATTTGTTCATAAAAAAAATCTCAGGGATTTAGGCGTTTACTCCTAAATTAATTGGTTAATGGTCAGTGTCGTAGAAAAGAAAAAGTTAAGACTGATTAACGGACCAGATGAAAGATTATACAACATCCCTTTGATATAGGATGCTGACTGTTGTGGTCTTCATACAGAGGATCCAAGTTATTGCCTCCAAACAGCCCACCAAAAATTGATTTTCTCTCGTCACTGGCAACTTTCATCTTGTTGCGTCAACTTGATAAGTGATAAAGTGCATTAGATCGTCCAATCCTTCGGCATCAAGTCTCTCAGCACATCGCATTTGATATTAAATGTTAGCAGAGGTTGATACTGGAGAATTTTCAGTGGCACAGCACATTTCATTTTACATTGCTGGTAGTAGCTATTGAGCTGAACCTCATAGCTCCTCCTATGGATTGATTAGATGCTTAGCATTCAGATAACTATAGGATTTGCATAATGTTTCATACAATTTACGAAAACCAGATATCATATCAAGTTCCGAAGACCCCATTACTTCAACACTCAACAAATCAAGAGGCAGTCAAAGTGCAGTGTTTCCTCTGTGTTATTATAAATGAAAACAAATTAACATCATAGTACAGAACCAATTGAAAGTTTTTCCTAACGAGTTGGTCCTTTTACAGGAAACTAGCTTTTCTGATTTCTGCTCCTTGTCCTGCTCACGGTTTTCTGGACAACACTTGCACTGCTCCTATGCCCCCTGCTAGAACTTGACCCTCCTTGGCCAACTTTCTTTAATGATCTTCTGCTTTTGGATCGGCTGCTGTTCGCAAGTGCAGCTTTCGTGACACTAATAGTGGATACTTCTCGTGCCCTCTGAGGGTTGAGAGGTTGCCTGTTCAGGTACACCAACTTTGGAAGGAGATCAGTGACCGCTTTGCGTAGTTGGTCATCGCCGATGTTGCTTTGAATGGGATTTGCGAGCAGATTAAGGACCTGGAGTGAGTTGTAGTTAGCCACAAGCTGGCCTAGTGCTTTTGTTGTAGTGATCTTGTTGAAGCTCAAGTCAAGAACTGTTAGCTTCAGTAGCCTATGTAGGCCCTCAACATCACTTACCTTGTTCCCAGCAACATATAGCTCTTTGATTAGTGTACAATTCGATAACCCTGATATATCACACAACATGAATAATAATTGTATTGTGGAAAACAGTCACATAAATGCTAACAAATATTGAGATGCAAGCCTCCATTGAGCATAAGATCAAGTCATCAACTAATGTGGAAACTAACCTTGTCCAACTCTTGAGATGCGGTTGTAACTTAGGTCAAGTACTCGCAACCGGGTCAATTCTCTGAGACCATCAAGGGTGCTGATCTTGTTTCTTGACAAATTAAGTGCATGAATACTCTTTGGCAGAAATCCGGGAGAGATGTGAACTGCGGATCAATGAAGAAAAAGAGTCAAACAATTTAGCTATCAACTGATGTTATATTAAGGGATACATTCTGCTTCGAAAATCATACCTATGGAATTGCTTGACAGATTGATAGATTTGAGATTGGTTAAGTGTGAAATGGCAGGGATGGCTTTTATACCAATACCGGATATGTGAGCAACAGTTGAAGCAGCATTTATAGACTGGACCACAGTATTGGCATTCAAAATCTCCTTTGAAAGATTGGCATCAGGATGTTGAGTTAACTGAGATGTGCTTCTAGCCATGGATCTGCCAGCATCAGGAGAAGGTGGGAAGACAATGCTTCTGTCATTGTCATCATCAGAATCATCCTCAGGAAGTGGCTGCATAGTCTGAAGATCTTTCACCCATGCATCCACTCTGGTGAAGGAGGATGATTCTGTTGGAAAAGCAACCCATTGGTTTTGGGGCCAAAACCCAGAATTTTCACCGGGAAATGTTCGCCACCTTTGACTCTCAATATTTTCCCCAAAGGCGCTTCTGTTAAAGGATTCCACAGTAACTGACTCAGAAGAATCCACATGTCTAAATGTCTTTCCTTGTTTTGGTTCAAGGGTGTCTGAATAGTACCCACATTGACTATTCAAAGCAGCACTATCAGGAACAGCTTGTGTTGATTTGCTTGAGAAAGTTTTATGTATGTTCCTGTGGTTCCAGAGGAACAATTTCCACCACAATTTCCTACTTCCAGAAGGAAGAACTTGACTTGATGAGTGCCTTTTCAACATCACTCTGTCAGCACTGCAGTGACTCATTACAGACCTGGGGCTTTCAAGATTAACCACCTGATTTGCTGATACTTCCTGCAAATCCTTAAAGGACTGCGACTTTGAATGAGGCAAGTGATGAGTCATCTCCCTGAGAACATCCCTTCTTTCCAGGTTAGAGCAGGACCTCTTGAGCTTTGGAGAAGCCCAGAACTCAGTCTTGCCAATCCCAGGATCACTGACATGTCCGCTTTGGATTATATCAACACTTTTTTCACTGTATCTATCATTTTTGTCTTCTAATTGATTGTTGGCTTGGTTTCCGTATAGAATGGGACACTTCACCTCTTTATCTGTTGGATCATATCCAACTTCACTCACAACAGATTCATGGCCTTCAAGATCAAAATCAGAGGGTTCTCTCTTGATTGAGAGTGAGTGTTCCTTTTCATCTTCCCCTTCATAAGCATCCTTTACTTCAGCCTTCACAGGGCTCTCAAGACTCATGACCCTCACATTGCACATTGAATTTTTCTGCATGCCATAGGGCACTGCAACATCAAAAGTGGTTGGCTCCAAATCACGAGCCTCTGATGATATTCTTGGGTGTTGTATCTGGACAAGCAAAGTTTGAAAGTCCCTTTTGGAAGATAGTTCATTCTTCTGAAGAAGCAAGCAAAATGAGACTAAATCAGCCAAATCAAATGGTTCATACACACCACAAAATAAAACAAAGGATAAATTGCATTGCTCTCGTGGGAATAGACAATATTACACTACACACAAACTCCACGATTTGTAAAAGTATAGACCAATTTCCCTCAAACTTACAACATATATCCACTAACCTCCATCAGAGATTTATGTGAAATTGCACATAATACCTTTATATTTTGATGAAGTGTGACAATAAGAACCTTTGTAAACATGACACTGAGTACCTTAATAGGGAGATCAGTTTAAGCATGACAAATTGAGTAATATCATGTGCTATATCACCTAAACTCAACAGAGGCTATTGTAATTTAGCCGAAAATAAAACCCAATATAAAGCAGACTTTTACCTTGTTTTTCTGGTTCCTTCCAGCCAAAAGAGAGAAACACCTAAACATGGCCATCACAGAAGATGAAGCTTTGTTCAAAATCCTTTCAAGTATAACCTTCTTTGCCCCTTTTGAGTAATCCTTTTCCGATTTCTATATGCAATCCTGCTGCCACCACTTACATCTTTGCTGGATCGTTTAGTTAGCCATAATCAGTGGGAAGGCGCAGGACAAGAGATAGGAATAGGAACCTTTCTGAACAAAACCCAAAACCGGAAAACAGAACACCAAAGCCTGCTCCGGTTGGAGAAAATATCTCTGAAAAGTTGGCCAGAGTTTTATATGCAACAGCTCTTAATTATTGCTCCTCCTCAAAAAAGTTACACCTATTAACCTACCCAGTTAAACATCAGGAATCAGATAGGCAAATATGACAAACAATCATCTAAGGGAAATTCAGGAACCATAAATTTCAACAGATCAGATCACTTCATAAAAAATTCACAACAGAAAAAATTGCAAAATCCTCTCAGATCAACATACACACACGTACACAACACTATCTATAGCAAAATTTAAAAAAAAAAAAAGCACAAAATGGTTTTGAAACATCTAATCCAATATAAGATAAACACAAGGCATCGACCAATTTATTGCTTTCTAAAGTCAAAAGGGGAGACAGTAACTAACCCAAATGGCTCGTAATTCTAGGGGAGACTTAAACATACAGTACCCCCACGGGAATTATGGCATGGATTGTGATCATTTATGGTGAAAGGTGGCGAACCTATCGAAGCGGAACTGAGCCAGCTTGTAAAACTAATACTGTAAAAACTTTGCAACAATGATGTTGTTTTGCGTTGTGTGTTGGAATCCTCAAAAGCTTTGTGGGAGGGAATTACACAAAAGTGCATGCAGTGCGTGTGAGACAAGTGACAATTTGGAGAGGTCAAGGTTGTGCGGATTTGTGTGATTGTGTCGTGTCTGAAGGTAGTGAGATATCTGCGAAGGGATGAATGGAAAGGACTAGAGAAAAAGAAAGAACATATACATACATACATACGTACGCGCAACCAACATGGTGTGGTCTTCGTAGTCGTATCTGTGAGGTCACGGAGATACGTGTGCTGCTTCAGCAATTTTTTTTTTTGGGTAGAAGCTGCATCAGTATTTGCCCAACCCAAATACTTCACCATGCACAAGTCGCCGATAACAATGATTCTCTTTTTTGGGATTATAATAATGATTCTCTGAAATTTTAGAATAGAGTGTATTTAGACTTTTGTTAAGAACCACATGAAGCAGACCAGAAAAAAAAAAAATGAAAGGGAGTTGTTAAGTACAACAGAAATATTCAGTCTTTTTATAACTTTAGCCAACTCTACATGCATGTATTGTTCTTGAAATTTATAATATATTCAAATTAAAAGTTAAGTATGTTTATCTTCTTTGTAAATAACATTAATTGTACTGAGCAAGAAATCTGATCCAATATATGGGCGGGCAAAAATAATATATATGACATTTTATTTGACATTAAAAACTCATCTCCAATATAACAAATAATGACCAAGATCAATATTTTTTGTTTTCCAAAGTTAGAAGGGGAATATGAAATGCGTACATTTTGAGGGTAAGTTCAAAGCATGGAGATCAAATTTAAAATAGAAAACAAATTATAGGATAATTAATTATTTTGCCTTTTAAGTATTTGGTATACATTGTATGGTTTTTTTCAAATTAGAAAAATAAATTAAAAGCTTAAATACATTTAGGAACGTATAATATAATTTTTTCGCTGCTAAAAGTATAATATAATTTAATTAACAGGAGGTGGATCACCATTTTAATGATTTCAAAGGAAATTTGATATATGCTTCAGGTATTTGATATTTCAGAGAACAATTTTGGAACAACAAAACAATACTAAATGCCCGCATGTGCGGATGTATAGTATCAAAAAATTATTAATAAATGGACATATCTTTTTAGTTTTCTTTTTCTTAAATGAGTATATATATATATATATATGGGGATTATTTGGTAAGAAAACTCAAAAAGTAATTTTATAACGATGAAAATTATTGGACTAATATATGATAAAACAATTATTGGACTAATATTTGGAAAGAATTTTGCATTTAAAATAAGGAGGTGTTGAATATTAAGGATGTACAAAAAAAAATATTCAAGGGTATCAAAGGAATATCCTGAAAACAAAAGATTATATGGGCAGTTCTAGAACTCTAAAAACTATTAATTTTAAAATTAAAATTTCATAAAAAAAAATCATCATAATAGTCATATTAATTATTTATGAAATAAATAAAAGGATAAAATTAAATTATGAAATTCTTAAAATTATTAAAGAGACATTTTTAAATTTTAGATCAAATATTCATTTTGGTATCCCAAAATATTTCAGGAGACACATTAGTATTTTATAATTTAAAAGCTTTTTATTGGTCCCTCACCATTAAAAAATAGAGAAAATTTAGTCTCTTTGTACAATTTTTTAAAAAATTGTATAGACTTGTATCTACAGATCCTAAATCCAATGTCTACATAGGCCAAGCCTAAGTACACGCTAATTCTTTTATTTTTATTCTCCTTTTTAGGGAACACTAATTCATTTTTCAGTGACCTTAATACATGTTACTTTTGTCAATTTGCAATTTCTATTAAAACCCCTAATTAACTACTCTTTCATTCAACAATGACCAATTGACAACCCTGCACAACAAGAAGAAAAACCTCTAACATGTGACAAATATCAACCACCCGCTCAAAATAATCGAGGCATGATAAGCATCAAACCGCTATATCTTATTTTATGATTATTGTTATTCATAATAACGAGTAAAGGGAATATTCACTGACTCTTGACGTAAAAAAAAAACTTGATTTTCTTTTCCTATAATCAATACTAATATGTAAGTAATTAACTCATAAGTGTATTTGGGTGGGAAATAAAATGAAAAAAAATTCTAAATAAATTTCATATATAATTTTACATAAATTTTTTTTGGGTAAATGTCATATACTACCCTTAAAGTTTTAAGATAACGCAGTTAGCCCCATTCTTGACCAAATTTAGCACCCCGCCCCATACACTACACGCTGCTTACGCTAGGTTAACTTCTTGTTTACTCATATAATTAAATAATTTAAAACCTGTTGTTTACTCATTTCCTTTTATAATAAATAATTAAAAAAATAGGGCTCAATTCTTTTGCTTTGTAATCACGAGTCAATGGCATTGGGAGACCTTACTGGGCATTTGAAATGCAATGTCTGGTAACATCAAAGGTCAAAGAACACTTCCAGAAAAAGAAAAAAAAAAAAATCCTTTGGCCACTGTACTCTTCCCATCGCTGTGCCTCCCCAGATACTCAGTAGAGCTTGGATGAAGATGGAGTAGAGAAGTTCATAGGCAAAGGAGATTGAAATCGGAAGGGATTGAAATCAGTGAAGGGAAAGCATAGGGGTGGGCGAAGTGTTGTTTGGGGCCAGTGTAATCCACCATGTAAGAAAGTTCATCCCAAGGGGTGTCATTGGCTTTGAGAATGAGAACTATAACAGTTGTTCAACTCCATCTGTTGAGTCATGTGGCACTCATGATGCTTTTAAACGAAAAGTTTATCGAATTCAGTGGTTCAGCTTTGAGTTTCTCAAGTGACGTGCTTGCTTGCATGCATGTTCTTCCTTTATCATATGCTTTGCCTTGATTTTTGGTTAAAAAAAAAAAAAAATCTGCTTGAGAAAAGGGGAGCAATTACGTGTACGAAGGAATTCTCACAATGAGAGAACAATCAAAGTTTTGAACTCGAAGTCTTGCCAAGGCACAAATGATGCATATGCACAGATATAAGCATCACAGAAGAGAAGAAGATGATGATGGGAGCATTTATGAGTTAAAGTTTAAATTAATTAAAGATAAATAAAAAGTAAAATACTCTGTTAAGTTTGACGTTACTGTAATGAGAGATAGGGTAGAGTGTAATATTTGATACAAGATTAGGGTTAGCTGTCATTAATAAGCTTCAAGGGTACTTTCTACATTTTACCCAAAATATTTTTATAAAAAATTGTCCTTCAATTTTACTTCTATACCAAATACAGCCAAATAATAATAATAAATTCTCAAGTCTCAACTTTTGATTGGGAATTAAACAAGGTCGGTCACGGCAGTGTTCATTTGAGAGGCTGCGGTACACCTAATTAAATGGAAACCCAATATCAGAAGAAGCAGTCCAATTTGGACGGGGGATTAATCTATTATTATCATTTGTTGGTGGGCAAAAATTTCAACGTATATTTTCTCATTTTCTTTGACATTATCGCTTTCTTTGGTCGACCATATTTTAACATTTATTATCATACAGCATCAGGCATAAATACCATCCGACGGGACTGTAATGGCTACAGAACGGGTTCGGTCACGGCCTAATCATTTGTAATTTTATATTATAGGAACTTTAGCAGAAATAAAGCACAAAAATATTTATTCTGCTTAATGTTATGTTTTTTCTTTCTTCCTATGGATTTGGTTATACAATTTTTAAAAACATGGATGTTGTTGGAAAATTATGAAAATATAAGATTTTTAAATAACTCGTGTGATTTCATTTGAAGCAATTCAAAATGTGTTTTTGTGCATTAGAACTCATCACCATAGGCAGTAACATAAAATGTAGTTTTTCTTTTTTCGTTACATAAAGTGAGGCCAAAGTGAAAACTTGTCGTTCGATTTGATTAAAAAATAATTTTTGGACTTAAAGTGAACTCACCAATAGCAAGTTTTATATTAAAATATTACATGCAACGATAGTTGGGCTTCTCTATAGAAGGAGGAAACCCTTTCCTCCCTCATTTGTATTGAGAATGAATGTTGAAAGTTTCAAATTGAGTGTTACAACCAAAAAAGAAAAAAAAAATAGAAAGAGTGTTATGTTTGCAAAATAATAATAATGAATAGTATGAAAAATATAGAGTATATTTTAATAATGATGTTCTTACAAATATTAGTGAGGGTGCGAAATTTATATGTAAGAACTTAATATATTTTTCTATTATGTACACGTTTGTTTACGGAGTTAGTGGATGGATTTAATTTGTGGGCTCATAAATACCAACACTCCAAAAACAGTGGCAGAAATAACTATAATACCCTTATTTGTGCTTTCCTTAGTTATCTTGGCAGCCTTGAGGTAATTAAAGATGTATGATATATTATTTGTGGCTTGGTGCGCTTTAATGACTAATTGGACCTTAATTAGTGCTAATTGGGCTTAATCGGTGCTAATTAACATTAATTAAACACTAATTGAAATTAATTAATATCTAATCACTCTAATTAGATAACTAGTAGTCACTAGACTTGTAGACTAATTATATATCACTAATCAAGTTTAGTCTAGCTTAATTGAGCTTAATTAAGACTAATTAAGCTTAATTAAATCAATTGGTTTAATCAAGGAAACAGCGCATGATGAATTATTTAAGAGTTTCTATTAAGTCACTAATCACCCAATTATTACTAATCTCATCATTAATTAAAGTGTAGTGACAAAAAATAAAAAAAGGAGACACAATTATGTCACCAACCACTACATTTGTCTTCTTGTGGCTATATATTTATGAAACAATTAAGGACAAAATACTACTTTATTTTAAAATAATGACATCCTTAATGGCAATAGTACAAGATTGATTAAACCAAGTTAATCCTATTTTGACAATTGCTTTTATTAAATTACCCCTAATTAGTACACTTTCTACCTAATCTACCCTTACATTTTTTTATCAAATACCCCTAATGCCCCTAAACCTAATCTACCAACTCACAAACAAACAAACAAACACTCACCCACTCCCTCCTTAGTGGCCACACACACACACACACACATATTCTCACTTTTTTTATTTTTTGTCACACACACAAGACTAAACAAAAACTCTCTGACCTTTAACCTTCATTTCCACCATCCTCCATAACTATTCCTAACTTCTAACTTCTTTATTTCTTCACTAAATCCAACATGTAAATACAATTTTCCATGCCTTTTCCACCCAACAAACCTAAATCCACCATTAGTTTTTCAAGAAAAAGCCTCCTTCTACCATCTCTTGACAAATGAATGGGTATGCTTTAGGAAAGGAGGACACTACAAGAAATACGCGGTGGACGCCATTCCACAGTTTTTCAACGGGTAGAATTTCTACCGATGGATACGTGGGCATCGGTTTCCCGTCGATAAATATTATCGATAGTAACAAAAAATTCGTTATTTTGACGCATTTATCGACGGGTAATAAAATATTTAGCCGTCAGTATAATTAGATAAAAGGCATCACCATCAGCTGAGAGACATAATTATACCGACGGTAGTTTGATTTATGAAAATAATTTATTTTAAAATATGATATATTACGACGTCATACCGTTGGTAAAAAATTAATAATTGTTTTAATTTCCTTATTTAACTATGAAGTGATTGGTAATTTATTATTTATTTATTTATATAATAACTTAATTACTAATTAAAGTGATATTAAATAAGAAAATAATAAAATGAATCAAGTAAATTGATTAAATAAAATAGTAAATTATGACAATAAAACATATACAAATTGCAATAAATGTAAGAAATATCCAAAATGAACAAAAATGAAGCTAGATAAAAACTAGCTTGAAGCCTGAAGGTGTATAGCGGCGCATCATCATCATCATTATCTAAATCATCGCCCTTATTGTGTCATTTGACTGTGAGTGGCCTTCTGAAATGGAAGGGAGAGGGATATGGGGAATGAGATTTGGGAACGTCCTCCGGAGCTAGAGGATCCCAAAGCCTGCATGTCCAGAAGAAGGTCATTACACTCCGGTGATCTCTCCTATCTTCGGAACTTAGCCTTCTCTTTCTTTGCTTTCTCTTGTTCCTCCACTCCAAAGAGAGCTTAAGCTCTCGGATCTCTCCTAGCTCTACTCCAGCTGTTCCCCTCTTGCTCCTGAGCTCCTGAGCTATGCGCTGCCCCTTGCTGCTAGACCAACCGTGCCTACTGCTGCAACTCTTGGTTGAAGGCATTAACATGCTTCCTAAGGGCTTCATCCCAATAGCTGACCTAGTGGCGGAGGATGGGGATTTACTATCAAAATAGTACCTCATCCCATATATATGACCCTTATAAAGGTTGCCAACCACTTGGGCCCAAACATCCTCCTTGTTTGGAGGAGGAGGGATGTGGCATCGGGCCAACCTCAGCCATTTAGGTTTGGTACTAGGTTTGTACCTGTTCCAGAGGTCTATAAACTGCGTTGCAAAGGAAAAAGATAAAACACATTATAAATAATAATTATGACATAAATGAAAATAATAATAATAAAAATTAAGTAAAGATATGTCTAAATTCAAACTTACATATGTCGCCTCGAGTGATGGTATACCCAGACTCTCTAGACTCAGGCCCTCTGCTCACCTTTAGGTGTGAGTCTCCCAAAATAGCTCACCTTGTGGAGGGCGGCTTAACTCCTTCACCTACACAAATAAGCACAATAAAGTCATAAAAATATAGTATTTGCCACAATTGGAATATAGTAAATGTTATTATAAAATGTAGAAAAGTTAAAGAATTACCAAACATTTCCGGTCCCTCCTGGGTGCTCGACCCACTGATGTGTAGTGACCTCTTTTGTGAGGCTCGGATTGTCTTTCCCTTGTCCAACCTATCTTTGAAGGTCGGGTTGCTAGCCCAGTGGTGCTGGCTCACTGAGGGTGGCATCATTTAGCGAGCTATTCATGTGCCCCTTATGGACATCATGAAACATATCCCGCATTTGCTTGGAGGACCTAATCCTCCAAGCCCTCTTAACTAGGCTTATGCTCGGGTTGAATGTAGAAGGTTTTTTGCACATATAAATTCACAACACATAAGTGATTATATATAAGCATATAATTAAATAATATAAACATATAATTTAACAAAAGCGAATAAATCATAGAATTACCTTCCCACTTTCCACCATGACTCCTTGACATCTACTGGGATGTAATGCATGTAGCACGGATGGCTATCCGACTCTATATTGGTATAACCTCTGTAATCCTATATAAGCCGCGCAAACGAATGAAAACTATTACATGTATTAAATAAATAAAAAAAATCAAAATATTTTAAATATCATAAGCAATGTAAAATTAGAATGTAATACAAAACATGTTTCAACTTACCTATCTTACGTCGGCCTAATCTCCCAGCTCTACCAGTCAAGTCCAAGTGGCTTGCATCTGGCCAAAGGTTCCATCCACATCGTGCTTATGACCCGGTCAAGGAAGGAGGAGTCTGATTAGATATGGGGCTGGAAGTCGGGGCGGTAAGGCTTGGCAGTGGTAGGGCTAAGGGGAGGGGTCTGCGATGCGGTGGTCTGTGAGTGTGAATACGGGGGAGGTGGGCCGGCATTCCCAGGAGTGGGCATTATCCTGAAGGCTAGGGTCCTGGTGGTAGGAATAAGGTAAAGGTAATGGAGGAGGAGGTGGTGGAGGTGGTAGGAGTGGCGGTGGGGGAGGTGGTGGGAAGGGGCAGTGGTTGAGGAGGTGAGTGGGTAAACCAACCTTCTGAGGTAGCCTGCCACTACCAGCCATATTGAAACAATTAAAATGTCCATAAAAAACATTAATTAAATAAGGAAATTTCAAATAATTTCATAATAATATTGCATATAATATTGAACACCTTAGTTAATTTGAAAGTGCATGGTTTTTTCATCATTCTCTGTTGTTGATCACTAGCTGAATCATCAACACTACCATCACTTATTTCATCTTCATGATTTTGATTGGTGGTTACTTGTGCATTCAATTATATCAACTTCCCCAATAGTCAATGGAAGAGGGTTTTTAAGATTGTTTGCATTGATTCCTGTCCTTAAAGGGGTGGTTTGTCCACTTGATAAGCATCTTCAATAGAATCTTCCTTATTTCAATCCTATCTCTTGGTTTTGTCTTGTTCACAACCCTCCACTGTGACCAGGATAAGACATATAATATACTTGTCTATCATTTTGGGCTATAATACATGGATCATAACTTCTATATCTTCTGGTGTGATTGATTTCAATGATTTTGTAATTGTGTTGTGATATCCCAATAAGTCGGGTAGGATCATACCATTAACACTTGAATAGAACACATTTATTTGTGGGCTCACCCACGTACTCAAACTCAAGGATTTCCTTAACGACACCATACCAATCACATTCTCTGTCCCCAAGTATCGCCTTTAATACAAACACTAGTATTGTCTATTTTTTTTCCCGTACCCAATCAGC
>JAMLFY010000014.1:7706415-7905827 GCA_030441495.1 Dalbergia oliveri | reverse complement strand
AAAATTCATTCTTTAATTGTTGTAGTGCAATTTGCTATTAAATGTTGATAATTTTAAATAATATTCTAATGATATATAATAATTATGATTTTGATTTTTTATAAAATTATTAATTGTTAAAGTTATAAAAATTGTGAGTCCTAAAATACTTTAGAAGTGACATGTGACAAAATTTTCCTTGAAATTAGCCTGAATGATTAATAGTATAAATAGATTATTATTGTTTAAATTCCAAACAAATACTATAACTTATAATAATGAAATCCTTTAGCTTCTTTACTAGCTTCGAAGTTTGACATGAACATGTGGAGAGGTAAAGACTAACAACGTTAGAATATTAAATTCTTTACTACAATGGATAAAAGATTAAGGCTCCATTTGGGTAAATAGCTTATTTAAACTCTTATCCAGAAATAACTGTTAAAAAGTAACTTATAAATATGTTATTTTATATTCAAATATAATTTAATAAAAGTGCTTGCTCTTAGTATTTTAGAAAGTACTTCTTAAGATGCTTAGATATTAATTTCTCAAAAAGTACTAAGAATAACTTTTAGAGAAGTAATAAGTGTTTAACCAAATAGGACAAAAGGTAAAAATATGACTTTTGACTTCTAGAAAGTTAAGAAAAGTCGAAAGTTGTAATATCCAAATGGATCCTAAGTGGTTAAACTTTGGTTTTGACTTTTGACATTAGGGTCTTAGAACACATATGAATACAAAACATTTGAGACCAATTTTTATAATACCTTTATAGGGCATTTGTTTCGGGGTATATTTAATTATTCTTGGAATAGATAGTGGAATGATATGTTCTACGTTTGTTATAAGTTTAAATTTTTGGGTATTAATTATTCAATGGAAAATGATTTTCCTATGATTTAGTGAAATCTCATTCCCAAGATGAAGGGTGGGAAAAAAATTCTCATGACTTAGGAATCACAATTATTAAGCACAATTACTAAACTGTCCCTCAATTAATTGACTTTTTCCTCACAAGTATTTGACTCAAGGGTATTTTGGAAATTATGATATATATTCTTAGGAATATAGATTATAAAATAAATAAGTTTTAAATTTATTCTGAATCTTAACAAATAATCATAGGAATATTTAATGCTAAACAAACAATTTTTTAAAATATTTCGAAAATAATATTTCCAAGAATATCATTCCTATAAATGCAATTGCTAGGAATATATTTTAAACCTTGAAAAAAACATCCCCTTAGTAGTAACCAACCCTAGCTCTAGAGCGGAGGACTATTTTATAATGACTATATAGACAATTTTATAATTTCTATTTCTTTATACCCGTTTGATCCTTTCGGTTAACCAGCAATCTTGAAAATCCTGAAGTCAATCCACTTTCAGATTTCAAATTTTAGTGCGATCCGTTATAAGAGAATAGTTTCTCCATGGGATGCTCTGCAATAGTAGATCTCTTCATGATTGATGTTGAAGCTGAATTAATTGGTTAATGGTTAGTGTCGTAGAAAAGAAAAAATTATAGACTGATTAACGGATCAGATGAAAGATTACACAACATCCCTTTGATATAGGATGTAGACTATTGTGGTTTGAGGAGAGAGATAGACAGAATGAGAATATGTGGATTTGAGATTCAAAGGAGAGGAAAAATGAATATATATTAATTAAAATATTTCAATAACAATTCACCAAGTATGACTCATATTTCACATTAAAATAGTCCAATATTTATATAATTATAATTATAATTTAATATTTGATCACAAATATAGAAATTTTTTTTTAGTGTAAATTAGATTAAATCAGTATCCTAATTGTAGGGAAATATTAAAAATTCATCTTTAATTGTTGTAGTACAATTCTACAATTAAATACTGATAATTTTTAATAATATTCTAATGATATATAATAATTATAATTTTTATTTTTTATAAAATTATTAATTGTTAAGGTTATGAAAATTGTGGATTCTAAAATACTCTATAAGTAATATTTGATAAATTTTTCTTGAAATAAGTCTAAATTATTAGTAGTATAGATGAATTATTATTGTTTAAATTCCAAACAAACACTATAACTTATAATAATGAAATCCTTTAGCTTCTTCACTAGCGTCGAAATTTGACATGAACGTGTGGAGAGGTAAAGACAAACGACGTTAGAATATTAAATTTCTTTACTACAATGGATGAAAGATTAAGTGGTTAACTGACTTTGGTTTTGACTTTTGACATATGATGTCATACATTGTAGCTATCCTAAGGTTCGCTGGTTCAAATCCGGCTGGTAGGAAATGTTTTAAAAAATTAATAGGCAATTTTATAATGACTATTTAGGCAATTTTATAATTTCTGTTTCTTAGTACCCGTTTGATCCGTATCGGTTAACCAGCAATCTTGAAAATCCTGAAGTCAATCCACTTTCAGATTTCAAATTTTAGTGCAATCCTTTATAAGAGAATAGTTTCTCCATGGTATGCTCTGCAATAGTAGATCTCTTCATGATTGATGTTGAAGCTGAATTAATTGGTTAATGGTTAGTGTCGTAGAAAAGAAAAAGTTAATAGACTGATTAACGGATCAGATGAAAGATTATACAACATCTCTGTGATATAGGATGTTGACTATTGTGGTCTTCATACAGAGGATCCAAGTTGTTGCCTCCAAACAGCCCACCACAACTTAATTTTCTCTCGTCACTAAGCAACTTCCATCTTGTTGCTTCAACTTGATAAGTGATAATGTGCATTAGGTCGTCCAATCCTTCGGCATCAAGTCTCTCAGCACATCGCATGTGATATTAAATATTAGCAGAGGTTGATACTGGAGAATTTTTCAGTGGCACAGCACATTTCATTTTACATTGCTGGTAGTAGCTATTGAGCTGAACCTTAGCTCCTCCTATGGATTGATTAGATGCGTAGCATTCAGATAACTATAGGATTTGCATAATGTTTCATACAATTTACGAAAACCAGATACCATACCAAGTTCCGAAGACCCCATTACTCCAACACTAAACAAATCAAGAGGCAGTCAAAGTGCAGTGTTTCCTCTGTGTTATTATAAATGAAAACAAATTAACATCATAGTACAGAACCAATTGAAAGTTTTTCCCAACGAGTTGGTCCTTTTACAGGAAACTAGCTTTTCTGATTTCTGCTCCTTGTCCTGCTCACGGTTTTCTGGACAACACTTGCACTGCTCCTATGCCCCCTGCTAGAACTTGACCCTCCTTGGCCAACTTTCTTTAATGATCTTCTGCTTTTGGATCGGCTGCTGTTCGCAAGTGCAGCTTTCGTGACACTAATAGTGGATACTTCTCGTGCCCTCTGAGGGTTGAGAGGTTGCCTGTTCAGGTACACCAACTTTGGAAGGAGATCAGTGACCGCTTTGCGTAGTTGGTCATCGCCGATGTTGCTTTGAATGGGATTTGCGAGCAGATTAAGGACCTGGAGTGAGTTGTAGTTAGCCACAAGCTGGCCTAGTGCTTTTGTTGTAGTGATCTTGTTGAAGCTCAAGTCAAGAACTGTTAGCTTCAGTAGCCTATGTAGGCCCTCAACATCACTTACCTTGTTCCCAGCAACATATAGCTCTTTGATTAGTGTACAATTCGATAACCCTGATATATCACACAATATGAATAATAATTGTATTGTGGAAAACAGTCACATAAATGCTAACAAATATTGAGATGCAAGCCTCCATTGAGAATAAGATCAAGTCATCAACTAATGTGGAAACTAACCTTGTCCAACTCTTGAGATGCGGTTGTAACTTAGGTCAAGTACTCGCAACCGGGTCAATTCTCTGAGACCATCAAGGGTGCTGATCTTGTTTCTTGACAAATTAAGTGCATGAATACTCTTTGGCAGAAATCCGGGAGAGATGTGAACTGCGGATCAATGAAGAAAAAGAGTCAAACAATTTAGCGATCAACTGATGTTATATTAAGGGATACATTCTGCTTCGAAAATCATACCTATGGAATTGCTTGACAGATTGATAGATTTGAGATTGGTTAAGTGTGAAATGGCAGGGATGGCTTTTATACCAATACCGGATATGTGAGCAACAGTTGAAGCAGCATTTATAGACTGGACCACAGTATTGGCATTCAAAATCTCCTTTGAAAGATTGGCATCAGGATGTTGAGTTAACTGAGATGTGCTTCTAGCCATGGATCTGCCAGCATCAGGAGAAGGTGGGATGACAATGCTTCTGTCATTGTCATCATCAGAATCATCCTCAGGAAGTGGCTGCATAGTCTGAAGATCTTTCACCCATGCATCCACTCTGGTGAAGGAGGATGATTCTGTTGGAAAAGCAACCCATTGGTTTTGGGGCCAAAACCCAGAATTTTCACCGGGAAATGTTCGCCACCTTTGACTCTCAATATTTTCCCCAAAGGCGCTTCTGTTAAAGGATTCCACAGTAACTGACTCAGAAGAATCCACATGTCTCAATGTCTTTCCTTGTTTTGGTTCAAGGGTGTCTGAATAGTACCCACGTTGACTATTCAAAGCAGCACTATCAGGAACAGCTTGTGTTGATTTGCTTGAGAAAGTTTTATGTATGTTCCTGTGGTTCCAGAGGAACAATTTCCACCACAATTTCCTACTTCCAGAAGGAAGAACTTGACTTGATGAGTGCCTTTTCAACATCACTCTGTCAGCACTGCAGTGACTCATTACAGACCTGGGGCTTTCAAGATTAACCACCTGATTTGCTGATACTTCCTGCAAATCCTTAAAAGACTGCGACTTTGAATGAGGCAAGTGATGAGTCATCTCCCTGAGAACATCCCTTCTTTCCAGGTTAGAGCAGGACCTCTTGAGCTTTGGAGAAGCCCAGAACTCAGTCTTGCCAATCCCAGGATCACTGACATGTCCGCTTTGGATTATATCAACACTTTTTTCACTGTATCTATCATTTTTGTCTTCTAATTGATTGTTGGCTTGGTTTCCGTATAGAATGGGACACTTCACCTCTTTATCTGTTGGATCATATCCAACTTCACTCACAACAGATTCATGGCCTTCAAGATCAAAATCAGAGGGTTCTCTCTTGATTGAGAGTGAGTGTTCCTTCTCATCTTCCCCTTCATAAGCATCCTTTACTTCAGCCTTCACAGGGCTCTCAAGACTCATGACCTTCACATTGCACATTGAATTTTTCTGCATGCCATAGGGCACTGCAACATCAAAAGTGGTTGGCTCCAAATCACGAGCCTCTGATGATATTCTTGGGTGTTGTATCTGGACAAGCAAAGTTTGAAAGTCCCTTTTGGAAGATAGTTCATTCTTCTGAAGAAGCAAGCAAAATGAGACTAAATCAGCCAAATCAAATGGTTCATACACACCACAAAATAAAACAAAGGATAAATTGCATTGCTCTCATGTGGGAATAGACAATATTACACTACACACAAACTCCACGATTTGTAAAAATATAGACTAATTTCCCTCAAACTTACAACATATATCCACTAACCTCCATGAGAGATTTATGTGAAATTGCACATAATACCTTTATATTTTGATGCAGTGTGACAATAAGAACCTTTGTAAACATGACACTGAGTACCTTAATAGGGAGATCAGTTTAAGCATGACAAATTGAGTAATATCATGTGCTATATCACCTAAACTCAACAGAGGCTATTGTAATTTAGCCGAAAATAAAACCCAATATAAAGCAGACTTTTACCTTGCTTTTCTGGTTCCTTCCAGCCAAAAGACAGAAACACCTAAACATGGCCATCACAGAAGATGAAGCTTTGTTCAAAATCCTTTCAAGTATAACCTTCTTTGCCCCTTTTGAGTAATCCTTTTCCGATTTCTACATGCAATCCTGTTGCCACCACTTACATCTTTACTGGATCGTTTAGTTAGCCATAATCAGTGGGAAGGCGCAGGACAAGAGATAGGAATAGGAACCTTTCTGAACAAAACCCAAAACCGGAAAACAGAACACCAAAGCCTGCTCCGGTTGGAGAAAAAATCTCTGAAAAGTTGGCCAGAGTTTTATATGCAACAGCTCTTAATTATTGCTCCTCCTCCAAAAAGTTACACCAATTAACCTACCCAGTTAAACATCAGGAATCAGATAGGCAAATATGACAAACAATCGTCTAAGGGAAATTCAGGAACCATAAATTTCAACAGATCAGATCACTTCATAAAAAATTCACAACAGAAAAAATTGCAAAATCCTCTCAGATCAACATACACACACGTACACAACACTATCTATAGCAAAATTAAAAAAAAGAAGAAGCACAAAATGGTTTTGAAACATCTAATCCAATATAAGATAAACACAAGGCATCGACCAATTTATTGCTTTCTAAAGTCAAAAGGGGAGACAGTAACTAACCCAAATGGCTCGTAATTCTAGGGGAGACTTAAACATACAGTGTCCCCCACGGGAATTATGGCATGGATTGTGATCATTTATGGTGAAAGGTGGCGAACCTATCGAAGCGGAACTGAGCACGCTTGTAAAACTAATACTATAAAAACTTTGCAACAATGATGTTGTTTTGCGTTGTGTGTTGGAATGATCAAAAGCTTTGTGGGAGGGAATTACACAAAAGTGTTTGCAGTGCGTGTGAGACAAGTGACAACTTGGAGAGGTCAGGGTTGTGCGGATTTGTGTGATTGTGTCGTGTCTGAAGGTAGTGAGATATCTGCGAAGGGATGAATGGAAAGGACTAGAGAGAGAAAGAAAGAACATATACATACATACATACGTACGCGCAACCAACATGGTGTGGTCTTCGTAGTTCGTATCTGTGAGGTCACGGAGAAACGTGTGCTGCTTCAGCAATTTTTTTTTTTGGGTCGAAGCTGCTTCAGTTTTTGGCCAACCCAAATACTTCACCATGCACAAGTCGCCGATAACAATGATTCTCTTTTTGGGGGATTATAATATGATTCTCTGAAATTCTAGAATAGAGTGTATTTGGACTTTTGTTAAGAACCACATGAAGCAGACCAGAAAAAAAAAAAATGAAAGGGAGTTGTTAAGTACAACAGAAATATTCAGTCTTTTTATAACTCTAGCCAACTCTACATGCATGTATTGTTCTTGAAATTTATAATATATTCAAATTAAAAGTTAAGTATGTTTATCTTCTTTGTAAATAACATTAATTGTATTGAGCAAGAAATCTGATCCAATATATGGGCGGGCAAAAATAATATATATGACATTTTATTTGACATTAAAAACTCATCTCCAATATAACAAATAATGACCAAGATCAATGTTTTTTGTTTTCCAAAGTTAGAAGGGGAATATGAAATGCGTACATTTTGAGGGTAAATTCAAAGCATGGAGATCAAATTTAAAATAGAAAACAAATTATAGGATAATTAATTATTTTTGCCTTTTAAGTATTTGGTATACATTGTATGGTTTTTTTCAAATTAGAAAAATAGATTAAAAGCTTAAATACATTTAGGAACGTATAATATAATTTTTTCGCTGCTAAAAGTATAATATAATTTAATTAACAGGAGGTGGATCACCATTTTAATGACTTCAAAGGAAATTTGATATATGCTTCAGGTATTTGATATTTCAGAGAACAATTTTGGAACAACAAAACAATACTATATGCCCGCATGTGCGGATGTATAGTATCCAAAAATTATTAATAAATGGACATATCTTTTTAGTTTTCTTTTCTTAAATGAGTGTATATATATATATATATATTGTAAGAAAACTGAAAAAGTACTTTTATAATGATGAAAATTATTGGACTAATATTTGGAAAGAATTTTGCATTGAAAATAAGGAGGTGTTGAATATTAAGGATGTACAAAAAAAAAATTCAAGGGTATCAAAGGAATATCCTGAAAACAAAAGATTATATGGGCAGTTCTAGAACTCTAAAAACTATTAATTTTAAAATTAAAATTTCATAAAAAAATCAGCATAATAGTCATATTAATTATTTATGAAATAAATAAAAGGATAAAATTAAATTATGAAATTCTTAAAATTATTAAAGAGACATTTTTAAATTTTAGATCAAATATTCATTTTGGTATCCCAAAATATTTTAGGAGATAAATTAATATTTTATAATTTAAAAGTTTCTTATTAATCCCTCACCATTAAAAAATAGAGAAAATTTAGTCTCTTTATACATTTTTTAAAAAATTTTATAGACTTGGTCCCTAAATCCAATGTCTACATAGGCCAAACCTAAGTACACAGCTAATTCTTTTATTTTTATTCTCCTTTTTAGGGGAACACTAATTCATTTTTCAGTGACCTTAATACATTTTACTTTTGTCAATTTGCTATTTCTATTAAAACCTCCTAATTAACTACTCTTTCATTCAACAATGACCAATTGACAACCCTGCACAACAAGAAGAAAAACCTCTAACATGTGACAAATATCAACCACCTGCTCAAAATAATCGAGGCACGATAAGCATCAAACCGCTATATCTTATTTTATTATTATTGTTATTCATAATAACGAGTAAAGGGAATATTCACTTGACTCTTGACGTAAAAAAAAAAACTTGATTTTCTTTTTCTATAATCAAGACTAATATGTAAGTAATTAACTCATAAGTGTATTTGGGTGGGAAATAAAAATGAAGAAAAATTTTTATAATAAATTTCATATATAATTTTACATAAATTTTTTTTGGTAAATGTTATATAGCACCCTTAAAGTTTTAAGATAATGCACATAGCTCCATTCTTGACCAAAATTCGCACCCTGCCCCATACACTACACGCTGCTAACGCTAGGTTAACTTCTTGTTTACTCATATATTTTTATAATAAATAATTTAAAACCTGTTGTTTACTCATTTCCTTTTATAATAAATAATTAAAAAAATAGGGCTCAATTCTTTTGCTTTGTAATCACGAGTCAATGGCATTGGGAGACTTTACTGGGCATTTGAAATTCAATGTCCTGTAACATCAAAGGTCAAAGAACACTTCCAGAAAAAAAAAAAAAATCCTTTGACCACTGTACTCTTCCCATCGCTGTGCCTCCCCAGATACCCAGTAGAGCTTGGATGAAGATGGAGTAGAGAAGTTCATAGGCAAAGGAGATTGAAATCGGAAGGGATTGAAATCAGTGAAGGGAAAGCATAGGGGTGGGCGAAGTGTTGTTTGGGGCCAGTGTAATCCACCATGTAAGAAAGTTCATCCCAAGGGGTGTGTCATTGGCTTTGAGAATGAGAACTATAACAATTGTTCAACTCCATCTGTTGAGTCATGTGGCACTCATGATGCTTTTAAACGAGAAGTTTATCGAATTCAGTGGTTCAGCTTTGAGTTTCTCAAGTGACGTGCTTGCTTACATGTATGTTCTTTCTTTATCATATGCTTTGCCTTGATTTTTGGTTTAAAAAAAAAAAATCTGCTTGAGAAAGGGGGAGCAATTACGTGTACGAAGGAATTCTCACAATGAGAGAACAATCAAAGTTTTGAACTTGGGAGTCTTGCCAAGGCACAAATGATGCATATGCACAGGTATAAGCATCACAGAAGAGAAGAAGATGATGATGGGAGCATTTATGAGTTAAAGTTTAAATTAATTAAAGATAAATAAAAAGTAAAATACTCTGTTAAGTTTGACGTTACTGTAATGAGAGATAGGGTAGAGTGTAATATTTGATACAAGATTAGGGTTAGCTGTCATTTTAATAAGCTTCAAGGGTACTTTCTACATTTTACCCAAAATATTTTTATAAAAAATTGTCCTTCAATTTTACTTCTATACCAATACAGCCAAATAATAATAATAAATTCTCAAGTCTCAACTTTTGATTGGGAATTAAACAAGGTCGGTCACGGCAGTGTTCATTGAGAGGCTGCGGTACACCTAACTAGAATGGAAACCCAATATCAGAAGAAGCAGTCCAATTTGGACGGGGGATTAATCTATTATTATCATTTGTTGGTGGGCAAAAATTTCAACGTATATTTTCTCATTTTCTTTAACATTATCTCTTCTTTGGTCGACCATATTTTAACATTTATTATCATACAGCATCATAATGATATTTTGAAATATAAAAAGTACATCCTTATAACCATTAAATATGATAGATGTTAAGAATATATGATCAATGATTATAAAATAGGTGTTTAAATATACATTTTTAAGTGTCAAAATATACATAAATACCATCCGACGGGACTGTAATGGCTACAGAACGGGTTCGGTGACGGCCTAATCATTTGTAATTTTATATTATAGGATCTTTAGCAGAAATAACGCACAAAAATATTTATTCTGCTTAATGTTATGTTTTTTCTTTCTTCCTATGAGATTTGGTTATACAATTTTTAAAACATGGATGTTGTTGGAAAATTATGAGAATATAAGATTTTTAAATAACTCGTGTGATTTCATTTGAAGCAATTCAAAATGTGTTTTTGTGCATTAGAACTCATCACCATAGGCAGTAACATAAAATGTAGTTTTTCTTCTTTTTTTCGTTACATAAAGTGAGGCCAAATAAGAGGTAAAACAGGAGTGAAAACTTGTCGTTCTATTTGATTACAAAAATAATTTTTTGACTTAAAGTGAACTCACCAATAGCAAGTTTTATATTAAAATATTACATGCAACGATAGTTGGGCTTCTCTATACACGGAGGAAACCCTTTGCTCCCTCATTTGTATTGAGAATGAATGTTGAAAGTTTCAAATTGAGTATTCCAACCAAAAAAAGAAAAAAAAATAGAAAGAGTGTTATGTTTGCAAAATAATAATAATGAATAGTTTGAAAAATATAGAGTATATTTTAATAATGATGTTCTTACAAATATTAGTGAGTGTGTGAAATTTATATGTAAGAACTTAATATATTTTTTTATTCCATACACGTTCGTTTGCGGAGTTAGTGGATGGACTTAATTTGTGGGCCCATAAATACTAACACTCCAAAAACAGTGGCAGCAATAATTGTAGTACCCTTATTTGTGCTTTCCTTAGTTATCTTGGCAGCCCTAAGGTAATTAAAGATGTATGATATATTATTTGTGGCTTGGTGCGCTTTAATGACTAATTGGACCTTAATTAGTGCTAATTGGGCTTAATTGGTGCTAATTAACATTAATTAAACACTAATTGAAATTAATTAATATCTAATCACTTTAATTAGATAACTAGTAGTCACTAGACATTATAGACTAATTATCTATCACTAATCAAGTTTAGTCTGGCTTAATTAAGCTTAATTAAATCAATTGGTTTAATCAAGGCAACAGCGCATGATGAATTATTTAAGAGTTTCTATTAAGTCACTAATCACCCAATTATTACTAATCTCATCATTAATTAAAGTGTAATGACAAAAAATAAAAAAAGGAGACCCAATTATGTCACCAATCACTACATTTGTCTTCTTGTGGCTATATATTTATGAAACAATTAAGGACAAAATACTACTTTATTTTAAAATAATGACATCCTTAATGGCAATAGTACAAGATTGATTAAACCAAGTTAATCATATTTTGACAATTGCTTTTATTAAATTACCCTAATTAGTACACTTTCTACCTAATCTACCCTTACCTTTTTATCAAATACCCCTAATGCCCTTGAACCTAATCTACCAACTCAAACAAACAAACAAACAAACAAACACTCACCCAGTCCCTCCTTAGTGGCCACAACACACCACACACACATATTCTCACTTTTTTATTTTTTGTCACCCACACAAGACTCAACAAAAACTCTCTGATCTTCAACCTTCATTTCCACCATCCTCCATAACTATTCCTAACTTCTAACTTCTTTATTTCTTCACTAAATCCAACATGTAAATACAATTTTCATGCCTTTTCCAACCCAACAAACTCAAATCTACCATTAGTTTTTTTTTAAAAAGCCTCCTTCTACCTATCTCTTGATGACTGAATGGGTATGCTTCAGAAAGGAGGACACTACAAGAAAACGCAGGTCACCGACGCCATTAGACGGGTTTTTCAACGGGTAGAATTTCTACCTACGGATACATGGGCATCGTTTCCGCGTCGATGAATATTATCGACGGTAACAAAAAATCTATTCAGTTATTTTCGACACATTTATCGATGGGTAATAAAATATTTAGCCGTCAGTATAATTAGATAAAATGCATTACCATGGCTATAAGAGACATAATTATACCAACGGTAGTTTGATTTATAAAAATAATTTATTTTAAAATATGATATATTACGACGTATACCCATTGGTAAAAAATTAATAATTTTTTTAATTTCCTTATTTAACTATGAAGTGATTGGTAATTTATTATTTATTTATTTATTTATATAATAACTTAATTACCAATTAAAGTGATATTAAATAAGAAAATAATAAAATGAATCAAGTAACCTGATTAAATAAAATAGCAAATTATGACAATAAAATATATACAAATTGCAATAAATGTAAGAAATATCCAAAATGAAAAAAAAAATGAAGCTAGATAAAAACTAGCTGAACTCCTAGTGGCGACATCATCATCATCATTATTGAACCATCGTCATCATCATTGCTATTCGGAGTGGCGGCCCTTAAAAATGGAGGGGAGAGGGATATGGGGAATGGGATTTGGGGAATGTCCTCCAGAAGCTAGAGGATCCCAAAAGCCTGCATGTCCAGGAAGAAGGTCATTACATCTGGTGATCTTCTCCCAACATCTTCCGAAACTTAGCCTTCTTTTTCTTTGCTTTCTCCTATTGCCTCCACTCCAAGGAGAGCCTAAGCTCTCGGATCTCCCTCAACTCCTGCTCCATTGCTTACCCTGCCTCCTGCTCCTGGTTGAGGGCATTAACATGCTTCCTCAAGGGCTTCATTCCCGATCAGCTGACCCAGTCAGAGGATGGGGATTTACTATCAGAGTCATACCTCATCCCATATATATGACCTTTATAAAGGCCGCCAACCACTTGGGCCCAAACATCCTCCTTGTTTGGAGGAGGAGGGATGTCACATCGGGGCCAACCTCAGCCATTTGGGTTTGGTACTGGTTCCTACCTGCTCCAAGAGGTTTATAAGCTCGCGCTGCAAAGGAAAAAAGATAAAACACATTGTAAGTAATAATTATGACATAAATGAAAATAATAATAATAAAAATCAAGTAAAGATATGTCTAAATTCAAACTTACATAGGTCGCCTCGGAGTGAGAGTCTACCTAGACCTCTCTAGACTCCCCCCTCTGCTCACCTTTAGGGTGTGGGTCTCCCAAAATAGCTCGCCTTGTGTAGGGCGGCTTAACTCTTCGCCTACAAATAAGCACAATAAAGTTATAAAAATATAGTATTTGCCACAATTGGAATATAGTAAATGTTATTATAAAATGTAGAAAAGTTAAAGAATTACCAAACGCTTCTAGTCCTCTCCTGGGTACTCGACCACTCGTGTGCAGTAGCACTGCCTTTTGTGAGGGTCGGATTGTCTTTCCCTTGTCCAACCTATCCTTGAAGGTTGGGTTGGCCCAGTGGTGCTCCGGCTCACTGAGGGTGGCATCATTTAGCCACGAGCTATTCATGTGCCCCTTATGGACATCATGAAACATATCCCGCATTTGCTTGGACCTAATCCTCCAAGCCCTCTTAACTGCGGGCTCATGCTCGGGTTGAATGTAGAAGGTTTTCTGCATATACAAATTCACAACACATAAGTGATTATATATAAGCATATAATTAAATAATATAAACATATAATTTAACAAAAGCGAATAAATCATAGAGTTATCTTCCACTCTTTCCACCATGACTCCTTGACATCTATTGGGATGTCGTGCATGGGCCAGATTGTTATCCGACCCTGTATAACCTAGATAATCCTATGATAAGCGATGCAAATGAATGAAAACTATTACATGTATAAAATAAATAAAAAAATAATCAAAATATTTTAAATATCATAAGCAATGTAAAATTAGAATGTAATACAAAATATGTTTCAACTTACCTATCTTCCGTTCGGCCTAATCTTCCAAAAGGTCTACCATGAGGCCCAAGTGGCTTGCCATCTAGGCCAAGGGCCCTCCATCCACGTCCCGTGCTTCTGACCCGGTCAAGGAAGGAAGAGTCTGATTAAATATGGGCTGGAAGTTGGGGCGGTGGTAAGGCTGGGGCAGTGGTAGGGCTAGGGAGGTCGCTGATGCGAGTGGGCTGTGAGTGTGAATACGGGGAGGTGGGGGCGGCATTCCCAGGAGTGGGCATCATCCTGAAGGCTAGGGTGCTAGTGGTGGGGACTGAGGGTAAAGGTAATGGAGGAGGAGGTGGTGGTGGTGGTGGGAATGGCGTGGCGGAGGTGGTGGGAGGGGCAGTGATTGAGGAGGTAGTGGGTAAACTAACCTTCAAGGTTAGAGCCTCCAATACCAGCCATATTGAAACAATTAAAAAGTCCACAAAAAAGCTTTAATTAAATAAGAAAATTTCAAATAATTTCATAATAATATTGCATATAATATTGAACACCTTAGTTAATTTGAAAGTGCATGGTTTTTCATCATTACTCTGTTGTTGATCACTAGCTGAATCATCAGTACTACCATCACTTATTTCATCTTCATGATTTCTGATTAGGTGGTTACTTGTGCATTCAATTATATCAACTTCCCCGTAGTCAACGGAAGAGGGTTTTCAGGATTGTCTACATCGATTCCTGTCCTTAAAGGGGGTGGTTCGTCCACTTGATAAGCCTCTTCAATAGAATCTTCCTTTATTTCAATCCTATCTCTTGGTTTTGTCTTGTTCACAACCCTCCACTGTGACCTACTTTCCAGGATAAGACATATAATATACTTGTCTATCATTTTAGGCTATAATACATGGATTATAACTTCTATATCTTTTGGTGTGATTGATTTCAATGATTTTGTAATTATAGTGTTGTCGTATCCCAATAAGTCGGGTAGGATCATACCATTAACACTTGAATATGACACATTTATTTGTGGGCTCACCCATGTACTCAAACTCAAGGATTTCCTTAACGACACCATACTAATCACATTCTCAATCCCCAATATCGCCTTTAACACAAACACTAGTATTGTCATTTTTCCGCACCCTAATCAGCTGTGTGAAACTTGTACCCATTAACATAGTACATGGGCTAACTTATAACTTTATTTTTTGGCCCCCAAGCTAAATTAAACAAATGGGGACATGTTACACCATTATTTTTGTTATGAACCTACGTACATGAAATTTGAAATGTCAAACTGACTTGTATCAAACAAAATTAACAGATAAGAATATATTGGGTTATATAATCTTAAACAAGTGGACTTACATGCAATCTAAACCAGTTTGAAAATTGTTGAAGAGAATCTTGACGGTCAGTTACTCAAAGTATCTGTTGTTGAGAATATATTTTAGGTTATTTTAAATATGCATAACATCACACTTTTACCTAAACAAAAGGGATTATTGACTTACAATCTAAATGGTTGCACCTCATCAATATATTTATCAAAATATGTAAGTGCGTAGAATTCCACTCCTCGAAAGTTAGCCATCGAGGCATGCTCTTTCCAACGCTCGACCAAGTTGATTGAATATAGACAAAGTTGATGGAATAGAACACTCCCTCCATCGTCGTTACAACCAACCCGAGTTCTCCTAGATTGAACATGTGACTGAAAGTAAAATGAGTAGAAATTTGAAGTCTCTTTCGCTAGATAAGCTTGACATATTGATCCTTCCACCTGAGACTTATTCTTCACGGTTCTTTTAAACCCTCCTATTTCCCTTTAAATGGATATATCCACTTGTATTGAACTGGTCCATACACTCGTGCTTCGTATGCCAAATGTATGGGCAAGTGTTCGATTGAGTCAAAGAACCTGGAAGGAAAAATTCTCTTTGAAGAGAATTATGCGAATATTTTTTTGACAAGCAAATCATCAACCCTAAGAGTAGAAGAGATGCGTCAGATGCGATGAATACGTCATCACCTCGTCATCCCTTGATTTTTATTGTGCCACCTCATATGAAAAGTTGAGCTCATTGATGCATAGAGTCTCGTGAGTCTAGGGATTAAGGGTAAATAGTGCATTATTTTCTGAGGGACATCCTCATACCTCTCACTTCACGTCTCTTGGGTTTAAACCTAGGCTCTTGGTAGAACTTACACTTAAGTCAATAAAATATCATCTTTATAATAAAGCATGCAACCTTTCAAGCAGCAATTAATCTTTATTTCCTTCAACCCAAGTTTAGAAACTAATTTTTTAACTTGATAAAAATCTTTTGAAATTACATCGGGGTTCGGACTTAGCTCACTTAGATCCACCCATGATCAAAAGAACTTTGGTTTTGATTCCCTTCGGACTTAATGCTCAACATTGAAACCTAATGACAATTCTGAGTGCACACAATCCTCCCATAAAGGTTGATTGGCGGTTTCTAGGAGATTATAAAACCAAGCGGCATCTCGGTTGGGCTCCTCGCTGAAGGCTGTGAATAACAGACGAATTAGACCGCGCATCAAACACCATTCTTGACGTCTGACCAAGTTATCCTCCCACAGCACATTACCCATGTCTTGCTTAATTACATGGATCCCACAGAACTACCTCCAATTTGAAACATACCCACTTGATTCCATGCATTAACTACCTCCCCATGCTCAATCCAAACCCAATAGTCAAGCATGAATCCCTACTTGTACAAATGATGTAAAGCCTGGTGATGAGGGGGGAGTGATCCCGGTGCAGGAGGCACGGATAATGAGCGGCTCCTAGCAAAGCCTCTAAGCGGATGGGTACATGAATGAAGGGTTACACACAGAATGAGAGATATCCTAGAACTGTGTAGGTATGGGACTAGACGTTAAAGATGACTTATATGAATTGATTTGTACTACCTATACCAACAAGATGCATCGTCTTTTGGTAGCCCATCACGAAAGAACTCCGAGTTAAGCGTGCTTGACTTGGAGTAATTTTGGATGAATAACCTCCTAGGAAGTTTTCCAGGAAGTGTGTAGTGAGGACAAAGCACGCTGAAAATGCCCGTATTGGTTTATGAGGACAAGTCGTCAATCCATAAAGTAGTAGGGATGTTACAAATGGTATCAGATCCTACACCTCTCCAGTACGGTATGGTTCAGGGACGAACCAAGCGGAAGCTGTAGGCATGTAACACCCGGTGGAGAGTGATCGTTGGTGCAAGAAGGCATAGACAATGAGCAGCTCCTAGCAAGGCCTCTAAGCGAGGGGTACATGAATAAATCGGTTACACACCGAATTAGAATCTGAGACTGTGTAAGTATGGGACTATACAGTTAAATATGACTTATATGAATTGATTTGTACTACCTATGCCAACAAGATGCATCTTCTTTTGGTAGCCCATCATGAAAGAACTCCATAGTTAAGCGTGCTTGACTTGGAGTAATTTTGAGATAGGTGACCTGGGGAAGTTTTCAGGAAGTGTGTGAGTGAGGACATCGCATGTTGAAAAACCAGTGTTGGTTTGTGGGGACAAGTCATTAATCCATAAAGTACAGAATGTTACAAATGAACCCTTATTGTATCATCATCTAAATACTTCCTACATTTGCACTTATTACATGGACACATAACTTTTGCTTCATTAATAAACTGTTGTGTTTTACATGCCACACTCATAAAATTTTCAACACCACTATAAAATTTCGGTTTAATCCGCCTCTATTAGGATGCAATTTATCGTACATCCATAATCGATTTGAAGGTAACATTGCGCTTGTGATTATCCCTAGACCCTACAATTTTGTTAAGATGTCAAATTATTACTTTCAAATACAAATTCAATTGCTATTTAAATTTTTAGTGCAAATACTTTTAATCTTATTCGCTCAACAAATATTCTGACAAAATTTCAAGCATCTCCTCTTAAATTAGCTTCAGTCATAGATATTTCTTTTAATTGGTATTTAAAACACATGCAATTGGTCTTTAAGTTTTATTTATATTATTACTTTCAAAAAAATCCAATTGGCTTTTAAGTTTTTTTAATACAATAATTACTTTTATTTAATCTTTTTTTCCTAAAAAAATTTAGAAAAATTTCGACATCATCTTCCTTTAAATTAGGAGCTTCCGTTATTAGATATTTCTTTTAATTGGTCTTTAAAACACATGGAATTAGTCTTTAGGTTTTATTTATATTATTACTTTCAAACAAATCCAATTGGCTTTTTAAGTTTTTTAATACAATAATTACTTTTATTTAATCTTTTTCCTAAAAAAATTTTAGAAAAATTTTGATAACATCTCCCTTAAATTAAGAGCTTTTGTTATCAAATATTTATTTTACTTGGTCTTTAAAACACATTCAATTGGTCTTTAAGTTTTATTTAAATTATTATTTTTAAACAAATTTAATTGGATTTTAAGTTTTTTTAAATATAGTTACTTTTATTTAATCTATTATTCTTACAAAAAATTTTACCAGAATTTTGCAGCAACTCCTCTTAAATTAGGAGCTTTCATCGTTAGATATTTTAGTCAATTCAATAATTATAGATATTACTATAAAGATCAACAACGAATAGATATAGTGAAACAGTTATATTTTAATAATTACATGCAATTCACATAATCCTAAAAATTGTTCTATTGCGCATCCCCAATATGCATATTGCAATCTTCACAAACACAAAGAATTAAAAGCAAAACAATGCAAACAAATTGAGGAAAAACCTTACGCCCTTCCAGTCAGTCATGCAATCCTTTTTCCTAAACTCTATCCTACAAAACATAAGTTTCTATATATCTTACATACATATTAAACCATTAATGTAATACCCTAGTTTTAAATAAAAAATTAGAAAAATTTTTTTGAACTAAGAAGGTGCCAGTTACTCTTATATATCATTCGGGTCCTAAATTTTACTAAGTTTGACCCTATATGTCCTTGGAAGGCTATAAGGTAGAGCCATATTCTTGTGATCAAAAGTTTCGGTAATTGTTCCCTAAGAAAAATAAGTTAAAGAGTGATTTTTAATGAATTTTATGAAATCTTTAACCATTCCGTTTTTAGTCCACGAGTTTGTAAAATCTTAAGAATTCCTGAATTTGAACTAAAACCCAAAATTTAGATTTTGATTTGTTGGGATTTTGACTTTTCTAATATTGTATTTGAATCCAAATGGGGGATATTTCCTCATTTACATTTATATTTTAAAGTTAATGGAGAGTAAATAAATGAGGATATTGACTTATGTAAATAAGTGAGAGACCATTTTGAAGAGTGCTGTAACCGGGAACAATGAACGGCCAGGGACGATTTTATGCCCTTTGGTGAGTACTTACATCAACGGGTTAGAAAAACCCTCATTTAGGGTCCAACCATTCCAAACGCACCCTCTACCCCCCAAACACAAAACCCTCGATTCTCATGCCTTTCTCACCCCATTTTCATTAATCTAACACCAATCTTTCACTTTCAGGCTTAAAGGTAAGAGATTCTACTAGTTTTGCCGCCTATTTCCTTTATTCTTCCTTGTTCTTGGGGTTAGATCTGAGTTTCTCCTTATTCTTATGTCATAATGTTCTTCCACTATTGATGGGGGTTAGAATAGAGTTATTTTGAGATTGATCTAGAGTTTTATTATTTTATTGGCAAATAGTGGTGTCATTTCTACCTTCTAAGGTCCTGTTCTATCAATCTTGTTTATTCACCACTCCAGATGAGTGGGTTCACACTTGTGATCTCTATGTTGTCCATTAGAGTTATTTTTATGAAACTATTACCCAAAGTATGATTTTTAGAGATTGTTATATAATATTTGAGATTTATGTTGATTTATGAAACTGTAGTTTTTAAAATAGCATGAACTATGTTTTAGAAAACTCATGGACCATTATTGATAAAATGATTTTGATTAGGGTTGGTTTCAATTGTGATTATTAGAGATTTATCATTGTTAAAATGTTTGTTTTATGTTGAATATGAATTATGTAAGTGATTACTAGAGAACTTTGAGATTTTAAGGAATGTTATTATGATTTAGAATTTTCAAGCTCAAGAATGTATTGAAAATGAGTTAGAAACTCAAGACATAACAAGGGTTTTAGAGCTTGAATCTTCACAAGATTCAAAATAGTTGACAGCTACATACTCTGTAAAGGTATGGAATCAAAATGTCTACAAAGGTGATCCCTTGGACATGATTCCATAGCCACAAGTTATGCTAAAGTGAGATTGTTAGAATCGAGTGGATTCGAAGTTCTCAAAGTACTACGAGTTACTATTAATAAGAAATAATCTAGAGATTCAAACATAAAAGGATTTTCAAGCATGAATTATCATATGACTTAGAACGTGGATGGATACATATTCTGTGGACTTGAAATCACTATGTATGATTTCATAGTCACAGTTATGCTAAGGTAAACTTTAGAGTTCCAAGATTAGAGCTCTCAGACTACTTAGAAACTTAAATAGATTCAGATTTACTTGAGTTATGAGTAGACTAGTTTAGACAATAGCTATAGAAGACAACGAGTTAATGGTTGCATGATTGTTAACCTTGGTACTAAGTTTCTTGAGGGCAATTTCACAGGTAGAAGGAGAATGGAACCTATTTAGGTGTCCAAATTCAATTCTTATGAACCACAGATTAGATAAAATATTAGACTATGAATAATAGACATAATCAGAGATTACTATTGCTCTAGGAGCTATTACACCATGAGCTTATAAGATTTTAGGTATGAAAGTAAATTGAGGAATTGTTTTGAGTTTATGAAATGGTTATTTGAATATATGTATATAATATATACGTATACTTGATTATGTATGACTTTCGAGTACTATTGATGTTAGTATGATTTCATGCATTACTTCCTTGATGTCCCATGAAGGGGATTACACGTGGGGATTCACTCACTCAGTTTTGCACAAAACTCACCCTCTCCTTTTCTCCTGTTTCACAGATAGATAATCCTGCTAATTTTCCCATTCACCACCCTCCCAGTAAGGTAGAGTTTCGCGGTGAGTTACATTTCACTTGGGTAAAGTGTTTGTAGTTTTTGCTAGAGTGCTCCAGTATAGATGCGGCAGGATCCCAACTATAGAGCATTTTTACATTTTTGCATATTATAACACTATTTTGGTTTGTATTGAAAAGTTTAGTACTTATGGATATTTCAAATCAAAGTAGCTTTATACATATATGTTTTGTATTATAATTTACAAACTATAGAATTTGAATTGTGAAATTTCAGAATAGACTAATATGATTTAATAAATAAGTAATTTATACATAGAAAATGAATATGTGTTTTGAATAATTTTATAATCAATTGTGTATATAAGGGCATTCAGTCATGAGGCTTACGTGGGAATAGAACTTCTCATGCTTGGTCACGTGCTTAAATCAGGTGTGACAATTAAACCATATAAATAATAAGGATTTAGTTACTAACCTCTATAGTAGTAAAAAAATCACAAAATGTGGAAACTCAACCAAATCCAATCTGAAAATCCAATATAATAAATTTAAATCAACACACTTATATAAGTATAAAACATAAAATAACATAAGGAGTAAGGATGGCAAACCAATCCTAAAATCAATAATTGTTGTCACCCTTAAACAAAACTCCTATAACAAAGTAATAATAATAATTATTTCTCAATGTAACAAAACACAACACTATAGGCACCCATAAATGAACGGAAAAACTAAAACAAATTCAAAAAACTAAACCGATTAAAATGTCACCAAAGCCCTAGATCGTAATGGTGGTCTTTCTCTTAAATGAACTTCTGGTGAGTGCACGGGCAAAATAGGCAACGGTGGCGAAGGTAGAGAGAGATGTGTTGACGGATGGGAGGAAGAAGGCTCACGGGAGGGATATATGTGGGTTCCCGATGGGTAACCAATTAATGAAATAGTATGTTTCAACCATCAGTAATTATCGACGGTTTTACCAACGGACAATGGGAAATACCAAAGCTTGCGGCAACGTGTAAAATTTCAAAAATCGTTGGTACACCCATTGGTAATAAATAATAATTAATAATTTTAAAATAAATACTTGTTAGTAATATTTACTAAAAATAATTTAAAGATATTATTAAGCACCTCCTATATACTATCGGTTTATTTTAATAAAAATAAAATTCAAAGATAATATTAAATTATACCCGTCGGTTAACCTATCAAAAATATGAAATAAAAGTAATTTAAATATAATAATATAATTAACCAATCAGTATAACAATCAGTAATATTGAAATAAAAGTAATTTAAATATAATAATATAATTAACTTGTCGATAAACCTATAAGTATTATTTACTAAAAATAATTTAAAATATATTATTAATCACCCGTCGGTTAATTTCAATCAAAATAAAATTCAAAGATAATGACCCGTCTTCAACAAAAACTTGTTTTGGTAGGGATTTGTTTTCAAACTTGTCTTTTTACTTGGTTTTTCCATCTTTGTCAAAAAGACTTGAGTTTTAATGATAGTTCTTGCTTGAGAGTTGGTTCTTTTACTCAAAAATCCTTTTTTCTTTTAAATGTTTGAAAAGCTCATCTTTTCCTTCCCTCTAAATATTGGTTTTCATCATTTCTTGTAGATAAGGAATTTTGCTTCAAAATCTAATACCATAACTGTAATCTACACTTAAAAGGAGTCACTTTTATATATTTTATGAAATTTTTAGTAAGCTTTGGATTATTGTGAGCTAGGGGCTATATGTATGAGTTTAGTAGGTTAAAAGATTATTTATAAAAACTATTGATAGTTAAAGACTCACAAAAGGGAGCACATTCATGTATGCTTGTACTCATATGACTATGTTTCATCATTTCATGTATGTATAGGCGTAGATCATATGTTCCACTCCTCATACATGCATGCTCTTGAAAAATGTAATTGCAAATATGAAGCACTTTTCATCCATAAATGTATCTAGCTTGAGGCATTTTGTAACAACTTAGTTTTTACTATAAATTAAATTAAAAATTAATAAGTCAAAATTTCACAATTTTGGAAATTGAACAATAATAGAAATGATCCAAGGAAAAAAAAATACCGGGAATTGGGGATGAATAGTGACTTTTTGAGCCCGCTGAATGAATAGTAACTCTAAAAAAGTGAGAGGGAGATTATCAAGATTGGGTGAACTTAGACCTTAAGCTCCTGAATGAATATTATTTTTTGCTTCTTTGATTCATTTTTGTTTTTCTATTTGAATAAAAAAAAAGAATATTAACAATGTTCATTCCAATGAAAATAAAAAATCCCTATTTTGACCACTTCAATTGTGTAGTTGTTGTTACCTTTTTATCTTTTGGATTATTTGAATATTCGAATTTGTTCTCTTTTGAAAGTTATACATAAGCTTTGATTCCCTTTTTTTGTTACAAACTCTCTATTTGATCATTTTTTTTTAATTTGTTGTTATCTCTTATTTATGAGTAACTTTGATAAAAATTGTTCTCTTTTTTCTCTGTTATCCCTTTGTAGGCTTGATTCAATGTCAGTATTTAAAAATGGATCTAGAAATTACGAATGTGGAAAAATATTTGACTCCACTAACTTTTTTGATTTACAAATAGGTTAAGTCAGCTAAAGACATTGTGTTTTAGGATTTTGCAGGTTGAGTTACCTGGTATGTCTTTTCCCTCAATTATCATTTTCATTGGTATTCTTATTGGCCAAAATTGTCGACGATTTCAGTCTAGGCAATTTGGAAATGCAATGGAAATCCCCTTCTTGGGGGATTAAATCATATTTATTTTGTAGTGCAGATAAACGCAATAGAAATCCCCTTTGGGAAGAATTTACACATTATTCACACTTGTAAATGAACTATTACTAAGAATAAAATGAATAACAAACCTTCAATATTAGAGTTATTTTCTTCTTCATAGAATGGCACAACTTGCTCTAGAACTGAATTATCAAAGCCATTAATCACTGGAACATACATCACAAAAACAACAAACAATTTGGCTTTTCAAATTCATGTACAATAAATTCTGCCGAAGTTGTGAAATGAATCAAAGGTGCGCAATTTACCTTCTTCATCAGCCAAACCATCTTCACTTGGCTGATCATTGTTAGCTAAACCATCTTCACGATTTTCATTCCTGTTAATTTGGACCTCATTTTGAATATCATATGGATTTTCAGCGAGGTTGTGTATTATAAATTATTTCTGTTTTGTATGTTTTTGGTTTCCAATATCATGGCTGAAAAAAAGTGATTGGTTAATCATTTTATGTAAATATAGTATTTGTATTATATGTTAAATATATAATTTTGATATATTCACCCAATTACCTCTGAGTAATCAATCGTTATGGTGAGAAGTCTAATGAAGGAATGCTAGCTGTATTAGTAGAAGATATGTTAGGGAAAGTTTCTTTAGAAAAATTTGATTTGCCCATCTTTGTAAATCCATAGTCAAAGGGTTTCATTGACAACTCTCTACTTTAATTGAAGATCATGTGTTGTTGCTATAATAAGAAAGTAATTACAAAACAACATAATTTTTTTAATTCCTAGTAAAATTATTAGTTAATTAATAAATAATACACAAGGACATATACAAATACCATTGGATACCATTGCTATAGCCCCCATCTGACTAAATTATAGAATTGTTGGAAAGACGTCAGGAATTACCTGTATTAGTAAATAATGTTAGTTCTTCCAATGACATGAATGCTGCTTCATAAGTGTTTCTTCATTGAATAATCAGCTGCCATGTGATCAAATTTTTGTTCTAAATTTTCAGAAATAGACTTTATTCCTGAAGGCTGTATAATATGCTTTCCCTTCTATAATTTGGTGCTAAGAATAAAAGGAAGAATTGACTCATTTAAAAAGAAATTAATGGCCAGATTACAAAGTAAAACAGTGGTAATTTGAGTGCATACCTTTTTTGGAAGTAATCTAAAGCACTAATATTTGGTTGGTTGCTAGTTTGTACTAAATCTCTTAGGCATTTCAACCGAAAATGATAAGTTTCTTTCACTGGGACTTTTGATTTAATTACACATGTTTTCATCAATACAATCACTCTTCTTCTTTGAATGTAGGTTGCTACTTATAGTGTTTATGCCTAAGCCGCTATCCTTATTTCCATCATAGAGAATGGTTGTTGTAAGAAGAAAATAAAATCAATATATTTCGAGGACGACAATAAATTATTAAAGTACATGATACTGAAAATATTCAAATATAAGTAAAAGGAATACAAACAAACCATTTGTTAAATTTGATAGAGGTAGGCGGTTATGTTGTAGTGCTTTTGAATCTTCCTTTAAGTTGGGAATAACGATGATGAAGCACGTGTTTATGCTCGTTATGGAAGAAATTCCTACAGAGGCTGAAACAAAACTCGTGGAAGTGGATAAACATTAACAAATAATGAGTAATAGAAGATCTTTGTATAGAAACATATAGAAATTAATAACATAACAATAAGAAACAAAGATTGTCTAAAAATATATAATGACAGATATGTTTGTAATATGATTGATTCAATAATGCTTACATTTCATCCTCTTACACTTTAATGCCATTCTTCTTGTGTATTTAGCTAGTTTGCTATCATCCTCCTTGGTGGGATCCTTGGATTTCAATGAATGTGATTGTTATTGATACAAAAGGTCTGGAGAATGGAGATAAGCGGTTCTAGCTCAGGGGTATTGATAAGGTTTTAATAGCACATGCCTCTATATATGATGAGCATTATTATATGATAATGATAAGTCTTGTACATTATATGTGACCTTGAGTTATCACGCATGCAAATGATTATAATTGATCACTCTTGCTTTTATGGAGATGTGCATTGGAAGTTACATGTAAAGAAAAATTGTAATTAGGTTTCATTAATTACTTATTGGTAATGTAATTTTTATTAAATGCAAAACATGAGACTAAACCATATTGTTGAAGAAATACAAAAACATAACTACCCAATGTTGTTCCACTTACCTAGTGGGTAGTGCACAATGTTAACAGTTAATGCTTGTCTTAAAATTCCTATAAGAACACCTTTATATGATGTAGTTATTATTATTTTTATTGGAAGTCAAATAGGCATATTGGGTAGTATTTAGAAATCTATTGTGGCAAAATTTGTTTGTTTTGGAAAATTCAAAAGAAATGGGATAACACAACTGATATGGCCTAACATTATAAGTGGATTAATTATTAGAATGACACAAGCTCATTTAGGAATGATAGCCAATCAAGCTTTGGAAGTTTCAAAAATTGGTTTTATCATCTAGTGTTAATATAGATTATAAGAACATAAGTAGTAATTGGTAAGTAAATAAATTCATTCCTATCAACCGTGGAAGTTAATCGGTCACCACTTTTGCATTTGAATAAGTATCATTGTATAAAGTATATCTATAGTACTAAATTAAAGAAGTTATGGTGAAGTGTATTCATGCAAAGCTTATGTGAATAATTTTTTTATATGATTAATGAAATGTTTTATGAAATCGAATGGACACTTAAGACATATCAATTGTTAGATATTAAGAAGGGTGATTATCAGTTTTATGTTTATTGTCTTTTTATAAAACTTGAATCAAATATTATTTAACTTAACATGAATACTCTTATGTTATTACAACCGATAATTTTATTTAACATTTTAGAAAACTCTGACTTTTTGTTATCATTGTTGATTTTCAATTTTGTGGCAATATAGTCTTATTCTTACTTTCTTTTTAAAAAAGTAATAATAGAACCTGGCTCATCATATCCGGGCCAATCCAATTTATCCAATACACCATCCATCTCATGAACAATTGCCTTCGAACCAAACTTAATAATATTTGTATTTGGCATTTTTATAGGGGTGGACTACACTTGACCAATGGAAGAGTAAGTCGTGATGTAATGACAATTTGCAAGATGATCATGTTTAAAGAGATGAAGTATAACATAATAAAGAGTGCCTGGTAAATAGCCAAATGCATGCTCACAATTGAACGTGCAGCCTCTATGCTCCACAGGGTTGATGATAAGACGTGAATCCCTAGTAAGAGGATTCCAAACAATTATCTTACTCTCACCACCATCAGAAGAATCTCATGCAAAGGACACCATTATCTACACCTATAATTCGGAACCATCCATAAGTTCTAAACTCAAAAGGCAATTGAAATGGATTTTGCCACCACCACCAATAGAAACTCTTGTCACCCAATTCTGGTCTTAAAGATCAGTATGGTATGCCAAATGCAGCAACAAAATACTTTTTGAAGACCTAGTCATCTTGCAAGTGCGCATACAGGAAATGAGGATTGGTGATTGTGTGTAACCATGACTTGGAAAGAATGACACACTTGTCAAGTGTCTTATGATTAGTACGGACAAGAATCTCAAAAATAAGATCATCAGAGGAATGGTAGAAAATTTGAGGGTGGAGATATGTCACTCATTGTTGGTGGGTTTTTTTCAGAACAAAAAAAACAATAGGGAAATCGATCAACAATATAGATTGTACTTGGAGATATGAGAGTGACAACAACAGTGAAAATGAAAGCACATGCTTCCTTATATAATAATAATAATAGTATACGAATGACCATTCAGGTTGGCGGCTTGGAGAAATTTAACAATTAACTCTTGGAAATATGACCAATGAAATTGGAGATTGATTGTGTGATTGTTCGTGGCTTTTTTATTGCTATTGCTATAATAATAATAATAAGAATAATAATGAGCAATATAGGAAACAGAATGACCATTTAGTTCTCATGTTTGATTGGTTTTCTATAATTAAGTGTTGAGAATATAATAATAATCATGATGATGATGATGATGATGATGATGATGATGATGATGATGATGATGATGATGATGCCAGTGAGCACTATAGCAAAGAGAATGACCATTCAATTCTCACATTTGGAGAAGTTCTATAATTATGTCTTAGGAAATACAATATATTAAAGGTGAGAGCTGCATTTCTATACATCATTAAATAGATAGTTCTCCACCTACTTAATTCGTGGTAAATGTATTGGAGCAAAGTAATATACATAATATAATGGAATTATTATTATTATTATTATTATTATTATTATTAAAACCTCTATTAGCATATATGTCATCCAATAAGACGAAACCACTAGGCAAAATTATTTAGGCGGGAAAACTGAATTGCCAAGTGGCGATTGATAGTGCATGCTATTATCCTTCTTTTACAGAAATATATAGATATAGATATAGATTAATGTCAATAGCATCAAATCAAATATTTTGTCATTAATTACATTAGGGCAAAAATGTGTATGTATAAATAGTTGTTATTAGTCAATTAAAAGGGCACTGGATAGAGAAAGATTTAAGGAGGAGGGCTCATTAGTTTCATCTTTGTTTTTGAGTCTCCTGAGTGCAATGGAGAGAGTTGTGTGGTTTGCATTTTTTGCCCCATCCTTATTAGTTTCATGCTCAAGGCATTACCATTCATGAGGTATTAGACTCACACCTTTATATTGCGATGCATTATGATATCAGATTTGATATGGTTATAGCTTTTTTCCTTCCTCCAATTAGGATTGCAATCTTTTTTTCTTTTCATTGCCACTGTAACTCTTTCTTTTGTTTGTCTTCTTTTTTTAGTTCGTTTGCTAACTTCTTTTGTTCATATCATTGTAGGCTAAAACCATTTTCCAAGGCTTGTGCATTTGCACTTTTTGTATATAGTCTATTCCATTTCTTTTTTGCTTTCCCTTTTTTTGTATTTAAAACTACTAGCAATATGGCATATTAAAAGAAAAAAATTGAATTCTTCCTTTTGACTTTTGGCTGGATATGTTTAGAGTATATATGTGTGCAAATGTAAAATGCAAAAAGTGAGTTACAGTAGAAAAATTATAAAATTCTGAGTCTAATTTTCGAAGGTCTCGTATTGACATTGTTTCAAATGTGGTTTTAATTTCTTTTAACAAACAACTTCTTCTTTATAAATAATTAAAATTAATCAACATATACTTATTTTTTAGAAGAACTATGTGACTTTGAACTTTTTATTGCACCAAGAGAATACGTAGGAGCAGATATTTTTGTTAAGTCAAAATTAAATTTTCTTAAATTTGTTTTCTCTCTTTTTTTGCAATTTTTTAATTAAATTATGTAAATTTTGTTTGGCTTTAATTATTTTATAGGGGAAGATAAAATTGTTAAAGTTATTGTTTAATTTGCACAACAAACTTCAGGTAACCGTCATGAGATGGATGTATTAGGGGTGCAAGTGAAATTAAATTTCTATCCTTCCCTAAACACAATCAGATTCTTGAACCCAATTGTTAATTTTTTTTTTTAAAAAAGACCAATTTTGCCAAATTGAAAGGTTTTCCAATTTTTCCTTAAATAAAATTGGTGGCATGTTATACCCCAAATAAGGAATTTATTAATATCTGAACTATCATTATTGTTACTTATTTTTACTATTATTATTATTATTATATGTTAGCTGAATAGCACTACAAGTAGCACTACTATATTATTATATATGTGTGTGAATGTGTGTGTGTGTGTGTGTGTGCACGTGCACGTAGGTGAAGTGTTATTTACACACATATACATATATATTTAAATAAAATTTCACCTAGCGTTCACACACATACACACACACACATATAAGAAGACCTTGAATCGTTGTAGCTAGAACATGCTCACATTGTCCATCACTGCGTTTGTGCACGGGCTCTAACGGTTTCATTCTCGAATTTTTGTTGTCTCCTAGTATATATTTGGCAAATCATAATACTCATAAATATTTTTCTAAGAACCCTAGCTGCCCAATGATTTTTTCCTAGAGAGAACGTGATCCTTTCAACTTTCTTTGATTAATCCCTTGGTAGTGATCTCCATGGAATTTAATTAGTTTATTCCCCTTTTTATTTAGTCTATGAGTTTATGTATATCAAGCATGGTTTTCTCTCACCATTTTTCCTCCTACCATTCCAAACTTAGCTTGGGTGATAAAGTCAAATTGTTGATGTTTTCATTATATTGTTTGGCAACTACAATTATCATTTCCAGGCCTTCAGAGTTATGTTTTTAGTGGAAGCACACTCTTGGCTACCAATTGTGAGTGAGTTTAAGCTCATGGCCATACTTTTGGTCATTATTAGTGTTTTCCTAGCATTATATAAATTGTTTATGAAATTCTAGAATGACTTATGCCAAATACATGCTTCACGGATTATGCCGATTTAGAAAAATTACTATTTTTCATAATTATCATGAAAACCTTATTTTAAAAAGCTCAATAAAGCATATTTGATACCTTGCATGTTATAGAATATCTTTTTCCTCGTTTATGAAATTATGAGACCTCAGTTTAATGTTTAGAAGTATTGATTATCATGTTTTCAAACTATAGATTTCCTATTAAGATTTTAGAACATCATATATGATTTATTGAAAGTGTGAAACAAAGTATGATTCATAACAATTGTTAGATACTTACTTTGTTGGCTTCTGAAATCACTATGTCTACAAGTTGGTGATCCCTTGAGCATGATTTTAGAACCCCAGTTATGCTAAAGTCAGGTTGTTAGAATTATATGAATTAGAGCTTCAGATTTATTCAATTTATGTACAAGTTCTTTTGTAGTAATTAGTGAGAAACGGAATAGCGAGTTAAGCTTAGAATTGATCGTTAACCTTATACTAAGTGGTCCGCTGAGGACTAGCTCACCCAGGAAGGAACCTAGTGTGGTGTCCATTTATACGACCTAGTTAGGTACCCATCAGATTAGTCATTGGCTCATATTCAGCTATTAGTTAGATATTTATGTATAGAACATCTCTTGTTTCTCTACTAATTATTATTATAGATTTAGTTAAATTATTATTTTTACAATTATATGTAAATATATATACAATGTTTTTACATTTAGTCGCATGTATATGTTTTGTATATATGTTGTTGTCCCATGTGGGTTGTGAGTGGAGGCTCATTCATGAGTTTTAATGAACTCACCCTCTCTTTCCTCCCACTCCAGATACAGCTACATGTTCAGTTGCACCACAGGTTTAGTAGTGCTCCAGATTCTTCGGCGAGTTTCGCTTTGGAGTAAAGCTTACTATTGATAATGTCAGTTAGTAATGTACAATAATTGTGTAGGCAGATCCAGAACATGCATTCTAGTTATTTTCAAAATTTTATTCATTTATTTAAATATGTTTGGCTTTGGCCCAGATTATGGTTATGACATAGTTTTTTATTCAAGATTTACATTTTGAAATATTTTCAGAATTATGGAATTTAGTTAAACTTAAGATATTTTGAATATATTTGATTTATTTATACATATTAGCCAGTTCTTTACAGAGGCTTTCGTAGGACCCAAATCCCTTACGTGCCAGTTACGTTCTCTAGGTGGGTCGTGACATGTCGACTTCATTGATCTATTAAAAATTAAAATATTTTCTTGTCACGGCACCTCCAAGGACGTTGTGACACCTATGTTGATTAATTGTGAGTTCCAATATTTTGGTACATGCGAATTAAGTGATTGAATTTCTTTTTTAAAAAAATACCAACTTTGGAAGGATGGTTTTGAATTTCAAAATGAACCTTTATTATGTTAATTCATGATCACTTTTTTTAATAAACGAAAGTGGCTGGGATGACAATGATAATATTGATTGTTGTGTATTTTGGGATACCCTACTAGAATTTCACAATTCTCACCACTATATTTGTGCGTTCCCATGTCATCTTTAGATAGCTCAAGAGAATAATGAAGCTGATCATACTAGAAGTGTTGACTCAGAATATCTTGACTACCAAAGACCATTGTCAGTTTTATATACATATAAATGTTTAAGAAGACAGATGTTCTATTAAAGCTCACAGAAGAGCTTTTTCATATATTCAAATATATACTCTATAGTATTAGTGTCATATTATACACATTATGTATTCTTGTGGACACCTAATTTTGTCCAACACATAAAAAAGAAAACCCAAAAATTGGCATTTTTTTTATAGTTTGGGAAGAATGCTCATTATCTCTTTTAGCACATTATTTTTCTATTTCTTTTGAGCTAAAAAAAGAAGAAAAGAGCTATCTTTTGGTTTGAAAAAAAATTAAAATGAAAAATGAAAAAAACATGTTTGCCTATTCCTTTTTCTTTTAATCATAGCCCATTTCTTAAGCCTTTTTGGTAGCTTTGTTTTGTGGAACTAAATTTTGGATAATCTCTTGAGTCAATCCATCTTGATTGAAGCCCATACTTTTTTTTCTTCTTTATTAATGTAATTTCTTTTGAAATATCCAAACAAAATAAAAATGGAAAATGATGGAAGATTGACAGTAATTGCACATTGCCAACTCTTGAGTCCTTCTTTTCTCAAATTGACAAACACATTGAGCCTCTAATCTAAGCTGAAACCACGGACAAGCAAAGTGCTAAAATGGTATTTCCTTGTAAAAGAGTTTGCTCACAATGAAAGATGCAAAGCAGGATACCAAAAAAAGATGAAAAGCTTAACATAAAAGAGGGAAAGTGTATTCAGAAAAAAAAAGCAAGCAGAATCAGAAAACAAAAAAGAATGGGGAGGACGACCTCCATAGCAAGGCTCTCACCTCCCTCACATCTACACAACCATAAATCCATTGCTTACAATCAACACAACTATAACCATTTATACACCCATTAGTAGTAACCCTTTCAAACCCAAAAAGGAAAGAAAAACACAAAAGAGCCAAACAATTTCAACCATGCCAAGTCCCAAACCATAACAAACAAAAAACACAACCTCTTAACCAAAAATCCACCATAACCCTTTCGAATAAGATCCCAATATACACAACAAAGCTAAAAGCCATACACAAAATCACCAAAAAAAACCCTTTTTCAACATCATAACAAGTACCCAACTTAACAACAAAACTAGAAAAAAGGAACAAAAATAGAGAAAAACAAAAAAAAGATGAGAATGAAGAAATAAAAGGGAGGAAGGCTATAGTCCTATGCTTCCATCATGAACCACCACCATCGTGGGAGTCACCTCCTCTATCAGTCTCATCATTGCCTTCACCACGCCTGGCCATGAATCGATGCCACACCTCCGCGCAAAGACCATTGGGACCACGGTCGCACCCTCGCTTCAAGCCGCGACCTTGATGCCTTCATCATTCTCCTCTCATTACACCAACACCGAATGAACCACAAACCACCACCGCTATGAAAAGCACCTCAGCATCACCATTCTCCGCGAGTGCCACCCCGCATCCGTCACCCCACGAGCTCTCTTTTCTCCTCCATGTCTCGCCGCCGCACCACTGGGATCGCCGCCATTACTTGCATTGTTCCTCTCTCTCCTCTCTTCCGTCAATGTGCACCTTCACGACCTTATCCATACCATCGCGTCATCGCCTTGTCGTGGCCGTCGTCAAGCTCATGTCTTCCATAACTACATGCACTGAGTAGCTGAGCCTTTCTCTCACTCTCATTTTGACCAAGCCCCAATCCCTCTGCCTTCCTTTTCAAAAATCAAAACCGTCTAAAAACCAAACCCTTATTTTCAAATTGGGGGCTTCTCACTTGCATATGGATAAAAAACTACAAAATAAAGATTCTATATGGTCAACTAATAGACTCACATTTGGCATCATATTGTATTGTTGAAAAGTCAAACCTAGGTTGTTTAATTTAGATTAAAAATTAAATCTAAATCTAAATATTAATTACAAAACAAATGACCCTCACTGTTGGCCTTTCCCATCCCCCTCTATCCATCGGGTCAATCCATTCCCTTCAAATGCCGCCGGTGCTCCTGCCTATGGCCAATCTCACTACTCGTTGCACCTCACGTCATACTCACAAGCTTCACTACGTCGTCATGAGCAAGCACTGCATTTAAGACCCAGTCACGACATCGACGGTGCTATTCTTCTTCAATATCTCTTGGCAAATGCCACTTAACCTTCAAGTTCTTCAGGTTCTTCTACTTTGCCTCGTGGCCTCCTTCATAATGACCACCCTTCATGTCTCCAAAGTTCGTCTGCATTGTTCCTTTGTTTGCAATGGAAGCAAAATCACAGCAATAGTTATTTTGGAATTGTAGATTGTAACTTTTTTTCCTTTTAATTTTGGAAACAAAATCATAGCATCCTTCCCCAACTATTATAGACGACGCTCGCGACCTCGAGCTTCCTCAGGTGACGCATAGAGGAGAGACGTGGGGGAGTGCATGATTGCACGGGCAACGGTGTAGAGTTCGTGGTAGGCCAGAACGATGCTAATGATGGAGTCCAGTGGTGGTGGCGGTGGCGGCGGCGTGGCAGTGGTGGTAGGGTTTTGGCGGACAAAAGGAGGCACCAACGAAGGGGAGCATTTAACATTTTTTATATTTTTTTTCTATCTTATGCTAATTACGATCATTAAGCCCAACTAATGAGTGTTTCATTACTTTAAACCACACTTTTAACTTATTGTGATATGGTCCCCACATTGTGTATGTGTCATCTCCCCATTGGATATACATCAGTTCTGCATGCTACAGATTGTTTTTGCTCTACATGTGAGAACACACCTTTCAATTTCAAGTCACAAGAGCATTCTTGTTTTTACTTGCTGATTCCTTGTTTTTATTTATTTGTCTTTTTTTATTTGCCTTTTAGTTTTTGTTAACTAGAGTTTGGACTTGTCTTGGTAGTATCTTTCTAGCTTGTGCACATCCAAAAACCCAACATTGAATGTTTGTTTAAAATTAACAAAAAAAAAAATTGTTTGTTTAAAAGGCCAATATTGGGTAATGTGTTCCTTTATTTTATTTATTTTTTGTACTTTGTTCCTTTATTTACTTGTGTATTTGTTTTCTAATTTTTTTTTTTTAAAGTTTGGGCTTAAAATTGTATTTTGTTTTGCTTCAAGATAAATGAATAAATGATTAAAAAACTCATAATTTTGTTTTTCTTTTAGTTAACTTAGCTATGACAGCTTGTTAATTTTATGTTGTAGAATATTTTAGCTGTGACAACTTGAAGATTCTGAAATCTTTCAAATAATGTATTTTATAAGAAAATAAAATCAATGTTTTGTAATAAAAAATGGTAAAATAAATATTTTGAAAGGTTATTAATGATTAGCATAATCAATTAAGGTAACCGTAGCAATACAAATGTATCAGAGGTGCTACAAAATACCAGTTTAACCCATGTCTTAGAGCTAGAGCAAGTACAACTAAGAGAGGACTTGACTTTTAGCCTGCAACCCACAAGGATAATGCATAGAGGAGTCAAGCTTGAGGAATAAAATAGTACCTCTGGTTAAGGTGGCTTGGGATAGGGAAAGGCAAAGGAATTCACTTGGGAATTGGAGTCTAAGATGAAGTCCAAGTACCCCAATCTATTCCAGGTAATGAATTTCGAGAGCATAATTCCTTTTAAGGAGGGAGAGAAATGTAATGCCCTGATTTTCCTTTTTGTTCAAATGACTAAAATGCCCTAAGATATTTTTGCATGAAATATTGAGGACAATAAGTCTCGACTATCCTCAAAGGTTAGTTTAAAATTTGAAAGGGATTATATGTGTTTTGGATAGTGATCAGTATGAAAATATCAATTTTCGATTTTTCCCATACACAAAATTATTAAAATGCCCCAAAGGTAATTTAATGCAAGATTAAGTGATGATTGACCTGATCATCACTTGGGAGTTGGATACAATAAGTTAAGGGGATATATGATAATTGGATGGGTCTTGGTGAAGTTAATGTAGAATTATCATTTTATCCTAAGTTAGTGCTAATTAAGTTTAATCAAAACAATTAAGGGCAATATAGGTAATATTAGACTGAAATTAATGATTAATTATTTTTATAAATTAATTTTGGGTTAAGATAATTATTTTGATTAGATTAAGGCCCAAGAATGATTAAACAAGCCTAATTCCATTCTTAATTTCCATTAACAAGTGTGACATGATGATGTCACCATACTAAAAGACAAGAGGATAAAGTTGCTTGATCACATTTTCTTTTCCATGAGATTAGGAGTAATGTTTCATTTGAAATTTGAATTAATTAAGGTTTACCCATTTAAACATACATAAAACCCCTTAACTAAAGTTTAGAGTGTCTTAAACATTTTATTTTCATTTTCTAATATTTTCTCTAATTAAACACCCACCCCAATTTCCACATACAAAAACACAAAAAATATCATATCTAACCCCCAAGGAGGCTGCAACCATGCACATACATTTACACTCTCATTTTTATTTTTTTGAAGCAAGCATACACACCCACACTCTCTTACATACACTCATTCTCTCCATTCACTTATTTTTTTTACACAACTTGAGTATCAAGTTTGTGCAAAAACTCTCTCCATTCTCTCTACTTCAAACACTTCTTTTTCCTCCACCAAAACATCATATTTTTGCTAACAAATCAAAGCTTTGAGCTTCAAACAAACACACACTTACCATGAATTATTCCCCAAACACTTACTCTTTACCCTTTATAAACCAAATCAACACAAAAATTTCTCCTTCCTCCTCATTCTCTCTTGGCCAAAGCCACATAGCAACCAAAGAGAAGATTTTTCTTTTCTTTTTCTTTGCAAGCACAAGCCTTTTTAAATTTTTGAGCAAGAACCATTACTTGATAGGATTTTTTTATGCTTTCTTTTCATTTCCTCTTCGTCTCTTTCTGTTTTTGGATGAAGATCAAAGTTATGACTTGATGATTATGGCTCTTTGATGATTACAACCATCATATTGAGGTTTCTAAAGATTGAATCTTGATCCTTTTTATTTTTAGAAGAGAGAGAGAGGAAGAATGCACATTTTCTTCATTTATATATTTTTGGTTGCATATACGAGTTTGATAATGAGTCTATATGAACAAGGTTCTTGGAACAACAAAAAGAGAGACTCTAAAGCTTGATCATGCCCTCTTGAGGGCTAAGTTCATGCATCTTGCATTTTTATTTGGCTTGAAAGATTAAAGTTCCATATTTTTTTAGGTTCTTGGCTTCCAAAGCTTCAATATCTAATGTAATCATTTAAAAATGTTTATTAGGAGTTTGGTTATGGTTCTAAGTGTCTATTAGGATTTATGTTTGGTAAAGTTTGAGTCTTTATGCATGAAAGTGTTGTTTATATGATTGTTATTTTATTTTATCCTCAAGATTGCATTTTTGTTAAGAAAATGAGTTTTCAAATAATAGAAACTATGGTGATGGTGGCGGTTTGAAGGGCTCATGGGTTTGGAAAAATATTGGTTTTGTTGTTTTGATGTGTTAGTGAGTTTAAACTAGTGTCTTAAATGTTTTAAGCATGAGACATATACTTTTGAGCGATCCTAAAATACTTGGGTATCGGTTTGTCCATGCATGCTTAAGAGGTTTGGAGTTAGTTTTATTTAATTTAAATCTTGTATCTTGTGTTTAAAGTGTTCAAAGGAAGTTTTGAAAGTGTCAAAAACTAATAAGGGGTAAAAATATAATTTTTATATATGAAGGATAAAAGTACATGACTTTTCGGCCTAACCACTTTTTTGAGTCCAAAGTTGGGTTTGTTAAGTGTAAAAATGATTTCTTGTATTTAAAGTGTCTTAAGATAATTTTTGAAAAAAACCAACAATTAGAAAAGGGGTGCAACGTAATTTTTAACTCTTATCATATTTTCGATTTTGCTCCTGTTTTGGAGGTTTGGAATGTTAAGATTTTTGTAAAAAATATTTTTAGCATTCTAGGTAGTTAAAAGAATTTCTTATGGTAGAGGTGTACTTGATTTGATCTTGATAATACATCTTCTTGTGTTGTCATGCCATTTTAACTCCATCTTACTTTTAGACAGTCTCACATACTATAACTCATTTTCTAAGCTATTTTTCATACTTCAAAAACTTATGAACTCTTTGAATGAGTCTTATATCATGTCAAATCATGATAGTATGGAAAATATAATCAAGAAACTGATTCATATATGATAAGACATTTCCTGTTTGTTACTAAGAAATTCATGTAAACCATTACTCCTTTCTCTAAAATATTTTAACAAAATTTACTTTGTTATTACTCAAAACTTAACTCTGATGACTTTCTGAAGAGTCTAGAGCTAATAACTTCTAGTGGTGAGGTTCACCTCATAGTGAGGCTTGGTAGTTATTAGTCTTATTTTAGTAATCTAGAGTACTCCAATAAGTATGGAAGTAGGTTCTAGACTAGTTTATATCATACACAAGTTATTTCAATTATGTTAATTATTTTGCTTTTCTTAGATAGTCATTTTTTTTCACTTAATTTAAATTTATGAGAATGATTCAATGTATATAAAATTTATGACCCAAGTATTTCAGTTAGTCTAGATAAATATTTATTTTGTGAAGTATTTGATTGCATGAAAATTTGCATTTAGTTTTGCATGCCACATCATTGCGAACCATTAGTAGGTTCACATAAGGGGCAATACCCTTATACACCAGAAATGGCTTAGTTGGTTCATTATAGTTGATATCATAGCAAAGTGGGACAGTGATGCATAACACCCTGATCCTTAGGAACTCTCACACTTGACGATGTACCGTGGTTCTTCGTCCAAGGGCTTGCACTAGGGATGGTGATAAGTAATGCCTGGATATGAGTACTTTGATAGGTAACCTTTGTTGCAACACTAGGAAAGAGCTCCAATGGAGCTAGAATGTATAGACATGACAAAGTTGATATCAGAGCAAAAGGGCTAGCCCAATCCCTAAGAATCTCTCATGCGTGAATGGTAGCAAACGTGACTCTCTAACTAAGGGCTTACACTAGGAAAAGGCTACCCATAGAGGTGGAGCCGCCTAGTGTGATTGCTTTGATAGATGCCTTTTGTTGATCCATTAGGAAATGGCTGTCCATAGAGGTGGAGATGCCCAAGCATGACTTATTTTCTCAGATCATGAATTTATTAATTTAAGTTGAATTTAGTTTCATGAAAGCAATCCAATTTATTTATAGATTAAGTTTTCTAGTTAGTTAATGAAATTATTTATTTTCTAAAGTTAATTATTGTATTAAAATGGTATTTTTTGTAGCACAAACACGTTAGTAGGTTTGCGTAAGGGCCAATACCCTTTATATGTTAGTAATAGCTTAGTTGGGTTGTTAGAACATGTAAAACAATAGAATTTAACCAAAATAACATATCATGGTTGGTGTTTATGCTTGAATAACACCCTATTATTCAATAGAATTTGACCAAAATAATATCACACTTGACATTATGGTATATATATAATGATGTAAAAAGGAAACAAAGGACTAAATTGCTAGAATGATTAAAATGAACATAAGACTTGGTGAAATGCGAATACTAGGGTGATCTACTTCTTTTCTTGTGGACACTATGCAACATGAACTTCAATTAGTCTTGTTCAAATTCAATTAGGTGATGGTTGTATCTTTATATTCATTAATTAAGAGCCTTTCTCAAGATCACCTAGGTCTACTAAATTAGATTTAAACACTTAATCTATTAGCTCCTTTAAATCTAAATAAACATTTAGTGCACAAGTCCTCAATTACCACATGAATTTGCCTATCTCTAGGTGTCATCCAATCCATGGCATTACATTCATAGGCTTGGTTCACTGATGGAAATCTTTTGTCTTCAAATGGTGTCTCCTTCTCTATCCCTTCAATTGTTTATTGACACATGGAAAAATAAAAATCAAAATAGATCTAAAAATTTATAAGTTATCAAATATATAATACATATTTTTCATGTGTCACTAAATGATTGGGAGATAGGAAATGAGACACCATTTTGGAAGAAGATTTCATCCTTAGTTTACACATCTTTTCTCAAGCTAGCATAAACCCCTAGAATCTCAAATACTGCTAGACAATACAAGATCAATCAAAACAAGTGCAATACTCACAATCAAATAAGAACAAGACATAATTTTCATTCATGCTAACATAATATCAAACAATTAAGAAGATCTATAAATCACCCTAACAAAGAGGGTTTAGTTACACATTGTGCAAATATGAAACAAAAACAACAAAAATAGAAGAAGAATTAGAGGAACTTATTAAACATGAGATGATTAAGTAATTGAAAAAGCAAGAGGAAAAAATCTCCTCCTCTTCTTTCAACTCCAATGGCCTTGAGCCTCCTTTCCCAATTAGGTTAGAATGAGGTAGTCAAAATCCATGGATCATAATTTCATGCAGCCTATGATTTTAAAGTACCAATCACGAGCTGTACTTGGCAAGTACAAGAGCCCAGTGCAAGTGTGAAGCTTGTGTGACCATGATGTAGTGTGGCTATGGCCACACTATAGTTGCGTTTAAGTGATCTTAAAACTGTTCAACATGCCACGTTGTAGCATGGGTTTTCATGTTGAGCATGGCTCATATCACGAAACTCATTATGAAAAAATGGTTCCTGGTAGCCACGTTGGTTACTATGCTATAACTTGGGTCACGATTCAACAATAATAGAAATTCCCCTTTTGGTCACTTTGAGGGCCCATTTGAGCCCCAATCTTTCAAATTAACTCTCAATGTCTTCATGAAAGTTGTAGATCTTTTCATTCTTTTCATACTTGATACCTTATTTACCTTATTTGGATTTGGAATAAGGGAGTAATGGTTTAATCTTTGTGGTATGTCCAAGTCCAAATTGAAAGTCATAGGGTCTTGTTTTTTTTTACTCTTTTCTCCACTTCCTTGCCTCAAATACTTCCAAGTAAGTTCCCTATAAGTTAGAGACACCATTTTTAAGTGTCTAAAACACAAGGAATCAATCAAAACAAAAAATCTCAACAAAACACATGTGTATGCAAGGTTTTCAGTCAAACCACAAATTCATGCAAATAATAAGAAAATAAGTACAATTAAAGGCTTAAATGTTAAGCATGGGGAACAATATATATGTCCGAAATCACACTCGTCACATTAGAGATAACATGGTTGAATAATAGGGTCAATTGCTAGCTTGTGTCAATTATATCAACAATGTTATTTATATGTAAAATTTATCTTATAGTTTTTATTTATTCTTATCTTTATGTAATTTAATTGGCAAAGACCAAATAAAATATCAACATATCATTGACATGTTAATTAACATAAAACATCAACAAAAATATGAAGGCACAATAATAGAAGAATAGTTGAGACTAATATGATCCATATTTTACAATTTCAAAATCTAAAAAGTTAATTTCTAAAATTGAAAAACTAAAATAACTTACACACAGAATTTCATCGGCAAAGTTGAACATTTGATAAAATTTTGTTAACAAAGTGGTGTTAAGCGTCAATTTAAAATCTATAAGTTTAGGTGTAATATTGATAATCCTCAAACTAAGGACACGAACATACCGGACTTGGTGGTGTGTTTGTGTGTCGGACACGTTTTGAGACATTACATGACACGTGTTGAACACGCATCTATATGTGTCCAATTAAAAAAATAAATTTTTTGCTGACCGTACCAGACAAAAAACTAGTTGAGTTATTTAAAAATTCTTCAGTTGATTAAGAAAAATAAAAAGAAGAATTAATTAAATAAAAACATTATACAAACACTACAAAAACAAATTCAAACAAAAAAAGATAAAAAAAATCATATAACAAAATATAAAATATATATATATATGTTATATATCTATAATTTTTTAAAGTTGTATCTAACATACATATCTGTGTTGTGTCCTGTATGTGTCAGTACCTGTGCTCCAGGGTTCTCAAAGAATATCTGTGTTAGCAATTTACTAATTTACCCAAAAATTAAAGGAATGAAAATGAATAAATAAAACAACCATGCAGTGAGTTACAGACACGTAAGCTACTTCATCTAATCCACAATACGACCTGAAACTCACAAACAAAACTGAACAATACGCGCCCCAAGCAACAGCTCTTCGCAACCGTCCCTTCCACGTTCCTCATCATTTCTTAATCTTCCCAACATTTTGGGGTATCCCCATTCTCAATTTCCTGAAAATTTCCCCCCAATTTCATCTCCTTTTTTTTTCTTGGGTTTTTGTTCAGAGCCTCAGTTTTTCGATGGAATCGTGGGGGATGAGGAGGGTTCGGGGATCGGAGATCGTGGTGGCGATGTTGCTGTGGGGAGCCTCTCATGCTCCTGCTCCTGCTCCTGCGCCGCACAGCCTTCTAAGGTTCCCCTCTGTCCCAAGTACTCCCTCTCCGATTTTTTCCTAGGGTTCCGACAATCCACCTGTTCCCTTACCGATTCTATTGGATCCATCGATTATATCCCTGTCACCGAGGTAACTTCCTTTTTTTCTTCAAAAAATTAAAAAAATTCCTTTTCTCATGTTTATTATTTTTTTCTGCTTGTAAGTTGTAATTACAATTTTCTGGTACTGTGTTTATTTGTCCTTTGTAATTGTAAGGCTCTTTTATTTGTTTTTGGGATTTGGGGACTGGGAATGTACAGAGTCTTTGAGATTATAGTTATGAGCTGGTTCGAAAATTTTTCAATCCTGGAAAATTTTGTTGCTGAACCTACTTACATGTTGAACTCATTTCTCTTTAATAGTAATAATTTGCTTGTGAAATCATCGTACTTATCTCCCTAAGTTTGTAAAATCATTACATTGTCCTCTCCTACCCTCCATTGCACATTGCATAATGCATCCTAGGGAGGTTGGTGTTACCGAGACAAATAGAGAGTAACTGGTGTGAATTTCATTAGACCTCATAGGAGTTCAGCATAATTTACCCATAATTAAAACAGGCACCGTTTATGCCAGAGTTTGCTGTTGATAGGACCCAACAAGAAATTTGGGTGTTGTTTGGGTTAAAATCTATATAGTGTTTTACACTCATAATAACCTGGTGTGGTACAACTGGCTAATGTTGCCTTCTTTCAAGAATTTTAGCTGCTTCATGCTACCACTTACCCGTGTGATATTGATATCTGTAAGACTGTAACAATAATATTTAGCATATGGTTATTTTTCTCGGCATATAGGTTTAAGTATACTATTGATGACATGATTGAGTGTATGATTCTTATGGGATTTGGGTATTCCTAATATGCAGGGGAATGAGATTACTTTACAAAAGGCGTTGAATAAGGTTCACAAGAATAACCATGAATATGTAGCTGTACTCTTCTATGCATCATGGTGTCCTTTTTCTAGGATATTTAGGCCAATTTTCTCCATCTTGTCATCCCTTTATCCTTCCATTCCGCATTTTGCCATTGAAGAATCATCTGTCAGGCCGAGGTTTGTGCTTTCTGCTTGAGCCTTCTTTCCATGGGTTTTTTTCTGGATTTTTTTGGTGTGGCCAAAGCTAATATGAATTCCTTTCTTGCAGCATACTATCAAAGTATGGTGTTCACGGTTTCCCTACACTATTCATTTTAAATTCTACCATGCGTGTTCGTTATCGTGGCTCTCGCACCATTGGCTCTCTCGTAGGTTTCTACAATGATGTAACTGGTAAGGCCCATTCTTGCACACCATATATTGGGATTTAGTTTTTGTTTTCTTGATATTTTCTATCTATGAATCATTTCATAGTGCAAGTTTGCTTTGAGATTCTCTTATGTAGCTGACACTAGGTGATTAAAAGTTAAAAGGACACTGCAGTAGAAAGGGCAATTCGTTTGGGAAGCTATTGTTGACTGCCTATAGTCACAGTAGCATAGACATGGGCTTGGTTTAAAATGTAATCCCCAGACATGATTACATGGAAGAAATGGATCATGGATGTATTTATTCAACCCATCGACCATAGCATCATTGTGTGACGTAACAAAAAAAATTGTTTACTACTTTACTTTTTCTCTTGTTTCTCATTACCATTTGCCATCATTGCCAATTTATCGTTTCTTCATGTATTTAGAATTTAGATCCTAAGTTCTTTGTTAATGTAGGGATTGCGATTGCTTCACTTGATCAACTATCCCTTGAGAAAATTGGGCATCTATCTGTTCAAGAGAAGCATGGTAAAACCGATCCAGAAAGTTGTCCATTTTCATGGGCTAGATCTCCAGAAAATCTTCTGCGGCAGGAGACATATTTGGCCTTGGCCACTACATTTGTGGTTTTGAGACTCCTCTACTCATTTTCCCCTATGCTTCTGATATGCTTTCAGTGTGCTTGGCAAAGGTTTATCCAAAATTTCAGATTAGGGAGCTTACTTGAACATCCCTCGGTCTATTTGAAGCAAGTAATGCAGTCTTTTAGTTGTCTAAAAGAGCCTTGCAAGAGAAGTAATCTGCAGGAAGGAGCAATGAATGCCAAAGCATGGGCTTCCAAGTCCCTTGCCACAGTTTCAATTGGGGAGGCAAGCACTAGCCGGGGGATGCACCAATAGGCTGATTGTACTAACCAGTTTTTCACCATTGGATTGGATATGTGGATATACCCTATCAAAGGCTCTGCCACAAGATGTGCCGTATAGTTCTGTGTCAGGATCATCTTCACACCCTTGATGGGTTTGGCGGAGCTTTATGCCTGGCGAAGGTCAATTATGTTTCTGAATGAAGTCATCTATCCCTGTTTTTCCATATGACTAAGGAAGACTTTATTCAGCTCCCTAGAGGATTGAGACTGAAATGTGTATAGTATGAATGTAGCAAACTCGACCTCAAATCTTTAATTCATTGTCTTGTAGGTTTACTTGAAAGTCAATCCTTGACCACCACATAAATTAATAATTCTTCCGAATGAAATGAATGTAAATCTTGCATAGTCCTGTTTATGGTTGGTATTTCATGTTTATGTACCGGATGCTTGATTATTTTGAGTTCTAATGTTAATTAGATGCCTGTAATCTTACTAAAAATATTATATTTTCTTTTAATATTGAAGGCTAGATTCTTCCGATTGGGATTTGAATCCTCTCTACAAGATTTCGTTTTGGTTATGCATATTACTAATCCCTTCTTTATGGCAGGAAACGAGGAACAATAATGTTACATAAACAAATTCACATATATATTATCTTCCGTCTTTGCATATATTATTTGTTGTCGTTTGATTAGACTAAGTTCACTATACATTTTTACACATTTACATTTTGATTATGGATTGCTTTTATATATATAAAGGAAAAAAAATTATTCATAAAGAAGACCAATAACATTTACCAGTTAAAAATGATATATCAGATTTAAAGTTAATAAAAAATAAAAGTATTTTTAACATTGTGAAGTATCCTTTTATCTTATAATTAGATAGTACATAGGTACGCAATTTCTCTATTAATATATATTATAAGAACATATTTGAATGTCCTTTTGAAAGTAAACACGATGAATGTTGGTAGGGGTGAAATTAGATCACCGTTACAATGTACCGAACAAAATCGGTACATCTAAAATTCTGATACATTACAACCGTTCCAAATGAGTTTGATCGCATCTAGCGGCTAGGAATGCCATAGGGAGTCTATGGTAGAAAGACTTGAAGTTGGTGTTTTGTGATCTCATTAAGAAACCGGTGATCGCATCTAATTTAATATTGCATTTAAAAGAAGGGCAGATATATAAATCCAGAGGAGAAAGTGATCAACACAATTGCAAGGCGAACATGAGTTTAATTTAGCTTAAATTTTTTTAAATAATTTAGCTAACTAATTGGCAACTATTAAATGATGAAAACTATGTCATAATTTATAGGGTAAATAACACAAATCACATTTAAAATTGGCTAAATTACACTCCATCGTGCTCTTCCTAAAAAATTGCACTTTACCAAAAATTATTTTAATATATAATTTCTGTTTTTAGGTAGTGTGTCATGAAAAATAGAAGTAAAAAGATATTAAAATGTTTAAAAAATAGAATATTATATATTTTTAAATTTTTAAATTTTATTAAATTACTGAATAACTATTAATATTTAAATTAGATTTTAAATTAGATAATAAATTACATTTAATGTATATTATAATTTTAAGTAATAAAACTTAATAAATATTTGCAACAATTATAATTACAAATAATAAATCTTTATATAATAAGATTTATTTTTGAATCTACAAAAAATAATTAACAAATGTTTTTTGTTTAATAGATTTATTTTTTGTTAAATATTTGCTTAAGATTAGAGTAATTTATAATAGTGATAAGCAACTAATTGTATATCATATAATGTATAATGTATGATAAATAACACAAATCATCATTGGGATTTAGATAAATTGCACTCTCAGTCATTAATTTTCAAAACCACCTTTCCATAACTCTAAGGTTTCTTTGATGTATCTAATAGAATAAGATCTTTGGTGTGTCTAATAGGATAAGATCTTGTAGAATAAGACCTTATTGTATCAAACCTATTACAATTTTGATACTATACAATATTTGGTGTGACATAATATAAGAAGTTTTATTCTATGATATACAATTATTCTCTCATTATTACAAATAGTTATAATATTAAACAAATATAGGCATATGCCTCCAGGGAATAATCACTCTTTAACGATGGATACCCTTAGTTCATCCAAAAAGATTTATTTTGTATAATTATATTTATTATAAATATTTATTAATTTTTATTATTTAAAAAATATATAATACTATATTTCTTTTAAATAATTTAATATTTTATACTTATCTTTCCCCTCATATACTACTATATAGGAAAAATTGCATTTTACCTCTCTAAACTATCGTCTTTATACACTTCATCTTCAAAATTTTAAAAATTTACAAATCAACACCCTAATATTTCTTGAATGTGCACTTTGGCTCTTTTATTAAATTTTTGCTTATTGTTAATGAAAAATAGGTGCACTAGACGCCTCATCAAATTTTAAGTTAGATGCAACTCTACTCTAAACTAACGAATAATATACAACTTGATACTTTAAAAGTCAACAAAATGGTCAATTTATACATTTTTAAAATGTTGAGGGGTAAAGTGCACAAGAATTATAGTTCAAAGGATAAAGTGTAATTTTTCATACTTTATATAAAAAAATAAAATTATGTTAAAATAATGATTTTTAAACTTGATACATTATTTATCTCATTCATTATACACGTCAAAATAAGATGTTAGTTTAATTGCTTCAATTTTCTAATGAAAAAAATGACAAGAAAATTATTATATTTAAATATTAGGATAATGTTATTTTAACACTCAAAACTGAGTGTTATTGAGACAATCACAATTGAATGTGATAGATGTTAAGGAGGGGCAGAAGTTGAGAGAAGTCTGGGCCACGACTAAGGGAGGTGCGCAGGGTCATGGTGGTCTTCCTATGCATCGTGTGTGTGCTCCTCCTGGAAGCGTTTGAAGCACCTTGAAATGGACAACACCATTGCTATTTGAAATGTACCATCTTCCTCACAACTTGCTGATTCTCTTACTAAAGTGGTGCCCACAACCGTTTTTCTTTGTCATCGATACAAGAAGTGTGTTGCTACAGCATCACCTATCTTGTAGGGGCATAATAAGGCAACATAATATGTTTGCCCATTTCTTCCTCAAACAACTCTATGCAACCTTCCATTGTTTATCTCTAACCTTTTTATTTTTTATTTTTGAGGTGCTGTAATCTGTAAGTTGCTATTAATTAGTGATTATGATTTCAAATTTAGTGTTGTCACTTATCAATTAGTCTTTGTAATTTGTATACTAGTGATCGTGATTTATTTCTTCCTTTTATAATTTGAGCAAGTTTACGATGGAATAACACAAGCCATTTTATCAAGTTCTCCAAACCTCAAATGATAAAGTGCAGCACCCACCTCCTCCCTTCTCTGACCATCATTGGCCTTAACATATTTGAGTGGGTGGAGGAACTAGAGGTAAGGTTAATTGGGAGGTAATGAGATTGGATGGGGAGAACTTTAATGAATGCGTGGAATGGTAAGAAAATTCAAGAAAATGGGTTTGAACAGAGGAAAGAAAGAGTGAAGTGATGGCAGTGAATATTGAAGAAGAAGAAGAAGTATGATGGAATAAGTGATGGGTAAATATGTAATCTTGAGAATGTTATATTTCTAATAAATTATCTATAACATTATAAAATGTTAGATTTGAAGACTACAGCGAAAATCTTACGGTTATTAGGAAAGGGGTTGGATATTAGGAGGGGACTAACGTTGGTCCCAAGCTAGGAGGCACCAACGAATCCTTTTCCATAAAGGTGACCATCTGCAATGCTCCGTGTCAAATATTGTGTGCGGTGTGCCATACACCTTGGCCTACAATATCAAATGTGTGTGTTGATATATGTTTATTATATTTCCCTCGGCTGAGATGGTTTGTGGATACCTATAGAGCCAGTTTAACACTTTGAATTAAGGTGTGTTCTAGCATGCCTTGCACCTGTGACAAGGAATGGTGAAGTAAGACAAGTGGCAAATGGAGGGGAGGACACGTGGAGACATCAAGTAAGTGTCATTGACAAGGATAATTTTAAAATACTCTTATGTGTTGAAGTCCACCGATGCTCCACCCTCTTCATGTCCCCATTCAACACTAGCGAAAAGGCAAAAACGGTGGCAATGACTCGAGCTTGTAGATCCAATTCCGTTTCTGGCCGTCGTTTCAACATATCGATCACCATCATGCCATGACACAAAGGAGAGGGTGGTGCTATTTCAATAGATCAATCATCATTATTCGTCAACCCGAACTGGTGATCCAACTCGCGATCCTCTCCAATATCTTCGTGAGCTTTCCTTCTCACCATTTCAATAGATTGATTGCCATCACGCCTGTGTGGAAGTAGCACGCATCGCGCCCATTAAACGATGTAGCGTAGCTGGGGTTCGTCGTCGATGACGATCAAGTCGGAGTCGAGGTAGAGGGTACGCCCAATGGTGGCCGGAAGATGTCGACGAGGTACATGCACGCGTAGTTGAGGGGTTAGTTGAGCACGAGGCGAATGGAGTACGAGATCTTGCTGAGGACAAGGATGGAGTCGAAGTGGTAAAGGAGGATGTCAAGGATGGGAACGTGGTGGGGTGCTTCGGGCGGCGGTGCATGGAGGGGATGAAGTGGAAGACGACATTCTCTAGTCAGGAAGAGTGCTGGAGCACGGAGAACGCTCCAGCGACGAAGCCGCAGAGGTAGGTTGCATTGAAAGTCATCGCGATGTGCATGACGGCTGGGTTGTGGTCGCCGGTGACAGCGGAACACGCTGCGTGCTGTTTGATGAAAAGTTACTATTTCTGAATTGGTAAGACGCAGAAGACCTAGATTGCCGACAATTTTCTCGGCAACATTCGAACACCGGAGACCTCAACAGCCGTGGTTAGAAATTGGATATAGAGAAAGAGGTACGGTGGTCTTCAACTCATAAGGAACACTTTAAAATTCTCCTGATCAATTTCTTCTCCATTTGACACCTACATACTTCACTATTCTTTATCACAAGTGTGAGGCATATTAGAAAGCACCTTACCTGTCCTTTGAACAGTCAACATGACTAAAAGAAACACGGTCATAAAGTCACTGCCTAGGTGTATCGCAAGGTCGATGATTTCGTCCCCGAATTGGATCTCGCCATGTTTTGACAGGCATCAAGAAGGTCCTCCCAAGTACAATCCATCTTCTCCAAGGTTCGCCACACAAGCGTGGTGGACGCTACCTTGGGTTCATAAATACCGTCTATGACAAGTATGAGCTGAAGGCGAAGCAGTGCGCAGCGTTGGCGTAGCGGAGGCTAAACCAGCTGCAGCTGTTCCCTCAGGTGGCCGGCACGGTGCTCCCAAGGCGGCGTACTACTCCGAGAACTATAACTAGATAGTGGCCCTCTCTGCCAAGAAAGGTTACAGAGTCTCCACATATCTTCCGTTAGTGCTATTGAGAGGATTGCGAAGGTGTTCAGTGTTGTGAATTGATGAGACTTGGAAATTTGAATTGCTTCATTCATTTGGTTAGTTTTTTTTAAGTTTGTACATGAAAATGGTGGTGTTGGATGTCAAAGGATTATTTATAATGTTGTTGGTTGGGTTTTATATCTTGATCTAATTGAATCTTCAATGCCATAACTATTGTTTGGTCATAAGAATAAACCTCTTCAGATTTGCATATTGTGGGCATGGTGATACAGTAACATTAGAGAGCCATTTCAATCCACCATATTCCATTGAATCTCTAGTAACACATGAACAACTGAATTTGGTTTCCACATTCTAACTCTGAGCAAAACCATACAACACAATCAAAGTCCACAATCACCGGCTCACCGCCTAAGAGTTATCATTGATGGGAGACAACAACCAAACAAATGGGTTGCAGAACTAAGGTAGAATAAATAGTGAAGGCTATGGTACAATTGATGAAATATGGTCTACCACACACCAAGCATCTAGCCACATTTATAAAGTATGGCTAAATGTATTAACAATTGTGGCAATGAATATAGCCACACTTGGTAAATGTGACTAAATGCCAAAGCACTTCATCAAGTGCACCATAGACAAGACCAGAATAAATTAGGGATCACACTTTTCTAATTTGTTATATTGATAATTGGGTGAAGAAATAGAAAAAGTTAAATTGTCTTATTTATCCTTTTTTAATTTACCCATTAATTCTCTCTCAACCTCTAATAGCAAGTGAAGGTCTAAGGAGCTTAACACACACTACTTTATAAAGAGTATTGTAGGCTTCACCTTAAACTAGTTTGACTTCATCTTAAATAGTTTAGACTTGTATTGTAATCCCTTAATCTTATACACAAGTCTATTCAAACTTAATGCTTCTTTGCAAAACTTACAATTTAAAATATTTTAAATAGGAGAAATGTTACGGGGACAACAAGTCCCTACAACAAATTCACAATAAGCACAAAAGGACAAAAGCAGGATGGGAAAAAAATAGGATGCACATTGAAGAAAAAAAAACCATCCTACACTACAACCCCTTTTACCCATAATCTCACTATGTCCCTCACTATCAATCTCAACTAAAAAATTAAAGGTAACACATATACTCTTTCTCTCCATCTCTCTTCTCCCACTCCAATGAAGCCTCTAGAGTCCATCATCATCGCCATCAAAGACGAAGACTTAGGCAATAGAACTTTGTCTTTGATTGCTCAAGCTTTGGTTACCACAAGAGAACAAGGTCAAAGGTGTTGTCTTTCTCCTTCTCATCACTTTCCTGTCATACGGCTATGTCTTCACACCCATTTTCCTTTGCCTTTCTTTCACTTTAACTCTTCTTTGAAAAAATCAAAGGAAATGGGTGACGACTTAACATCCTAATTATTAACCTCTTATGTGTACATCATAATTGGCCAATCATCAGATTTCTTACATTTTGATGTCATATTTTTAATCATTCGAAAATACTCTTAGCGAAAAGCCTTGTTCATCAATGCATAATTAAAACTAATGCAACCTGGATGTGAAACAACATTTCCATAATAATAAATCCTAGGTAAGAGCAAAAACCTGGTTTCAAATACAATCGTCCATAAGGCATAAAAATTTCAAGCTATGGAGAAAAACATAAATAGGGATCAATAGTCTATATGTTCAAGAGACAAGTACAAAATATGCGAAAGATAATAATAATGTCTTTAAGCATGGGTTAGCTCCATAGTCAAGAAATCAAGGGACTTCAGCATTATGGTCCACTGCCTCATTTGAAGATGACACAAAAAAAAGAAAAAGGGGTGAGAATCCAAAAGAATCTTAGTAATTAAATGAAAACAATATAAGTGTTATCGTTCTTCTCCAGTCACTTCGGATTAATTATAAAATAAGTGAGCATACTTTAGTTTATTTTAATTAGTTTGCAAATAAAAGTCTCAAAGTGATCCACATTTTAAGTCTTGTAAAAATTCTTGATTAACAAATAATAATCTAGAGAGCTTGCCATTATTGTCATATAAATCACATAGAAAGAACTTGCATGAAAGAGTAAAAAGAATCAAGACATCATTCTTTCTCTAGCACTTTGTTTAGTAACTTTAATTCTTTTAATATATCACCCTCTCTCATGTCACCTAAACCAATCGCATCACCTCCCCAATTTTAAATGTCACATAAACTTTCCATCACCTATCGCCTAGATAAGCTCAACCTAACTAGCCGTCGCTAGATTTAAATGGGGATAGAGGGGAACAACTTCACTTAACATTAAGATTAGCTTTATAGAATCTCATGTTCCAATATCATGTAAAGTCTCATAGGTTTTTAGGAGTGTATATACATATTCTCTATGTATATAAAAGATAAATAGTCAATAATCACAATTCAGTCAAGTATGGCATACAAGTATAATAAATAGTCACAATTCATCAATAGATAACTAAGGATCATTCAATTTTTGTCACGACCCGACTTGGGAACGTGACCGGCACGTGAGGAATCCCATCTCCACGTAAGCCTTTTGAGTGATGTGTCTCTAAATGCATATAATATATATAATATTATATTTAAAAGATGATTTTCTTCTAAATCAATATCATTTTCTCTATTCAAAACATAATATTTAATATTCAAGCTTTGAAAACTCTTTTAAATTCGTTCTGCAAATGATAAAATCATTAAACTAATTTATCACATGATATTAATCTTAATTCTAATAACTTGCTTAACCATCAAAAATTAATTTATACTACTTAGCTAATCAAATACATAATCTAATCGAAATCAAGAATTTCAAATCCAAACTTAAATCTTGCAACACATATAGGAAACTACATAAACTTTGAAAATAAATACAATATCTCAAAATACATGCGTGGCTCGAATCCTGCCAAACTACTGGAGCTTTCTAAAATTGACATAAATTTAAACTAAGCTTTACATCAATGCAAAACTCACCAAAGGATAGCTACAGCTACTGATTGGTGACCAAACAACTTCTGACCTGCAACTATGAGAGGAAGAGAGGGGTGAGTCAAAGACTCAGTGAGTGAGCTCTCACTCATCACCCATATGAGACAACTGAGGAACATATATATATATAATATATATACATGCAACAATATAAACCAATTGATATGTACATACATAGATAGCTAGGAAAACACTTTTCATTCTATAGTTTCATAAACAAGCATTTATAAACATAAAATCATTTAACTAAAGTGAAGGAGAGCCTGGGAAATAGTATTTGTCAGCTGAATAAATGCATATATAATAACTAAAGCTGTAAAGTCCTGAAGTCCTATTGGACAAGCTCGAGGGTACCTAACCAGGTCCCATTTCTGTAACTCCTGGGGGTGAAATTATCCTCTGGCAGACAACTTGGTACCAAGGTTAACGATCTCAATAGCGTTAACTAACTGCTCTTTGTTCTCTATCATCTAAACTAGTTTGACAAAAAGAAAACTATAGCTGAAAAATGGTACTCTGTCCCTGGCAAAGCAAAGCCCCTAAATTATTAGTACTCTAAGAGTTCTGGATTCAAACAATTCTAACAATTTGACTTTAGCATAATCGTGGCTGAAAATCATGCCCAATGGATCATCCATATGTAAGCATTCTGATTTCAAGCCCACAGAATATATATCTGATAGCTGCTATGAATCATCCTGAATTTCGTACCTCTTGGTACCTTAAAACTGAAGTTCTGAATTCAAATCTTAAGCTAACATAACTTTTCATATACTTAATAAATCTAAAATCATAGTTTAAACACTGGGGTTATAAATCATGAAAACTTAAAAACTATAATAGCATTTTTTCTTCATAAAACAAATCATACTTTCTTCAACATTTCTCAACTAAATATTTTCCCATATATCTCAATGGATATTCTAAAACATGGTCTGTAATCTAGATCATAATTGATACAATAGCAAAGTTGCTATAATACATATTTTCTAAATACATTCCTTTTCAAAGCATGTAAAACATTTTCCATAACACATAACATAGCAATCATGGTCCCATGGTTTTGTAAAACTTATTCTTTCATGCTATCATCATAAAACATAATTTTCTAGCTTAACAAAATCATGAAAAAAATTCATTTTCTATACTTTTCTTATCTCAAATCTCATATTCAATAATCATCATGCAAGAATCATATATATAATGATAAAACTAAGGCTATAAGATCAAACTTACTCACCGTTTTAAGCCGGAGTATGTGGCACCACCAACTTGACGTGGAGAGCTTGGAATGACACCAACAACTACCATAGAGCAACCATAACTCTAGATTAAACTCTAATACTCTCTAGATAACTCTAATCAAACTCTAACAACATTAGGGGAGCACCCCACTTGATAATAATGGGAGAAATAACAAATCCAAACTTAAGATTATGAAAGAACGAGAGAATGAAGATATAATCTATCAACATTTACTCACCTTGAAGCTTTGGGATGATGGATTGATCTTGGATTGGAAGAAGAAGAAAGAAAAGGGAGAAAAGAGTGAAGGGATTTGGGTTCTACTTCAAATGGGGGAGGGATCCCAATTTGGGTTTCTTAAAGAGGGCCAAGAGCGAAACGGCGTCATTCTACGTTCCTACATTGACGCTATAGTGGTCCTGCTCGCCCGCGCTCCCCGATCGCAACACTTATGACCGCTATAGCGTCCCTGACCGCTATAGCGGTTAGGCCGCGTACCGCACCCCGTCCCTGTGCACTTATGACCGCTAGCGGTCCTTCACCGTTATAGCGGTCATGCCGCATCACCTTAACCGCCGCATCACCTTGACCGCACAGACACCGCTATAGCGATCTATGACCACTATAGCGCCTGGCCTTCCGCTTCCCATCTGCGTCACTTATGACCGCTATAGCGGTCTCCAGAGACCAAAATATACCCTCCTCATCCTTGACTGAAGTTCACCAAAATTGCAGGTTCAAGGGTCATTCTTGTATCTCTTGCCTTTCCCCACACAGTGGGTCCCAGGAGACCCAGGATAGTACGGAACTTATCCACTGTCACGTATACAGGGTATCACACTTTTATGGCATCATAAGTAACAAGTCTATTTAAATAAATTGGCTTGAGTTTGATAATATGAATAGCTTGAAGAGCATTCTTTTTCCTTTCTTTTTTTCAAATGTTTGTGAAAAACCAAGACTACCTTCCCATAAGCATATGTTTTAATAATTTATTTTCAAAAATCTTAAGATTTCTAATTTTTTCTAAAAGCCCTCCAACTTCATAAAATTTACAAAACAACATCTAACTAAATTTTTCATCCAAAATAGGTTTTTCATCCTAATTCCACTTAAACATAGTTCTGCTATTGAAAATTTTAGAATTTATACAAAAACCTCAAACTTTTGAGAAATTATAATTTGACTCCTCAATTTTACTAAAATTATAAAATGACCAAAAAACTCATTTTTTTTCTTCTAAACACATACCTTACTGTTCCAGAACCCATTCTTACAGTTTTACTCCCTAAATTTTTGGTTTTTGCAGAAAGTCTCCTAAACTTTCTAAAAGTATGTTCGACCCCAAATTTTATATATAATTATAAAAATGCTCAAATCACATGTACCCGCTCCATTTTTCATGTAGATTCCAAATATGTGGTTAGTTTTAAAAATAATATTTTCCTTGTAGGAGAAATTACCTTGGCTGAATCTATACATTTCAAAATCCAAACTTTTGTAAAACTTTGAAACATAAAATTATGTTGTCCAGAAATTTCAATCTCAAAGAAAAATATGATTAAGTTACTAAATATCATCAAAATAGAGCAAAATAATTTTTCAGAGATAATTCAATATTTCTATGAGGCTCTGTAAAAATTTCAAAGCTTAATAAAGCATCTAGCTATATTAATAAAATTATACAATTTCAGAAGTTAGAAAACTTGTTTTTAGCCAATAGTCAGAAAACCTAATTTTATTACCCCATCGAATGAACTAAAACAATTCTATAAAAATTCATGGTTAAACTTCAAGATGTCCACAATATCCTGTAAAAATTTCAAGTTAAAATTCAATAATTTGATATAGTAACAAATTATATAAATTCAATGCTTTAGAAATTACTATTCATCCGAAACTCTAACCTTCTCAGTTTCTAAATTTTTAATAAAAGAAAAAGTCATCAAGACACCTCAAGAAAAATACTAAAGGTACCTCCATATGTTAGCTTCATCATATAAAAATTTTAGCTCATAATATTGTCTCCATCTATGTGAATAAAATCATATAAACTGAGTTGTCTGCTAAATCTGAGAATTTCAGCAACATAGCATACAACTTCTTTTGATCTTTCAAGCATAATCATTCATCAAAACTCAAGCTTTCTTAACAAAAATTAGAGAACAAGTCAAGATAAGTAATTTAAACATAAACCCCTATGAAAATATGGTTTTATTGGAGATCAAGGCGGTCATAATCTCCTTGAAGTTTGATCTCCCAAGTAAAGAAGCAAAAGCTCTTCTTTTCCTTTGACCACGAATTTGATATGCTCCAGAACAGGTAGGAGGAGGCTTTTTCTTAAAAAACTAATGGTGGATTTGTGTTTGTTAGGTGGAAGAGCTATAGAAAATTGTATTTATTTGTTAGATTTGGTAGAGAATTGAAGGAGTTATGGGGTGGAAATGGTGGAGGAAGGTGGTGGTAATGGAGGATGAAGATGAGAGAGTTTGGTGGAGTGTTTTTGAAAAATAAAATGTGATTGCATGTGAGTTGGGTGGGTGGTAGCTGCACACTAATGATAAAGAGTGAGTAGTTGAGTTTTTTATTTGTTTGTGGGGTGGTTGGATTAGGTTTAAGGGTATTTTAAGAATTTGATAAAAAAAAAGTGGGATAAATTAGGTAGAAAATGTATTAAAAGACAAGTGTAGTGATCAGTGATATCATCAAATTTGTTTGTCATTATGCCGCTATACTTTTAACTAGTGGTAATTAGATAATTACTAACTCTTTAGATATTCTTGAACAATTAAATGCACGTTATTTTCTTAATTATTTTGATTAGGCCTAATTAGCACTGTATGGGACAAAATGGTAATTTTACATAAAAACTCTCCAAGACTCACCCAAACATCAAATATCCCCTCAATTTAACATATCAAATTCCGGATAATAGAGTCTAGTCGTCACTTAATCCTACGTTAAATTACCTCAGGGCATTTTGGTAATTTTATACAGAAAATTTAGGAATTGCAATTTTCACAATGATTGCTATCTAAAACACATATAGTCCCCTTCAAACATTAAACTAAACCTTTGAGGATGAGGATTGACTGCCCTATTCTCGTACACAAATGCCCTCAGGGACATTTTGATCATTTTGCACAAAAGGAAAAATCGGGATTACACGATCGATTAATTGGTATATTTATCCTCTAATTCAATCAAAATTCTTTAAGTTCATGAAGTCACTGTGACATTGTTTCTCTCCAACAACATAGAAACAATGGGAAATAGTTACAAATAGTAAATTAAGGTGAAAAAATAATAGGGGCAAATGTATTAAGATGTGTAGCTTGTTATTGATCTCAATGTGTTTTGCAACAAGTGTATTATCTAATGGAAATATGAATAAGAATTATATTTACTGCTTATGCTATTCAGTAAGGTATTTTACTAATAACTTATTCACAATATGATTGTAACTTTTGTCTTATGTTGGTAAGTTTCTAATAAAAGATTTACTATACATTCACATGCAAAGTATTTCTCATTATGGGGTGTACCCTAATATAGGTTTAGATAACCAATAGATTTTTTCATAAAGGGAGTATATTATATATTGAAATGCTTCAGTACACTTCCACATAGGATTACTATGCATTTATTTGCAAAGTAAATGTCCACATTAAAAACTAAACCACTTACAAGTATAATACCAAAATTTCTAGCATTTTTTTGACAACTTATTAGCAAAATTGCCTTACTTATCAGCAAAGCACTACCAGTGTACAAGTAAGGCATTTGCTGATAAGCAAGGCATTTTTGTTGATAATTTGTCCAAAAAATGCTAGTAATTTTGGTGTTATGCTTGTAAGTGATTTGGTTTTTAATGTGGACATTTACTTTGCATATAAATACATAGTAATCCTATATGGAAGTGTCCTAAAGCATTTCAAAATTTATTATACCCCTTTGTGAGAAAATAAATTGGTTGTCTAAATCCATATTAGGGCACACCCTCTAATTAGAAATACTTTACATGTGAATATATAATAAATCTCTTTATCATAAACTTAACAACTTACTAGCATAAGACCAAAGTTACAAGCATATTGTTAATAAGTTATCACTAAAATATCTTACTTAACAACATAAGCGGTAAATATAATTCTTATTCATATTTCCATTAGATAATACATTTGTTGTGAAACACAATAACATTAAGATCAATAACAAACTATACATCCTAATACATTTGGCCCAATTATTTTTTCACCTTATTTAATTATTTGTAATTCTTTCCCATTGTTTCTGTGTTGTTGGGAAAGAAATGACGCTATAATGACTTCACGAACTAGAAGAATTTTGATTGGATTAAAGGATAGTTATGCCTATTAATTGGTTGCCACCCACTTTCTTTGATTTTTTTCAAAGAAGAGTTAAAGTGAAAGAAGGGCAAAAAATAAAGGGTGTAAACACATAGTAGCATGAGACAAAAGTGATGAGAAGGAGAAAGACAACATCTTTGGTCTTATTCTCGTATAGTAACCAAAGCTTGAGCAATCCAAGACAAAGTTCTACTGCTGTGAGTCTTCATCTTTTTGGTGATGATGATGGACTCTAAAGCATTCGTCGGAGTGGGAGAGCAGGGATGGGGAGAGAGAGTGTGTGTTACATTTAATTTTTTAGCTGAGACTGAGTGAGGGAGAGAGTGCAATTATGGATAAAAGGGGTTGCAGTGTAGGCTAGTTTTTTTTTTTTTACTTCGGCGTGCATCCTATTTTCCTTTCCCACGCTGTTTTTGTCCTTTTGTGCCTGTGGTACATTTGTTGTGGGGACTTGTTGCCCCGTAAAATTTCTCTTTAAATAGGCTATTAAGGTGTTACATGGGCTGAACATAGGCTTAAGCCTTCACACATGCTAGTTTTATATAGCCTCAAAGAGGCCAATGTCTACTATGCTATGTGTCAACCAGTCATGACCCCAATTAAGTTATCTAATTTTTTTTTTCAAGGTCAAAATGACAATGGGAAGTCATTTGGTCACCCACGGTGAGGCTAGCCTCCCTAGTATGGTGAAAGATGACCAAACATACACCTTAGTCAAATTAAAGGCAACTAGACCTCTTAGTCTTTTTGAAAATGTGCTTAGAGGAGATAAGTATAAAGTAACGTGATACATGAGATTGTCTTAAGAGTAAAAAGTAGTTCATAGTCTAAACGATGTGAGATCAAAGCATTCATTGTTTAATTATAGTCATATATATTAATATTTTAATATATTAATTTTCTCAATTTCCTAATGTGACTATTATTACTGGACGGAGAGAGTATTGTTTAATACTTTTTAAAATTACAAACTATGCATTAAGCCCAAGAAGTTGTGGTGCAGAGAGGTGAAATGGTTAGTCACTCATAAGGGTTTTGTTTTTGAGTCTACTTCAACATTGTATAATTTTTACATAATAAAATAGGTTCCGGCTGGGTTGGCAGACTTCATAAGCCTTATAGTGGGTTTAGACCTAGCTTATTAAGATTATCATGCTTTCAAACTAGACTAAGCCCAATCCTATCATTAAACATATTTTGTATATCGGGTATGATTATAGTGTTTTCAATCCCCACTCTTTTAGTAAACGAGGATTTAAATACCTGTCCCTGACACCCCGAGTGAGAAACGAAGCCCAATCCTATCATTAAACATATTTTGTATATCGGGTATGAGTATAGTGTTTTCAGTCCCCACTCTTTTAGTAAACGAGTATTTAAATACCTGTCCCTAACACCTACGTGAGAACACCCCCACCAAAAGAGGGTAAAAAAAATCTTATCCACTTGTGGCACTTATTATCTACAGGAATCCATGGGTGTAGGCAAAATTACCATATCGGAAAAAGATGGCTATTTGCCGCAATTATAGGTCATTTTTTTTTTGTATTTGATGGTTATGTTACTTGAATGATTTTTATTGTTGATTTTGAGGAAACTTTAATTTTAATTTGTCCAATGTATTTTGACTTTTATATTCTTAAGATGATTAATTTTGATGGAACTTTATTATTAATGTGTCCAATCTATCTTGAGTTTAATATTATATATCATATCATTTATCATATATTATACATCGTATGTTTCATATCATATCATACGTCATATATATAATTCTAAAATCAGTTTTGTAAGAAAGGAAATGGATGACATGTATTTGATTTCCTAACCATGAAAAAGCTAATAAATGTAGCAATTATATCAAGCAATTCAAGTAATAATAATTGATAATTAAACATTATAATCCCACTTAATAAATGTAAAATGCATAATAATTGAAATACCAATCAAATAATTATAATTGCAAATCAATAATAATATGACTACCAATCAAACTCATTGAATGTGAAATGTTAATCAAATAGTTATAATTGCCAATAAAAAAAATTATGACCGTCAATCAAACAATTATATTTTCGCCCATGAAAGCTTTAAGAAGTTAGGTTATATAAGTGAGCAAATTGTAGAATATATGGTACAATGCACCCTATATCAGTCATCCCTTTTATCAGCCCTAGTGATAGTGTTAATTTATGATTATTTTTATTTTATATTATTTCTATTTGTCCTCAATCTTTTGATACAATTTATTTTTTCCCATCATTCTATGTCTTAACTTTCATCTTCTTCCTTCCCATTTTAGGCAATCATGATTTAGAATCGATGAAATTCTACAAATTGAACTCATTAAAGAAAGGAAATACTTACACTTTTATTGTGTTTGCTAATAACATGAGAACTTTTCAAATTGTGATGACAAGATCTAATTTGTGACTGTTGGTGCTTTGATTTTAAAGCTCTTTGTTGATTTTTATTCGAGTTTTTAGTTTATCATTTTTGGTATAGTAGAAATGGTTTTTTTTGTTTTTTTTTTGTATGCTTTTTAGTTTATTTTAATTTGTTGTTTAGTAAGTTATTTTTTTAAAAACTAATAAGTTCAGACTATTATTGGTTGTTGACAAACAAGTTTTCATTTTTATGTAATATTTTACTATAGCTGGTTTAATTTCAAATTCATAGGATTTATTACTAAAATCTATATTCAATACTCCTATTTTATGGAATTGACTACCCACATGAAACAGTAGGTTTTTTACACAAAAATATTTGATAAAGAATTAGAAAAATTGATTAGATTATTTTGTTTAAATTATTTTATATAGAGACTATATCAATTATAATAATTGTAATAAGTAAAGTTAATTGTCCTTTATTACAAATCGTGTAGAATAATTTTTGATTAAATCATTTTTCTAGATAATATAATGTGTGAATTTTTTTTTAGATTTGAACATTTTAAAACTTTCAATTTGAAATTGATATTAAATAATTGGCAATCATATATACAATTAATTGACTAGACTTGATTGAAATAGGAAACAATGTTTTTCGAGTTATTTGTTTAGAGAATGTATCATAATAATTGTAATCAATATAATTAATTATATTTTATAACCATTCATTATTCATAATTTTTTACTAAATATTTTGTTTTAGAAATATAATGTTATTTCTTTTAGATTTGATCATTTTTAAATTTCTGAATTTAAAATGTGATTAAATTATTAGTAATAATAAATATAGTGGATTGATTATACTAGATTCCAATTTAAATTTTATTAACAATCATGATTGATGATTCCTAATTTTTGGTTAAATAATATATACTAATTTTATTTTGAATTATATATTTGTTTTGAAGAAAAATATTTGACATAAGACTAGGAAATGGGAATTGATATAGTTTTTTGGGTACATTTGTAATAAGCATAGTTAATTATATTTTATTACCAATCATGTAAAATAATTTTTGATTAAATCATTTTTTAGATAATATAATATTTTATTATTTTTAATTTGAACATTTTTAAAATTTTGAATTTGAAATTGAGAATAAATCATTAGTAATCATATATGCCAAAAATTATATAATTGATTGATTAGATTCAATTACAATTTTATTATCAATCATGATTCTTAATTTTTGGTTAAACCTGATATATTATTTTCCTTTTAAATTAGATATTTGTTATAAAGAATAATATTTGATAGGGGATTTCTTCTATAGCATATAAAATTTATAAGTACCAGTACTTTTTACATAACTTGTGGATAAAATTTTATCACGTGTCTCATTAATTAAATTTATTAATATTTTAAATATTCATAATTAAATTATAACTCTTTGATTCAAAAGGGTACTGATACTAATGGGTTACCAAAAAAAAAACCTATTTGATATGAGACTTGAACAAATTAAACCATATTTTTTTGAGTTATTTTTGGAATGTATCATTTAAAATAATTGTAATAAATATAATTAATATTCATATTTTTATTAAATAATTTTTTTAGATAATATGAGATTACATTTTTTAGATTTAATTATTTTTAAATTTATGAATTGAATTTGAGATTAAATTAATAATAATAATAAATATAGTTGATTGATTATACTTAATACTTGATTCCAATTATATTAGCAGTCATGATTCTTAATTTTTTGTGACATCAGATATACTAGTTTCCTTTTAGAATTGACATTTGTTTTAAAGAATAATATTTGAAGTAGGACATAGAAAAATTAAACTAGATTTTTTTTAGAGTAATTTGTTTAGAGAATATATCAATTATAATTATTTAATAAGTATAGTTAATTATATTCTATTATCAATTGTGTCAAATAATTTTTGATTAACTCATTTTTCAGAGAATATAATATGTTATTTTTCTAGATTTGAACGTTTTCAAAGCTTTGAATTTTAAATTGAGATTAAATTATTAGTAATAAACATATAATTGATTGATTATACTTTATTTCAATTTTATTATCAATCATAATTCCTAATTTGAATAGGACTTGGAAAAATTAAGCCAGATTTTATTTTTTGGTTTGTTTAGAGAATTATAGTTGATAAAAATTTTAATAAATATAATTAATTGTATTTTATTAGTAATCATGATTCATATTTTTTTTATACACTATAATGTGATATTTTTTAAATCATAAGTAATAATGAATACAGTTGATTGGTTATACTTGATTTCAATTTTATTATCAATTATGAATACTAATTTTTTATTAAATCAGATATATTAATTTCTTTTTAACTAAGATATTTGTTTTAAAGAATAGTATTTGGTTTATGACTTGGAAAAATTAAACCAGGACGTTATTTGTTTAGAGAATAAATTATTTATATTAATGGTAATAAATATAATGAATGATTATAATTATGTGCATAATCAATTATATTTTATTACCAATCATGATTCATAATTTTTAATATAATAGTTTTTCAGAAATTATAATATGATTTCTTTTAGGTTTGAACTTTTTAAATTTTTAAATTTAAAATTGGGATTAAATCATTAGTTACAATAAATATAGTTAATTGATTACACTTGATTCCAAATTTATTATCAATTATAATTCCTAATGTTTGATTAAATCAGATATAACAATCTTATTTTGAATTAGATAACTATTTTAAATAATAATATTTGATATAAGACTTCTAAAAATTAAACTTGACTTTTCGGGTTAGTCTTTTTAAAGAATGTATTTTTTATAATTATTGTAATAAATATAATAATATAATAATTAATCATATTTTATTACTGATCATTATTCATAATATTTTATTAAAACATTTTTTGAGAGCATAATATGTTATTTCTTTTAGATTTGGTCATATTTAAATTTTTTAATTTGAAATTGAGATTAAATCATTAGTAATAATAGATATAAATCAAGACTAATTTCATAATAAAAGGAACAATTATAATTAATATAAATCAACACCTAGAAATTCCAAACCTACTCCAATATTTTCCTATCGGTCAACCACTAAATCAAAAAGCATTTTAAACTACCGTTGAGAAATAAAAAATTATGTGCACAATCATTGAAGTCGTGCAATTCCTCTTTGGTTTGATTTGGCATATAACTAAAAATGGAATATAATTAGTTATTAATTATTTCTCTATCAAATTAATTTCAAACAAGACACATTAGTCAAACACCAACTATAATTTTTTGGGATTATTATGATGGCATAGGTGAAAATTGCATAATAAATGAGAAATATTTTAGAATATCAATTTAAATGGTATCTTTAACTAGTTTAATTAATATGTTATTATCTACATTTTATATGTATTAAAATAATATCAAATGTATGATTCACCATAAAGATGATCATTAATTACGGTTCTCTTTTCATTATAATATGTATGATAAATGAATGATGCTGGAAAATTTATTTATTTACTCATGTACTTAATTTTTTTTCTAATTGTTTATTTTGTATCATATTTTATAGACATTAATATATTTATGTAAAAAAATGTAATAATTTTTCAAACTACACAAATAGGTAAGGAGTGTAATTTTTTAAATATATATATAAATTGAATTTAATGTTCAAAATATACTTTTTTTTATTATTAATCATTTGTGCATCACACGAGTAATAAACTAGTTTGTAAAATAAATTATGATACTTTATTTTAGAGTTGTATGGTAATTGGCTGCCAAATATGTGTTCATTTGGTTTAAGGTTTAATGCATCCTTCCTACTTTATTGCTACATGCAATGGAGTTTTGTGTTTTGATATATGTGTTTAGGATTTGAGATTAATTGATATATATTGATGGTGTAAACCCATTTTATACCATCAACCAATTAAAACTTGACACAATATCAGTTACACCTCAAAACATACAAATGTGTAAACAACATCTTTATATCCACCTCAAAATCAGTTCCTTAATGCTTGCTTCTTGACTGCTACACAATAGCCGCATGAGAAAACCAAGGATACTACATCACACTATTATCAATGCAAGCATCAAAAGCACCTGTGTACCAATTACTGTACCGAAATTACTTGGCCTATTTACCCATGCAGGAGTCTACATAGACTTGGGTTTGTACTATCTTTTATGCTGTATCTTCTTGCTGGTTTCTCTTATGGTGAGGAGGCTTGCACTTTTGTCACATCTGTATCCAATTTTCTGTTTTGTCGTTGTGTAGTGTGTACGTTACTTATGCTTTGTTGCTCTAGTGGTATCTCTTTCCTTCCTCTTAGCTTACATGACATCAAAGATTGGAATTTAGAGTTTATATTGTCATTTGTACTTATGCATTGTTCCCACACTATGATGTACATCTCACTCTTGCACATTTTTACGAGCTGTTTGGAGAAGAAACGTTCTGACTAGTAAATGAAGAATTCCTCTGAGAACTCTACTAGGTTGAGATATGGATAAAATCTTGGTTAATGTTATGTGCTTTGTGAGAGAGTAAAGAATTTGGTACAAAATTGAAGGTAGATATCAAGTATGGAATCAAAAGTTGGGGAGACTTATGGATTTAGAAGTTATTGGTAATCAAAATGAATGAGGACGGCATGAACCAACCTCGTTCTTCAAGTAAGAACGCATAATTAGACCAATGAAGGCAGCGTATGAAAAAGGAAAGAAATACAGCACCAAAAAAATGAAAGAAATAACAATTAGTAAGACTTTTTTTCTTTTCTTTTTAAGTTTTTGTTCATTTTATTCCAATCATTTTATAGTCACCACTATTAACTACAACATATTCAAGATGTTTCAATTCAAACATAGAGACAGAACTCTACTTATCTAATAAGCCGCTGAACTCCTTTGGCTTGAGCTGCTGAAATAGGCCTCTTGCTTTGGAGCCCAATTGAAAAAGAATGTGTTCAAACAAAATCACCAAATTCACTGGTACCTCTTGCTTCTGTCATACAAGAGTAGAGGTTTCCTTACTTTCAGGGTTTGAACTCACACTGGATTGCTGTTTTGACACTTTAAGAGATGGGCCCTCTTCAGGTAGCTGAAAATCCACTAGAAAGGACTTCAAGGTCCTGTAGAACTCCTTGGTCTTCTCCACATTGAAGGCATGCCCTGCATTCTTAATGACCACCATTTGAGCGTTGTCCCCCAAGTGCCTGTGTTCCAAATCCAATTATTAGTTCTTGATTCAAAAGTGATGGTATTGGTCAGCAGAATAAGAACATTATTAACCTTTTCAATCTGTAGCCCAGTTCCAAAGGGAAAACCTGATCATGTTCTCCCCAGATAATTCAAGTAGGCTGCAGCGGAAGATGAAATGAAGCCTTTTACTTTAGCTGTTACAATGGAAAAAAAAAATTTAAAAATAAAAGGCACGCCACAACTAAGAGGGAAGTTGAAATGAACCTGAGAAATCTTGGGGATGTCAGAAAGTTTTCGGTCCTTTGCAATGGCTCGGATCAATTCTCTCCTTTCTTCTACATAGTCCCTGCACATTGCCTATCAAAATTCACCAATTTTAGCCCACTCCACCTCCTTCGTAGTCACACACATCCACCATAAATCCATAATATTATATGCCTAGTTAGTTAAAATGGCAACTGAAATATCATCTAATTCTACAATTCCACATCATTTTATACACGACTAGGCTCTTCTTTTTCCCTATATTCATGCTTGTCGCCACCACACAATACTATGCTAAACTAATTCTTCTGTTTCACATAAGACCAAACATTAAAAGCCAATTTCCAAATAAATTAAGAAAACCTACAATGACAGAAGAATCTTTTTAATCTAATCGATTTGTCACAGTTAAAAACTAAACAACCACAGGCTCATCCAGTCTAAGAATTGAGTTCCTTCTTTGATACACAAAATCTTAGTGAAAGAGACAAAAGTGAGCCATCCAGGTCCAGTCTCGCTACTGTCAATACGCGAAAAGTTCACTAGGTAAATCATATTATTTAGAGATTTAATACTAATAATAATCATTCTTGTTGTTTCCTCTTATACTCATGACGTCGGGAAGAATTTCAATTTTCATGTTGAGTATAACACAGAACCACAAACCAATTCTATGAAATTAAAAAAACAACTAAAATGAATCATTCATAATTCCTAATCCATACACTATGAACTGTCAAGTCCAAAACTTATCAAATTCTACGGAACTACATTTTATATTTGGATAAAAATATAAAATTTAATATTCCAAGTCAGTTCCAATCCTTTTAGAATTAGAATTGAAATTAAAATTTCACTTCACAATTCTAATTTTAACAACTAAACCGACCCAATAGTCAAAGTTATTTCAACCATTATAAATTAACCTTGATGCACTAACATTGCCGTTTAATCAAATTCTTCTATTAGCATAATTTTGAAGCAGCGAGTATTAGAAGTTAACGTGACAATACTAAATCATCAAAAATAAGCATAGAAGCAGGGGATAAACCAGCCCTTACTGTCTTACATCGATGAAATCATTGAGGAAGCAAGAGGGCAACCACCCCAGTGGAGGTGGCCTAAAGAAGGTATACCCAACGAGCTCCCTGAGCCTCTCAGGACTCTGTGGCACCAAGATGCTGGCAGCTTCTTCCAAATCCGAGACAGGGAAAAGCCCTTCCTTGATGTCCTTCTCTTCCATGCACACCCCGGAGCAGCAAACCACCACCCTCTCCACAACACCCTCGTACCGCGCCGCCATGCTGTAACCGACGAAGCCGCCGTAGCTCAGGCCCACCACGCTCACCCGCCCGACGCGGTTCGCCTCCATCACCCGCATCACGCACTCCGCCTGGAACCCCTCGCTCCGTTCGGGCCGGGTCGTGCACGACCCGCCGAAGAAGACGAGGTCCGGGACGTAGACGTTGAAGAATGGGGTGAGGTGGCGGATGACGTCACCCCATTGCCAGAGCGCGTTGGCTCCGAGCCCGTGGATCAGGAGGAGGTTCGGGTTCGACTCGGTTCGGGTCTTGGGCACCCAGCAGTGCATCACGGTTCCGTCCCTGAGGTCCGTGATCGTCGATCGGAGGCCCGAACCTGTGAATGCTGACCGGTAGCACCGGTTTCTGGTTTCGGTTAAGCTTAAGAAGCACTGTGTCATGATTGGAGAAGTTTGTAGAAACTCTCGGGAAGTAAACAGAATATATAACAGGGGGAAGTGCTTCGTCACTTAGTTGGTGTGTGATATTCGAACGTGACATAAAAAGGTTAAAAAAAAAAAAAAAACCAATGAAGTTGTTTAGGATAATTGGGGTTAGATTAGTGTTCTCGTTTCTTAGGTTGAAGTTGATTAGGGGTTTTGCCCTTGTGTTGTCCTTTGAATGTCGGTGGGCGTCTGAGTGGTGAACGAAAGCTCGCGTCAGGGGAGGAAAATGGGGTGATGATGATAAGGGAAAGCTGAAAAGGACGAAAACATAAAATGATTGCGGGGAAAGAATAAATTGTTTAATGGAAAAATTGGGAAGCAATATGAATCACATGTTCATGGCATGTGTTCACTCTGGTTATTTGCGAAGATGAATCATTGTTCATTTTTATAAGGACCCTAAAGTCTAAAATTGGGGTAGTTGTTGTTGTTGGTTTTCTTTTCTTTTCTTTTCTTTTTTTATTCTATTTGGTGGGTTTGGGTTGGTTGGTTGCAGCCTGATGTTTTTTTAAAAATAAATTTTAAATTAATCCTTGAAAAAATTAAATAAATTGGTCTCTTAGTAATATAAATATATTTTGTGATACTTTTTAATTAAGAAAATAAATTAGTCCATTCACAATATTTTTAAAAAAAATTGACAAATAAATCCCAACAATTTGTAAAATTAACACAAATATAGTAGGACATCTGCACCCTAGTCTTAGAATTTTTAAAACATGCATATTGAACCGTAACAATTATCAAATCTTCTATTAAATTTTTCATTAATTTATTGTTAATAGAAATAGCACATGTGTAAGTGAAGATGTATCATGAAAAATGGGTTGAATAATGCTTTTAAAAACATTTTCACTTTCTAAAACTCAAACAAAGTTTGTCAAGTATTTAAACTTGAAGGCAGTGAAAAAACAAGTTAGTAAACTTCAAAAAGTTATTTTCTAAAATGTTTGAAAACTTAATAAAGTTCCAAAAAACAATTTTAGATAAATGTGAAGATTCACACCATAGAAAATAATAACACAATACAATTAAAAAGATAGAGAGAAGAGAATCACTCAATGGATTTTAAATGTTTTGGCCAAACAGTGATTACATTCAATTCTCAACAAATCTGTTGATTCTATTATCACTTTCTCAACCCAAGAAAGTAAGATATTCTTTTTAATAGCTTCTCAAACTATCTCCAATGAGTAGTTTGAACAAACAACCCTCACTCACAAGTAACTTTATTCTAGCCTCCCCAAGGCAATCTCACTCTTATCACTAATGGATCAATGTACAAAAAGTATAAGTTTTTTTTTTTTGGTTTACACTCAAGAAAAACACTCAAGTTTCCTAAGATAATATAATATTTAAGAAAACAACTTGAGAGATTTTTTTCTAATATTCCTAAAAAGAATGTTCGCTAAGAATTACATGAAAGAAGACTTTTCTTTTTAGAAATTGAAATAATATATGAAAGAACTTTAGAAAGTATGAATATAGCTTGAATATTAAGTGTGCAAAAGTTCCTTCAAGTTTGAAGGCTTCCTTCTTATACTTGGGTTTGAATTAAACCGTTGTCTCCTTGATCTTTTCTCTTGACACTTGTTGATCAATCTTTGTGTATCATAGGATTTGTCTTCTAAAAGCATAGGCTGAGCTATATCGGTACTTGTAATACCTTAGGTACACGTGCCCTTGGATAAGTCCAGGGGCCCAGCTAAGGTCCCAGGACCTATTTGTGTTGCCGGAAGGCAGGATGCATGAAGGGCCATGGGATGTAGAGCTAGTGTTGCTCCAAAATTATGAAGACTCACTCCAGCGAGTGGGCATGCTGAGCTATATTCATTCTTTTTCAAGTGCAAAGTTAATGAGAAGTAACAGTTATATCCTGGTATTAACTATGAAGACTATCTGCATCGGGTAATTGACTCGTGATGGTGCAATACTCTTAAACCTAGTGTCTAGCACGCCTCGACCAATAACATTTATAAGCTACTCTATTTAAATTTATTCTTAGTGTTATTTATTTTCCCTTTTATTTTTGTATTATTGTGAACAATAATTTTTTTTCCATATTCATTGTTTTTTTATTTGTATTATTTTAATTAAAATTTCCAATATACAATACCTTCATCATAATCAATGGCCATAACTTGATCACCAACAAAGTTATTTTCACTATCTTTAAGATCGGTGTGTCATCATCGGATTTCGTATTTCCTCTATAATCATCCTCCATTGGCTCAATACCGGACTTTTCTATTTCCACATTTATCCGTTTCTTCTAACATTTGGTCAATAGTCAATGATGGGTAAATTGGCTTTTTCTTAACCTTTTTCAGATTTTGTAGCTCTAAAATATCATGTTAGTTTTCTTCTTCAACTTGTGGGATAGTGAATATCAAATTCTTCCTTTTACGGTCTCCTAGTGCCTGACCTTGCAAAATTTTAATCTGCCCGCTTCTTATTACACTTGGATTTAATTTCATTCAACGTATTATGCCCTACATTTGCATCCATTGTTATAGGCAAAACATTGTTCCTTTTATGACTTGGTGCATGACTTTGCATTTCATAATTATTGGGTTCATTTGCAACTTTTCTCTCTTAATTTCAAATTTTCTAAGTGATTCAATGCTTGGTCGATCCGTATGTTGAAATTAAAACCTTTCTTATTCTTCAAAGGAGATAAGGGGATATTTATAGTTGCACTTTGTGTCCATTAAGAAAGTCGTAAGGGTCGTTATCAAAGACATGTCATTTAACTTCAATGAAACATGCACTGTCATCGATTCAATGAAATACTTTGTTAGAAAATTGATAACCATTATGCCTTTTCATGGAAACTTAATGCTTCATGTGATGGCTATAATAGAGCCATACAAAGCCCACTTTGAAACGATGGCAACAATTAGCCTTTGCATATAAAATGATTAGTAACCCTTTATAATAAAATAAATAAATAAATAATATTTATTTAATTTGATAATTATTAAATAATTAATAAACATACTTTAATCCCCTAATATTTACAAGCTAAGTATCATACAAATATATGCATAAGAGAATGGATCACTAAGATTACACATTCCTTTAGTGTAAACTTTAACGTTCTAATGAAGTAATAAGTGTCTAGTTGATTAAACTTATTCTACTTGTGCTAGTACCTAAAAGTCACATACATAAATTGTACCCTTCAAGTTCAAGAATTTATTAACTTTAAGTACTTTTATGGTCATATGTTCATCCTGGTTTCATGAATAGTTACGTGAATAAAACCTCTAAAATTCTCAATTGGAGCAACACCACCCCTATATTTACATAGGTGGAAGCCTTTGATAAATAATATTATCAATCTATTAAGAGTTTTAAATCACCCTCTTAAATAATTATATATAGCACTAAATCATATTTCTTAGTGCGCCGATTGCTAAATAAGTTGTTATTATCCATTAAACCTTGAAACTAGTGTTTCACTATAATAAAGTTGGGTTCACATCATTTAACAATAATAGGTTTTAATCGTATTTTAGTAGTAGTCTTTTTGATCTTATCTCTTGGTAAACATTTAGTTAGTGGGTTTACTAAATTCCCTTGATATTTTATATATGTGATAGTAATTATACCATCTCCTATTAATTGCATCACATACTCATGTCCCAAGCTTGTTGTCTAAAGTTTATGTGTTCGAGTCGTGTTTAATTCACTATCATAGAAGACCAAAATGACAATTATCGACTGGCCACAACTCTGTATCATATAACAAATTCCTAAGTCATTCTACTTTTTAAACAACGACTGATAAAGCTATAAACTCAATCTCCGTACTATTGCTCCACCTCCTATGCTAAAAATCCATCTTGAAGGGGATTTGTTATCACTTAATTATATGATCCAACTAGCATTGGAATAACCTTCTAGTAGTAGGATAATCACTGTAATGTAATCCCTAGTTTATGGTTTTCTTGAGATAACCAAGAATACTTGTCATAGTTTTCCAATGTTGGTTACTTGGTTTTCCTATAAACCTTGATAGTTTGCACACAACAAATGCTATATCTCGTCTAATGCAATGCATATTATACATTAAACTTCCTATAGCACTTTCATGCTCTAATTTTGCTATAGGTCTCCCTATATTTTCTTCTAATTTGAAATTAGGATCATAGGGTGTATTGGACTCCTTAATTTTGATGCTCAAACTTTTCCAATATCTTTTTAATGTAATGAGATTGACTTAAAGCTAAACCAATTTCATGTTTAGGCACACACCTTTATGCCTAAAATTGTATCTACTTCATTCAAAGTTTCACCTTGAATTTAGAAGTTAGATACTCCTTTATTTGATGAATCCTTTCTATATTCGTCCCAAAAAATGGCATATCATCTACATTCAAACAAATTATTACTCCATAGTCCTTAGTAAATTTGGAGTGTGTATATATATATGCACTATTATGTGAGAAGCCATTTGATAACACTACATAATCAAACTTCTCATGCCATTGTTTGGGCACCTATTTTAAGCTATGTAAAGACTTAACAAGTTGCAAACTTTCTTTTGATTTCTAGGTAGCTAGTAGCCTTCAGGTTGTTCCATATAAATTTCTTTCTTAGGATATCTATTAAGAAAACCCATTTTAACATCCATTTGATGCATGTGAAGCTTATAAATGGATATTAACTCTATAATAAGAGTCCTAATAGAAGTCATTATTACCACAAGTGCATAGGTATCAAAATAGTCTACACATTCTTTTGGTCTAAATCCTTTCGCTACCAATCTTGCTTTAAAGGTTTGTAGTGAATTGCATATATCCTTTTAGGGATATTCTAAATTGAGGGTTGAATCACTAATGAATTTGTTTTCAATAAATTCCACCTTTTTTTATTTATTTGACAAGTGTATTGGACATTGAGTCTAAATATGCCTTAGAATTTTAAGTAAATCGTATGAAGATTCTTTTATGGATCTTGGCCCGACTTTAGTTCTCATTTGATCATAAACACGATAAAAAACTAAACACCAGCCACACTTTTAAATAATTTGAGTTTGTTTTTCTTCCTTTCCATATTTCACATGGAGAAACCTTTTTATATCTTGATGGAATCTTATTATGAATATGACATACTGTCAATAATGTCTCACCTCAAAGATTATGAGCTACCTTAGCATTTAGTAACATTGAATTAATCATATATACTAAGATATGGTTCTTTCTCCACTAAACCATTTTGTTGGGAGTATGTAGCAGAACATTCATGCACAATACCATGTAATTCACCAAAAATTATCAAATTCACTAGAAAATATTCTCCACCTCTATCACTAAGAAGAACTTTTATTTTCTTATAATACATATTTTCTACTTGCATTTTATACTTCTTAAACATTTCAAATATTTCATCTTTATTTCTTATCAAATACACATAAGTGAGAATCTAGAAGAATCATCAATAAAGGTTATAAAGTACCTTTTTCCTCCTCTAGTAATATTTCCATTTAATTCACAAATATCACTATGTATTAATTCTAATAAAGGTGTATTTCTTTCAACTTTAGGAAATAGTTTCTTAGTAATTTTAGATGAGTTTAATTTTGATGCACTGATAATGTAAAAGAGTTTTACACCATCATCCAATCAAAATTTTCCTTTTGCATGACTTTATAAATAGGGTGGAAAGTAACCATATTTACTGATGTGTAATTGTATGATTGGATGACTATGTAAAATTTTTGTACACTAGCGGTGTATTCCAATTCATTTTAGATATGCAAATATCACATTTCTTATTAAAATCTTATTACTAATATTATTATAATTATTACTATTTCATATATTTAATTGACTTGTAATTTAAATGTTACTAATCTACTATGCCATAAATTACAAGAATCAATAACATACACAAAACATTCACTTTATCATTAATATTAAGTTTAAAACATGACTCTAGTACAATATCCTTCTCCTATACATATCATTGCGGATTCTATTACAATTTTGAATTCCTTCGGTTATCATAGTAACCAAGTCTATTTCCTCCACTTGGTTGGCCTTAGAACTTGATGTTTCTTTTAAGTTATATATTAACCTTTCTTAGAAGTCAACAATCCTTTATATAATGCCTTTTCATGTGGCAATGATAGCATTCTCTTTGTCTCTTTTTTATCTTGATTGGTATCCACTAAGGATTTCTTTCTTTTACCTTTATCAACCTTTTCTTCAACATGATTCACCTTAGAACCTTGAGAAAGATAGACGACATTAGGTTTTCGAGTTTCCTCTTCTATACATAAATGCCTTAGTAATCTCTTAATAGAGAAGTCTTCACTAAGATGTAAGAGTTTCTTCCTATAATTATTCTAAGTTGAAGGCAATTTTGAGATAATTGCTCGAGTAAATACCCTAGATAGTCCCCCAAAAATATTTCACAAGACAATTTAGTCCCTCAAAAATTGAAACTAAACTCATGGTCCATCAAGATTTTAATAATAGGACACTTTAGACCCTTTGTATATTTGATCCTATAAACACTAAAGAAATTGCACTAGATCACATTAACATGACGTTAAGTGACATACATGTCATCTGAAGTAGAATGAAGTTTACAATGACTCATTTTCATGCTTGAAATTACACAAAATGTGTTATTTAAGTTTCCATTACATGTCATAAAATGACCTTTTGAGTAATTTTAGACACCAAAATGAATGTAATATGCTCCAAAACAATATCATTTTGCTTGCATCTAATGTTTTAATGACATGTCATTATTATAATGTGCCATATGTGTAAGTTCACTATCGAAGGAAGTATGTGTCCATTATTTTCAACTATAAGTTATTATGAGTTCAATTTTTTTTCTTAGGCCTGATGGAAAAATCTTAATGGACCAAATGAGTGTTCACTTTAATTACTCCAACTTGTAATGATTTAGGAATTATCACTTGTAGATTGCGAAGTCTACTTATAAGGATTTGTAACTCATGAACTTGATCCATGGTAAGCATTTCATCAACCATGTTAAACTCAAAATGTTTCAACATGATAAATTTATCCATACCTTGTTGCTCATTGTTGTACTTCTCTTTTTTCTAAATCTCTAGTGGTGATTGAATTGACATGTAGAGAACATATAGCCTATTAGATAAAGTGTTAACATTGTGTCCTTGGCATGCAAAAGTATCATCATAACCTTTTTTATTCAATTGAGCAACCTTTTCATTTTTTTCATTAGCAGCATCTTCAATGGCATTGGGAACTAGTGCGGTATCTAGATCATGCACATAAGCAAGATTGACTATTGTAAGAAGAAACATCATTTTGTACTTCCATAGGTTGAAATTGGTTCCATCCAATCGATCTAATTTAACAAACTCTTGATTCATAACCTTGAAAGCAGGTATTTTGACTAGTCATCTTCAAAAAAATATCTCTAAAATTGTTAGGAAAAATAGTAGAGGATGATGATAAAAAAACTTAAATATTGTGGTTTCAAAGCACGAAAATAATCATTATCTTTAAAGAGATATTCGCCATCACACATAGTTACTATGAATTTATGACAATACTTTTAGCTCCAAAACTTTTTACAAAGCATCAACGCTTAATGTTTTGAGTGATAACATAATCAATTTTGTGAAAATATTTTAAAGAATGACTAATGATTTGCTTAAGTTTCTTCAGTATACAAACATGATCGTTTTCATCAACATATAACTTCATGAACAAGTTTTATTTTCATGAAATCATGTGTAAACATGTTAACTCTCATTCAAAGAGATTTAGAACTTAAACGAAATGGAAAATAATCCTTGAAATAAACGTTGGTATGGTGACCACATGAAAGGAAATTCTCAAGAACAAGAAACCAAGACTCAGATCTTCAAAAGTATCCGTGACTTAAGAAAGTACTTTTCAAGTAAAGATTTTAATTCATCTCTGAAGCAAAAAGTGTAACGCCCAAATTTTGCCGTGCAAAATGACCAAAATGCCCATATGGTCATTTTGCCAGAAATCAAGGACGGTTGGACAACTATCCTCGAAGGGTTAGTTTGATGTTTGAAGGGGACTAGATGTGTTTTGGATGATAGTAGATGAGGAAATCTCAATTCCTGGTTTTTCCCATGCTCAAAATTACCAAAACGCCCCTAAGGTAATTTAACACGGGATTAAGTAAGCTGGACCCAATCAACACTTGGGAGTTGAGAATCTTAATTAAAGAGTATATGTGATATTTGGAATGGTCCCGAAGGTCCTAGGAGTTTTTGTGTAAAATTATCATTTTGCCATTAGTTAGTGTTAATTAAGCTTAATTAGAGTAATTAAGGAAATATAGGTAATATTAGGATCTAATGAAAGATAAATTAATTTTATTTATTAATCTTGAGTCAAAATAATTATTTGAGCTTAATTAGGGCCCAAGGTTGCTTAAGGAAAGTTTAAATCCCTTTCTTATTCAAAGAATGCTCATGAGACAAAAAAGCATAAAGTAGAGACAAAAAACACTTTCTCTCTCTTTCTTTTCCTAAAGATTAGGAACAATATTGGTGTTTGAATTTCAAATTAATCAAGTTTGATTCAACTAAACAAGCAAGACCACTCCTTAAACATGTCTTGAAAGCCTTAACCACCACATTACAACTCCTAACACCAAATTATCAATTTCTAACCAAACCTCTAATTATAATTACCTAAAAACCCTAATTCCCACACCTAAATGAAATGAAAATTTTCCCCTAAAGCCTCTATGTGGCCAGCGGCCACACACACCTTTCCCTCTTTTGATTTTTTCAACATGATACACTCACAAAAAACTCTCATTCTTACTATCCACTTTTTTGATGAAATCTTGCTCATCAAGACTTGTCAAAAAAACACTCTTATTATCTCTCAACTCAAGCTTTCCTCTTCTTCATCTTCAACCTTCAAGAACCTCCATTCTTGATCTTCATTCAAGCTACAAACATCAAATCACCACACCACCACCATAGATCAACTCCTAAACACCTAACATTTCCATCCCCATATACAAGAACACAAGAAAAATCCTCCTCCCATTTCTTTCCCTCAGCCGAAACTTCACTTGGCCTCAAGAGAAGATTTTTCTTCTCTTTTCTTCATAAAAGGCCAAGCTTTCATTCTTGCAAACAAGAAACCATCTTAGTAGGGATTTTATTTTATGTTCTTCCTTTTATTTTCTCTTCTCTTTTTTTTGGTTTCTTTGATGAAGGTCAAGACTATGGCTTGATGATGATGGTTCTTGATGATGGTTGTGAGGTCATCATGTTCATGACCTCTAGAGCCCAAAGTTTGATCCTTTGCTTTTGAAAGAAAAAGGTTAAAGAATGCTCATTTGGTTTCTTTCTTGTCTTTTAGTTTAATGATGAGTCCAAGAAATGAGGTTCTTTGAACCTTAGGAATGAAGGACTCTAAAACTCATTTTCATTTTGTTGAGATTTATGGAGTTACAAGTTTCACTCTTTAAAGTCTTGAGTTGATGAGATTTAACAAGATGTAAAAAAGGACTTGCATTCATATTTATGTTTCAAGTCTTGCATATTCATGTTTATGTTTCAATGCTTTGCATGTCATGTTTATATATCCAAGTTGTCACTTTAAATGTTAAAGACTTAAAAATGAACTTGCATCCCCATGTTTATATTTCAAGTCTTGCATTTCATGATATCATACAATCTTGAAGACTTAAAAATAAACTTGCACTCTCATGTTTATATTTCAAGTCTTACATATCATGTTTATATTTTTAAGTTGTCACCTTAAATGTTAAAGACTTAAAATAGGTTGCATGACATGTTTATAATTCTAACCATCACCTAAGTCTTTAAAGATCAAGACTTGTCTCTTTTGCCTTAAATGGAAATTTTGATCATGGACACACATTCATATATGAATTTCGGCCTTATGACAATATTGGATTTAAAGTTGGTTTTATTTTATTTTGAGACTTGAATATTGTATCTTGAGTGTACAAAGAAATTTTGAAGGAAATAGGAATTTAAAAGAGACAAAAATGTGATTTTAAGTGAGTGAAAAACCTTATCTATAAAACTTTAAGTTTTGCTACTGATTTAAATGATAACAATTAATTTCTAAGAGTGATAAAATGATTTCAAATGTTTTTGGTGTCTTAGAATAGTTTTTGAGAGAAACTAGTAACTAGAAATGATTACAAATGTAATTTCTACAACTCTTGAGTTTTTATCAATTATGTACTGTTCATTACCTGCACATGTTCACTATTGTAGGTTCCTGTTCATAGGGTCAAAATGTATTAAAAATTGTTTCATATGTCTTTGATATCTTAGAAAGGTTTTTGGGAAAAACTAGTAATTAGAAAGGATTAAAAATATAATTTTCCAAAGCTTTTGAAATTTTAATTTTTGTTACTGTTCACAAGTGTTCATTATTGTCCATTATTGTAGGTTACTATTCATATACATAAAAATTATTAATAAGTGTTGTAAAAATTATTTTTAGCATTTTGGGAAAAACTAGTAACTAGAAAGGATTAAAAATGAAAAGTTCCAAGGCTTTTAAAATTTTAATTTTCTGGTATTGTTCATTACTGTTCACATATATAAAAATTATTAATAAGTGTTGTAAAAATTATTTCTAGCATTTTAGGAAAAACTAGTTATTGGAAAGGGTCAAAAAAGTAATTTCCTATAGCTTATGGAATAGTAATTTTTGGCATTGTTCACTACTCTTCACTACTGTTCACATACATAAAGTTCATTAATAATTGTTGTAAAACTTATTTTTGGTGTCTTGGGTGCTTCAAAAAATAATTACAAGTGTTAGTTTTGACCGTTTTGTTAAATGCGGAAAGTGTGCTTTAAACTATTGTTATGAAATTTTGGCTGAATGGATTTAATTAGAGTTGGTAATGATTTTGGATGTGTTCATGTATTCAAAATACCATTTATGATGTTTAGAAAAAGTTTTAGAAATATTGACACTTGCTAAGTGTCAAGAATGGGAAACTTTACACTTTGACCCTTAAAATCTAACAAAATTTGGCCAATGGCCCAAAACGATTTTTATGATAAATTTAGATGATTTCTAAGTGGTATGAGTCTCTTAAAAGTGTAAATTAATTTTGAGGATGTTAGTTTGAGAAAATGTGTTGAAAAGGGAAATTTATTACACTTTGACCCACAAACTCTTAGAAATTACAGTTTTGACCCCTTTTGGGATTAAAGAGTAATTATCAATAATTTGATGATATTGATGTGATTGATATGTTATGAAGGCTATGTTCAAATGATTTAGTTGGAAATTATATGACTTGAAATAATTATGCAAGATTATGTATTGATGACTATGCATTCTTGATTCTTGAACTATGCAAGTAATGTTTCGATTATGTTGTATATATCCTGTTGAACATGACATATACATTAGCTAAGTTCGGTCCTTGATATCCGGTATAATGGGTAGGAGCATGTTTACTTTTCAATGAGATATTGATGATAACATGTTTGTGGATATATGCAAAGAATGTGATGCATGCTTATGTGATCAATTACATGATGATTTGTGGCATGTTATGATTATGTATGAATGATTGATATGCATGATTGATGTGTTCTATGACATGAAGAAAATTTAGGGAAGCTCCGTTCCAGACGTTATGCTATCGAATTTCCGCCAAATTTGTGGACTTAGAAAAATTATGAAGTTATGAGCATGAAATATTAAATGATAAGTTATGATGACAGCTATGATTATATGCTCATTGTTTGCATATCTAAATAACATGCTAAGATTAAAGGTGACATAAGACACATGGAGATGACCGTTTAGACTTTAGGAATTAATGGTTAGGAGAGGTGATCCAATAAGGTGATCTTTTAGACTCCATGAATTAATGGTTATGAAAGGTGATCCTATGCCCCTATCCCACACTCGGGAGTTGGGAATTAGCTTATCGAGAGGATAAGTATAGACTAGTGACGACTAGTTAGGTATGAGCTCATAACCTAGAAACTCTCAAGAGGAGAGAGTATTAGGGTGGCCCCATAGAAAAAAATGAGAAGGTTAAGTCATCTAAGTGAACAAGAGAAAGATCATGTTATGTTACTCTATGCATCTCATGCTATGTTAAGTTATTATGACTCTTGTGATATGTTGCATTAAGTATTGACATGCATTCATAATATGATATGATGCATTGATGACATTAAGATTCATGCTAAAAGACACGGGTTCCTAAGGGTATTTGGAACTTAATAAATTAACCATATGCAAGTTCACCATTTTCATAATGAAATCCAAGGTTCCTGAGGACGAATATGATGACATTTGCATGGAGATGAAAGCCCTACTGAGATTCTTGTTTAAGTTTCTCATTCTCTCTCTCTTTCTTTCTATCTCATCTTTAGAGGGTGATGGCGATGTTCGTGACCTACGTTGATGCACCCACCTGGGGGATGTACTTCGATCCTACCAACCAGTCTTATTATTTTGTGGGTCGATATGTTGTTCGTGTTTGTTCATTTTCTTGGATGTCCTTTCACGCACCTAGTCACTAGCTTTTGGTTTTCAACCGCTACTCCTTTCACTGATGACTTTGTTTTCGAGTGTGCTCATCCACATACAGAGCAATTCCCTTGTGGTCCCCTCCGCTTCAGCCATCCGCGACTTCCCTACTTACATGCCACGATCACCACCTCATCTTGCGGAGCCATGGTCAGACCTATCAGAGGAGTCACCATCCCAGCACCTGAGATAGGAGGAGGCTCCTGTCTTCCATCCACTTGTCCACCGGAGAGCTCATGTTTATCCCGTGGGTCGTCTTGCTACTCCTACCAACCTTGCTCGTGTGCTCGGCTACATGCCTCCCTCTCGGGAGCGTCATTAATAGATGTTGATGGTGGACCTCTTGGAGTGCTTGTGCATATTATGGAGAGGGTAGCCTTCTTTTGATATTTTTGTTAGAGGCTATCTACTCTAGGCGTGCCCTAGTAGGAGTAGTGGGAGGAGAGGTTTTAGTAGGTTGTTAGTTTCTATCCACATTGTTTATGATTTTTTCGGATGATTGTATCTAGCCCAACCTCTTTGGTGGGCATGATATCTTTTCAATAGTTTATTTTAGTGCATAATGTGCAACGGTTAATACTTATGCTATAATATATATGATTATGTGCTTTTGTTCATGAGTTTGTTGTGTTTGTATTGCATGCGTGTCGTGAATTGTTTTTATTTCTTTTCTATGTGTGCGAGACAAATGATGGGTTTTCCTTAGTTCGCGTGGCTCACGTTTTGTTTTCAAAGTTCAAAAAAAAAATTTACTCGTATTTTTACTAAAGTAATTTCAAGAGTTAAAGACAAAGATTGGAACAAAAGAGTAAATTCTAATAATTAACTAAATGCATCCTAGGCGTGTTGTGTTAAATATTAGGGTGTTACAAAAAGTGGTTATCATATTCAATTATTATGATCGTAATGTTTCATTCACCAACAAGCTAGATTGAAGCAAAGAAGATCAAAAGGAAAGTCTAGAAACTGAAACAACATTTCAGAAAGCACGTTTACTATAAATGGTGCACTTTACAGAAATGGAAAGGAAAATTCAAATTTCAAATTAAAGTCACACTTAGTTAGGGATTAATAGTGACATTGCTTTTCAACTTGGTTAACTCCCAAGCTTCTAGAAGAAAATGTTCAAAAATCTCGTTAGAAAGCAAAATATAGTTTCTAAAGATGGACTCAAAGCCTCCATTAGACAATTGCTTCTGCTGGAAAAGTAACTCTGACATATCAAGCTACTCTTCTAGACTATATTTCCAAGACACAAAACGATGATCAACATATGTCATTAGGAAAACAGATCAAGGGCAATGGTCATAAATGAAAGATCAAGTATAAAAGGAGGTCATGCACTTACAACTCAAGACTTTTGGTTGAATCATTTGAAAAACTCTCAAGAACAATTTCCTTCTCTTTGCAAAGTTATTACAACTTATAATCAATTTCATTCTTTTGCAAAAGTCTTCTTTCTAAGTTCCTATTAAATAACATCTTCTTTTGAGAAAGATGTTTAAGAAGTCATTCAAGTTTTCATACATTGTTTCATCTAGAGAAAACATGAGTATTTGATTGTTGGAGTGAACCAACCCACAATTCATTGTACCATGATCCAGGAGTGATCATTGTGAGGTAACTTGAAGAGGCTAGTCAAAGACTACTTGGAAGTGACAGTAGAGTGAGTCCTGGTCATGAGATAGCTTGAGAAGGTTATAGAAAGACTATCTAACTTTCTTGGGGTTAAGAAAGGATTGTTTAGTGGAACTCAATAGGTTATTGAGAACTATATAGGCAAGTTGGCCAAACCGGATAAAAGACCTTGTGCAATTCTTCTCCTTCCCTAAATTTCCTTTATATTTTGTTTTGTACTTATTATAATTGCTTTTCTGAAAAAATTCCTTAAATCTGGTTTTCATATTTGTTTTAGTTCAGAAAGTTACTTTCTAACATATACTAACAATATTTCCACTACACATCAAATTCACACTTGATAGTTTGTGTTTAAATTTTTTCAAAAATGAAAAAGAAAAGAAAAATGAAAGCACGATTCAACCCCGTTTCTTGTACACTTTTCAACCTACAGATACTCCTCTAGGATACAATGAGACCTTTAAATTTCTTATCTAGCAATAACAAAAAATTTCCTCATTTGAATTTGAAAATTAAAAACACTCAAACTCACACATTACTTAAAATAAAAGTAAGTGATTTGTTCGATGATGAGGGGAATATTTATCATTTCACTTTGTGTCCATCTGAGAAGAGTTATACGGGTTGTTATCAAAAGACATACCATTTAACTTCAATGAAACATGTACTGTTCATCGATTCAATGAAACATTTTGTTAGAAAATTTATAACCATTATGCCTTTTTCTTGGAAACTTAATGCTTCATGGGCAACAATTAGCCATTGCATATACAACTGTTAGTAACCATTAATAATAAATTAAATAAATAATTAATATTTAGTTAATGTAATACTTGTAAATAATTAAAAAACACACTTTAGAGCCTAGTGTGGCAAAACTGAGTATCATAGTACAGGCGTTGGTGTTTTTAAAATAAAGGGCATAATAATCTTTTTGCACAAAGGTAAGCGAGTTAACTACGTTTGATACGAGGGGAGGTATGTGCAACAATGAAAAATAGGTGTAAGTGTAACATGGAATGACCTTATAGGAGGAATGTTAACCTTCCCTTGAATAAATAGTTTATACTTGAGAGCATGCTCTTACATGGCAAGAGCCTAGGGTAGCAAAAATGAGTATAACTTTGATACAATGACTCTTATATCATTACCAGTCAAATCATTCTATATATATGATCATTCACATAGTAAATGTGAAAGTTAATCATATTTGCATATATAACAATGCATGATTGAAAGACAATATACTTTTTCTTTTTTTGAATCAAAACTAAATTCAAACTTTATACGTATGTTTGCATTAGATCTTTTAGGTTTCATGTTGTTTGAAAATTGAACTAAATAGTTCCTTCACTGATTTTAAACACAGCAGAGTCCTCGCTGGAGTTTGAATAGGCATTGCGGGTTCTGATAAACGTCGTAATTGCAGGGTAAATAAATAGCCTATATGGCCATTTTTTATCTTTTTCACAATTCACTTTATTGCACTTTCTGCATAGCAAAATGAAAAGGAGAAAGCTAGGTATTGTATATAGACATAAATTCATGTTCAGTTTCAAATTGCTCATAACTGAACTTGTCACATTTTCTTTGTAGGCCTACTGGGCCTTCAGTGAATCCTGCAAGGAATTTTGGCCTTGCCATCGTGTCTGGTGTTTACAAAAATGTTTGGGTTTATATCATAGGCACTACTCTGGGAGCAGTCTTAGCAAGCATGCTTTACATGTTCCTCAGAGACCGCACCTGAACCATGACACACGACATTCGGAACCATTGATCGATATACTCCATGATCTAGCTCTTTGAGGATCTGTAATCTGTAGTTAATCTAGAAATAAACAATCTGATCATGCCTTGTTAAATCAGATTGGATCTGTAGTCTGAAGTGCACAAATTATTATGCCACATATACTATTATGAGTATCCAATATGATAAGAGTATGGTACGGAAATAAGCTATAAATCAAATTAAAAAAGTAAAATATGATTAGAAGTATTTAAAAGTACCGGAAAAGTATCCAATACAACATGCATTTGGTAAAGATACGTTGACTATTTGAAGAATGCATGTATCATGGCTGTTATGATGGCTGACACAACAGTTGCTAAGTTACTAAAATTATTGCAAGTATTTGAATCTCTTCACTCAAGCATAGGTAATTTCAGGAATGAGAATAACCAGAGAAAACATAGAACAGTTTAGCAGTGTCTTTTAGTATGCCTTATAGAGACGTTTCAGAGATGTGAGCACCAATATCAGTGCACTTTCCAGTGATCAAAACAGATATACAGACCAGGAAATGTAAATAAAGCAGGGATTATAGAGTAATATATCTGCCTTATATGATAAGCACAAACCTGAGTTTATTAGAGGACCGAAGATCCTATAGGCTCTTCCTCCCTCAATGCACAAAATATACTATACAGTAGGCCTACACATAATGTTCACGGAAGCAAAAGGGAGGGGACCGCAGACGAAACTGCCAGTGTGAATCGAAGATTCGTACAAATTGGAGGTCAGCCGTTAATCATATGTCAAGACCGGTTTTAGGAGTAGGAAATGAACACAAGTTTGTCCAATGTGATGTTCCCTGTTCATCTTCCCACTTTCTCAAAAGAAGAGGTGAGAATGCATTTGTCAACCTGCCTGCTTTTAATCTGCTTGTTCTAGATGTGAATTACCTGTAATTAAAATATTAATTGTTACAAACAACATAAAAGCAAGAAGACAAAAGCAGAAAAAGATCAGAAACATCATCATTCAGAAAATTGGAATTCATTTTGATGATTTTCAAATACTTGGAAAATACTTCAGTTCACTCTTCACATAAACAGAACAACCAGAAGAGTGAAAAGGGAAAAACCGAAGCAGAAAGCCAGCTTGCTAAGAAAGAGAAAAGAAAAATTGAATACTGAATCTAAAAGCAAAGAAGAATGAGGAAGAAGAGTTTTATGGATCTCAAAGAAGACTAGCAAAATTGAATAGAATCACTTTAACCACACTAGTTTCCATAATGCTCAACAACAACAACTAAATCTTGTTCAACCAGGTGAGGGTTTCCAAAAACCTCAACTGGTTGGAAAATAGGATGTAGCAACGCAAATGCTTAGCAGGAAATATGCAGTATAGAATTTTGTTTTTTATTAACACTTAAGTGTTTTGAGAAATCTCACCCAGTCTGAGGTAGCCGCGTCCAATTCATCAACTGGTGAGACTGAGGATGATTCTGCAAGTAAGATGAACTGGCTCCTATACCATTTTCATCATCTACAAAGGGCTCCGCGTAACTAGAAGATGCAGGAGACCATACTGGAACTACTCCTCCATCCCTTTCTCTCCTAGTACTACTTGAAGATTCTGCTGTGGAATCTTCAGCTGCATTTCTCAGCCACACTCTAGGATTATACTGTGGTTGAGTGTTTCTATTAACATTCTGCAACATTCCTTGGTTTGGAATTTCTCTTGCATGTTGTTGTGCATTTACATTAATTGGCACTTCAGCTCTGCTGTCTTCTGTTGAGTTCCGAAGAGCTGAAGTAGTTTCATCCTCTTCCACCCTCAACAAGGAAGCAGTGATACTTGGGACCATCTGATCCTCGTAGCGCCTAGTACCAACAGGGGGATTGTTCCTAAGAGGTTCAGGTCTTTCCTCCATTTGTACATCTTGAGGAAAAGTAATAGGAGTTGATTCAGAGGTGTCTCCAAGCCCTTCCTCAACTCCATTTTCAATTGCTGCTCTTGAAGCTGCTGCTTGTTGCCACATCTGTATAAGTGCTTCTTGCAATCTTGCTTTTGCTGCATCTATTCCCACAATTGGAAGAGGGTAGTTCGAGCCGAGTTCAATTCCAGCAGCTTGAAGTACGGACTCTGGTGCATTCCATGGATGATGTATCCATTCAGTTGGCAATCTAGCAAGTTCAGGAAGCCAGCGTCGAACATATTCTCCATTTGGATCAAATTTGTATCCCTCGAACTAGAAAATAGAATAATTGAAATGAGTGCATCTATCACAAGAAATCTACCATGTTCAAGGATTCAAATAATTGACATTGATAGTATCATACAACTCAAAATGTCAATATCAGCGTTCATAATCACAATCTCAAAATCCAATGCAATTGCCTCTAAAATTGGAGAATAAAAGACATCAATCTAAGCAAAATTAAAGTTGCCCAAAAAGAAACAAGGAAAATCTTCCATTCACAAAGTTTTGACTGATCATATATTTGACCATATTCACAAACCATTGGAATAAATAATTACTTCAAATTTCCAATAGGGAAAGTTCAAACAAGGTAATAGAAGCCAGAGTTTTTTCTCGTTATCTACCCTGAGAATAAAAAGTATAACAGGATTGTGCAACACATCATAAGGCTTTCCATTTACAGATTCAAGAAATAAAAGGAAGAGCATGAAAACTGATTGTCATATATCCAAATGGCATATATAAAGCAAGCAACTGTACCTGTGGATTATCTATTCGGTCAAATTCACGACCATCAGGTAGAGTACCAGATATGTACTGCCAACCAAGAGCATCACTTTCAAGATCCGCATCCAAGAGGGTATCCCAAAATATTTCATTCCCCATCTCCAGGGAAGCTGCAGAACCTTCACAAAGAAACTGGAAACTACAACACGTATCCGATCATGCAGCCAACCGGTGGCCCACAACTCTCGCATGCCAGCATCCACCAAAGGGTAACCTGTTCTGCCTTGTCTCCATGCCTTAAAATGGCCTTCATTTACTACCCAAGGGAAAAACTTGAGGTGGCCAAGAAGAGGCCTTTCATGACTATAAGGGTGGTTGAAACTGATGTACCTTGAATATTCTCTAAGACCAATAGACTTAAGAAACAAATTCACACTTTCTTCACCAGCTTGGTTTCCTTCATTGGCCCAAAGGACTTGCTTAATGCGGACAAGATGGAAAACTTTTTTGACACTCACCTCACCAAAATGCAAATGTGGGGAGAGGAATGAGGTTGTGGCACTATCAGCCTTCCTGCGATTTTTGAGTACTCAATTAATGGACCATTTATGAATGCTGTCAAAGCCTTGTCAGCATTGCTCCATCCAGGTGACCATGCTCGAGCAAGAAGTGCATTGCTTGCCTTCTCTGATTCATCTTCAAATACCAATGTATCACTAGGACACCTTGATACATCTCCTGAAAAAAGAGAAATAGTTGTTAGCATAATGCCTCAGAGAAAAAGCATGTATCAAACATTGAAGTACTAATTCCATCTAAAGATCACAAAAGTTGCAGACTAAGGACCCATTTGGATAATACTACTTATGACTTTCTTAAACTCTTTATAAGTTAAAAATCACATTTTTTTTTGTCTTGGTTAATCATATAACTTATCATTTCCCAAAAAGTTATTTTTAATACTTTAAAAATTAAAATAATTAGCTTCTCAAAAAGCATTTTTATAAACACTCAAAATAAGCACTTTTGTTTTTACATATTCATATACAAAGTAACTGAAATTATTTTCGGAAGTTCCTTTCACATAAGGGCTTAAAAAACCTATGTATCCAAATGGGGCACTAAGCCAATTTTGATATCAGAAGCTAGAATGTAACAATTCAACAGAACATATCTTGAATTTCTATTTTGGTTCTTTATAATCGTTGAACAAACCATATTTGGAAGCCTATTAGTTAATTAGGCACAATGATTCCATATTGATAAATGATATGCTTCAATTTTTGCACCGTTTTAGCTTATATAGCAACCTTCAAGCATATGTGTTTCTCTCCCAACTGGCACAATTCGTTCAGTAATTCCGAATTCAAACAAGCCCCACAAGAATTCAATGACTTAAGGAGTTGGCAACCAACCCATGTGAATAAAATTTAATGAAATGTGAGGCTAAGGAAAGAAGTGAACAAAAGTAGACCTGGAATAATCCTTTTAGGTGGGAGAAGTGGTGCTTGTGGGTCATAAGGCATGCTAAGGCATCTTTCCCAAAAAGCATCAAAAGTTGTGAATGGTTGGCCATTAGCATCATTCACATCCCACGGCTCATACAACAAATCCGAGTTGAACGAACGAACGGTTATGCCTTGAGCAGTCAGAACCTCCTTTGCTCGGTGATCCCTGATAAGTGACAAGGGATCTGCAACACGGAATATTAAAATTAAAATATTTGTACACAACAGTTTTTCCTCCAAGATTTTGCAACCAATAATTGATGAATTGAAGCAAAACACCATCAATTTTCTTTTGAGACTATTGAAAAGTATCCGAAAAGAAGAATAGTAATGACACATGAAGAAGTGAAGGAAAAATATGAAATCATAAATCAAACCACAATGATGCATTTTTTTTTCCCCAGTAAATTGCAACCTAACTAAAGAAAAACAAACACAATTCACCAAATAACAAAGAAGCAATGAAAGATCGTACAATTTGCACTAATGCTGTTTCGTTTCTAAGGAATGAACCAACCAAACTCCTGGCATCATAATTGCACACATCAACAGGTGAATTGTTAAAATCCAAAGCAAAGCATAATAATAATAATAATAATAATAGACAAGAGAAAAGGAAATTAAGAAGTGGAGCCAGAAAGCACTAGAATAATTCAGAAACACATGGAGTAACAGACATTGAGATAGGAGAAAACAAAAAACAAAACAAAAAGGAACACAATCTGACCATATAAATGGTTAAAGAAGAGTTGAGTGGCTCCAGTGGACTTGAGAACCTCCAGCAGGGAAGAAACAGAGTCAGTGGACCTTTTTGTGATGAGAGGGGTGCCAAGGCTTCTCAAGGAGGAATCAAGGTGAGCCAAACTGTGCTTGAGCCACCACCTTGACACCCTGCCAGGGTAGTACTGGCCTTCTTCCTCAGGAGCCCATATGAAAACAGCAACGACAGCTCCTGCTCTCACTCCTGCTGCCAGTGCTGGGTTATCCTCTACCCTCAGATCTCTCCTGAACCACACTATGCTGCATCCACCACCTGACATCTCCACAAAAAATGTTCCCTACACACAAACACACACGCAAACTCTTCCTTAACCATATACCAGGTCTCTTTCCTTCCCTTTTATTTTTCTTTTTGTGTTCTGCAGCTTAAGCACATCAATTATAGCTAACCAGTCTCATCTGCTTTTTTTTTCCTGTTCTCTGCTTCTCTTTCTCTCTCTCTCACTTTTTTTTTTAATGCCCCTTTTTTATTATTTTGGTTGTCTTTGTGAGGGAGATTTTAGGCCACAGAGAGGTAAAAAGCACAGATTGACATTTGAGTTGACAACTTTGAGCCTTGGCACGTATCTCTTTTCGCGCTTCTCCTCCCACGATTTGGCATTTCCTTTTGGGGTGAAATTCTTTACAGGCGAAATTCGTACTTTGGTCCTTTTACCCAAGTGGCAACAAGGGACGTTGAGAGACACTCAGACAGGTCCGAGAGAGAGAGAGAGAGAGAGATGAGATGGAAGGAAGGGCAAGTGAAGAGGATTGGCTAACTGAGTGGGGATACAGTGAATTGATAGACAAACTGCAGCCACAACTTTTGTTTTTCTTTTATGTACATTTTAGAATTTTTTTTTCTATTATCCCATGCAACAAAACAAAATCACATCCACGTCTCTAGTTTCTTCTATTTCTATACAAGTGACTGGAGTGAATCCGAAACCGGTAGATTAAAATCATGTATTTTTGCGTACATACATTTCCCAACATAGAACTATATATACAACTCAAAACGCAACATTATAGTCCTGGCCAACGCTGTCAAACTTCGTTCATCTTTTGCTCATGGAATCTTTTTGAAGTTTGTGCCAGGAAAAATGAATTTATTTCATCATCTAATTGGCATGTGATAAACTATTTTTACTATTAATAGAATTGCAAATGAAAAATCACTGGGTGAATACAAGTTTAATATGTGATTTTAACACACATTCACAACAAAATTTGTGGGTCCTATAATCAAGGAAGTGCGTCTTAAATAAAGTTATTGGAATCATTTTATTGTGAGTATGTGTTCCGGATAAGAATTTCTTGTTGCAAATCTCTTCCATTGATCACATTTTTTTTTTCAAATAAGAACAAAAAATGTAAGCCAAAAATGATGCCCAGTTTAAGATTTTTTTTTTTTGTACATAGGAAGGCCCAAAGCCCGAAGGGGAAACATCAGAAAATTACAATGGGATTAAACGGGGAATAGTGGCCCCTAGAATTCAGCAACAAAAATTTCATGTATATTTAAAGGGGGAGAATACCAAATGTGGAAATCATTATTGTTATCCAGGGCCCAATTGGCCAAACCATCAGCAATCCTATTAGCTTCCCAATATGAGTGTTGAATTGGACATGAGAAAAGACTTCATGATAAGGTTGATCTTAAGCCCCACTCTAGTGAAAGAAGGATGATTATTAGGGGTTCTTGATGATGGTTATTGCAGAAGTGGAATCACTTTCCACAATGATCTTGGATATCCCATGATTCGCGCTACATGAAGACCTCGTAAATAGCTTGAAGTTCAGCCTTAAGGCAATGTCCAATACCAAAAGCAAACCTAAAATCCATTGCCCATACTATTAATAAAGGGATAACCCATTTTTTATTAATTTTCTGTTTAGAAATTACCAAATTCTTTTAGTAATTCTTACATAAAATTGAGATAAAATCCTCAATAAAGGAATATAATATTAGAAGAAAGGTTAGGAGCAATTCGTGCGAGATTGCAAACCCCAATTTTCTGTACGTGTAAAATGACCAAATGCCCCGAGGTTATTTTACTCAGAAATGAGGATCGTGGGCCACCCATCCTCAAGGGATGTTTTGATGATAATAAGGGATTGTTTGTGTTATGTGTGTTAATAGAGGAGAAGAATCCTAATTTTGCTTCAACCGAAATAACCAAAACGCCCGCCCTTTTAATTCAAATTGCGTCCGCTCACCAAAACCTCACTAAAATGTTTTAAAACATGTTTTTAAGTTATGATTGTCCATTGGTTAAGCTCAGGTGGCCGGACAAGTTTTAGCGAAATGACCATTTGCCTCTCTTTGTAAGTTTTGCAAATTTTGAGATTTTTTATTCTAATGAAACCTAAGCAATATTAGGCTCAAATTAAAACTTATTAAATTCTAATTATTAATCTAGAGTCAAAATTATTTATTTAGATTGATTAGAACCTAAAATTGCTTAAAAACACCCAAATTGCTTACTAATTCACCTAAGCCCTTAATTGCAAATTCTCTAATTTGCAAAGATACTTTACTTACACCTAAATAATACATGGAACACACAAATTACTCTTCCATGGGCTGCAAATGGACAAAATAATGGAGCCATAATGCATAGAATATTGTCCAAATTTTTGTGCAAAGAAGAAAACAAAAATACCCTAAAACATGCCATAAAACATGCCTTGAACAAGGAAATGATTTTCCTCCTTTGTTGTTCCTAAATCAGCTAACTATGCCTCCTCCATTTGTCCATTTATGAGCTTCAAATCCTCTATAAATAGCATGCTTAAGGAGTCTTAGAACCTTGCTCATAATTGCACAACTTCAAGTTTTTCCAAAGCTCAAAAAAAAGCTTTCTTTCTTCCTCCTCTTGGCAAAACTTCTTCTCCCATTTCTCAAAGAGATTTTTTTTCATTTCACTCAAGGAAACCAAGTTCTTTTCCTTTCCTTCAAATAAAATTAGGTAGGGAGTTATTTTTAAGCTTAATTTCAAGTATTGATAAGTGTTGTTCTTGGTTAAAAATGATGATTTTATGTACTTTCTTCTTGCTTCATATTGGTTTTACTCCTTTTCTTCTTGTATATTTCAGCCTTATGGCCTAGATTATGACGAGACCATGGTTTGATGATGAGGTTCTTGAGTGTTGGTTGCAAAGCCTTCACAAGTTAGACCTCTTAAAACTTGAATGTTTCATTAGTTTTCAAAGTTTTTAAGCAACTATGTTTTTATAATAAAGGTCTTGAGTTTAAACTTGAAAAATATATTGGCACTTATGTTTCATTTCTTGTTAAGCTTTGTTTTTAGTTTAAAATGATGTTTAACAATTTTTCATTTCTAGAAGACTCTTGAACTTCTCCTTTTCTTGCCATTTGATTTCGGCCCTAAGGCCTAAGAAAGTTTTCTCCGATAACTCAGGTAATGAAATCTCTAAAGTTCACTTTGTCTTGCTAAGATATATATTGGGTTGAAATTATAATTCTTTTAAAGTCTTGAATGAGCTCTAGTAAAGAAATAAAAATAAACTTGCATCCATGTTTAATTTTATGCCTTACACATCATGTTTACTTTTAATGTCATCACTAAATTCTCAAGAATAAATAAATGAACTTGCATACCTCATGTTTAAATTTCCAAGCTTGCATTTCATGTTTATGTTTCAAGTTGTCACTTAATCTCTAAAGATAATAAAAGGCTGCATCTCATATTTATTTTATGCTTTCACTTTATTTTATAATGGATAAAAGAATCAACGCATGACATGTTTATTTTATGTCATCACCTAAAGATTCTAGAGCTCAAAGACTTGCAAGTATCACAAGCAAAGTTGGAAAATGGTAATATCACTTTCAATTTCCTTAATATTATTGGAGTTAAAGAATTCATTCTTTAAAGTCTTGAGTTTGGAGCCTAATAAGGTGTAATAAGAATTCTCTTCTCCTTCACCGGTCCAGTGCGGACTACGCCGCTCCGGTTTCTTATTTTCTTTTATTAAGATTCTCCTCCTTCCACTGGTTAATGCGGACTACCACCGCTAAGTTTCTTGCATCATGTTTATAATTCTAAGTTATCACCTTATAAAGACAAGATTAAAATAAGGTTGCATAGCATGTTTATAATTCTAGTTATCACTAAATCTCTAAAGCTCAAGATTTGCTCCTTTTATTTTAGGTGAAAATTTTAATCATGAACATTCTTTCAATGTATAAATCGGCCTCATGATTAAGGAAGGCATAACATCCTATGATTTCTTTCAAGTTTAATAAAAAGAATTAGTTTCTAAAGAGTTTCGAGGTTTTACAAATATTTTTCGGTAAACTAATATCACATGTGTACTTGAAATGTGACTTTAAGCAATTATATGAGGTTCATGATTTGGCCACTAATATGAGTTTAGTACTACTGTATGATGATGGTTTAATATGTTTGAAGTTGTGATAATTATGGTTTATTGCTAAAGGAATGATTCTATACATGTTAGAGATAAAACTAGCTTCCTAGAAAACCGTAAAACCTTAAGAACAACTTCCTGCTATACTACCCCATATAGTCTAATAATGTTCTTAAGCCTTATAATTGATGGTAATAAATCCCTTAGATGCATAAGTAATTAGTTTGATAATTAAGGTTACCCAATTTTAGAGTTCGGTTATTTAAGGGAGCTTTATTGTGAGAATTTTAGATGACATCTTTTGATGCTTTGGAATGTCAGATTATATGATGATGTAATGCCTGAGAATTTGATATTATTGAATGATTTTATGGCTTACATGTTATAGTTGCTGTTGCAAACAATGAGAATGTTCATGCATCTTGATGATTATGATATAACATGCTAAGACTTAATGGTGACTTAAACTTATGAGGAAATGATCCTTTGGACCCATCAAACTATAGGTGGTGAAAATGTGATCCTGAGAAAATGATCCTTTGGAGCCATCAAACTATAGGTAGTGAAAAGGTGATTCTTGCCCTCTAACCCGTTCTCTCAAAAGGGTAGAGTTTGGATTTTAACTTATCAAAAGGGATAAGTATATGCTAGTAACGACTAGTAAGGTATGAGCTCATAACCTAGATTACTCCCAAAGGGTGGAGTATAGGGTGGTCCCAAGGAAAATAATGATGATGATGGCAAGATTTTAAGTCACCTAGGACACTAAAAAAATGAAATATGTATACCATGTCTTGTGCATAGCTATTATGGTATGATGTTCTTCTGACATAGCATTTATAAGATGATGATGAGAAATATGATGTTCTTCTATGCATGTTATTATGATATGATGATGAGGAATATGATGTGTTGATCAAAGGAAAAGTTCATTATAAACATGACATGCTAAGTTTATGATGCATTATAGACGCATGATTAAAATGAATGAACCTCGGTAAAGTATTTTTCAAACTTAATAAATGAATCTTAGCATGCTCACTATTTTATAATAACCCCGAGGTTCCTGGGACGATGATGATGACACAATGCATCATGAGGTGAGTACCCTCCTGAGATTCTTTTTATAAGTTTCTCACTCCCTCTATTTTTCTTTCCATCTCGTCTTAGAAATAGAAGGAAGTGTTCATGAATCACGTTGAGGCTTTTACCTGGTACTGAACATGATCCTCTAACTTCGCGTATATTCAGATATCTAATTCCCTTCTTGGAGTGTTATTAGTAGATGTCATTGATGGATGTTTTTCCATCCATACTATTTATGTATTGTTCGATTAAGTGACCTAGCCCAACTCTATTGGTAGGCATAATATCTATTTGTTGTGTATTTTGGTATCTAATATGGAACGTATACTGTTTATGTTATAATTATATGTGATGTGATTATTCATGTTTTTGTTGTGCACAGGTGATTAATTTTTATTTCATGCAAGAAGGACGATGGGTTTACTTAGTATGCGTGGCTCGTGTTTTATTTTTAAAGTTTGAAAAAAAAATTTATCCGATTTTTTATTAAAGTATTTTCAAGAGTTTAAATCAAAGAACGAAGCAAAAAGTAAATTAATCAGATACGCCTAGGTGTATTGGGTTAATTATTAGGATGTTACATTTTGGTAGAGGGTTTTACCTGATAAGCCTGAGGATTGGACTGGCTATGCTTCTTAAACATAATACATTAGAAATGTCATGTGTAAATGTTTATCATTAGGATAAGCTGAGGATTAGAGATGCATGACCACTGTATGTTGCACATGCCATGGTAACTTGCCCACTATGCATGGAATATTGAGCCATCACCTCAGTGTTCCGTTTTGTGTGTATAGAGACCGATGGCACGTCGACAAACAGACTAGGAACGCGCACAGAATAACCAGAACAACGAGACCGCCGAAGCACTCGCGAAGTAGCAAGGACAATGAGGATGATGATGGAGCGCATGGATCAGGATCGCCAAGCTAATGTGAATCAAGGCCATGAGATCCCCGAACACGCTCGTTTTGGGGAGTTTCGCAGGCGAACCCACCAGTTTTCAAGGGGACCCTCAATCCAAATGTTGCAGATGAATGGATTCGAAATATTGAGAAGGTTTTTGTTGTAGTCCTATGCTCAGAGGAGCAAAAGGTCACCTTTGCTACCCACATGCTCGAGGGTGATGCCGGCTTTTGGTGGACAGTGCCCGAAGGCTCTTGGAGGCGACCGACATGGACATTGATTGGGAACTATTTAAGGTCCATTTTTATGAGAAGTATTTCCAAAGTCGGTCAAAATGCTAAGGACATTGAGTTCATGCAGCTTGTCCAAGGAAATATGAATGTGGCCCGGTCACTGCCAGATTTGAAGAACTTATTAAGTTCTCAAGGATGTATCAAAGTAACCAACGGTATTAAAATGCATTAAATATGAGTCAGGGTTAAAGGCAGAGCTTAATGTGGCAGTTGCGCATTTGGAGATTAGGGATTTCTCTACTCTAGTTAACAAATGTCGCATCATTGAAGAAGGGCAGAAGCTGAGCACCTCAAAGTCTGATAATATCACCAAGAAGCTGACACCTCAAGGTCAGCAGTTTGAGCAGAATCGACCTCCATTCCTACCTCAATCAAGACCACAAGGGCTACAAAGAAACTTTCAACTAGGAAGGCCGAACAACAACAACAATCGCTATAACAATGACAATAACCCCAACAACAATCGCAACAACAACAATAACAACAAGGGAAAGCACCACAAAAGATCCGGAGGCACCTCCACGACCCCCACCATCCACGGAATGTCCCAGTGCGGCAAGAATCATGGAAGCATGCCATGTCGAGCTGGAACAAATGTTTGCTACAGGTGTGGAAAGCCAGGCCACTACTCGGAGAATCAGAGAGGAACCCGTCAACCCCGATCCCAAGCCGTACCAAGGAAGGGTCTTTACCATTAATGCAGAAGAACGACGAAGTCACTAATCTCGTGGAAGGTAAGTGTAACATGCATGGTAAAAACTTAATTGTACTATATGATTTGGCGCTTCCCATTCTTTTATCTCCCACTCATGTGTTAAAAGCCTTAACTTGCATGTGACTGGCTTCCTTTTGATCTTGTTGTTTCTACCCCTATTGGAAAACCCGTTAAGACTTGTAAATGTTGTTTAGATTGCAATTTTGTTATTGAGAATAGATCATTTGTTTTAGATCTTATTTGCTTACCTATGCGAGGTCTAGATGTGATTCTTGGCATAGATTGGCTTGAGGCCAACCGTGTCCTGTTAAACCTTATGAGAAAGCCATCACCTTTCTTCCTATTCCCATTGAACCTAAGAAACCTATAAGTACATAACATTGTGGAAATGGACTATGGTAAGGGTGAGAGTAAAGGTTATATTTTCTTAGCCTAGTGATGTAAACTTTGAGCAAAGTATCGATGACATCCTGATAGTAAGGAATTATCTCGAAGTATTTCCAGATAGATACAGAGTTTCCCCCAAGAGAGATAGAGTTTTCCATAGAATTACTTAGGGTGTAGGACCCATATCTATAGCCCCATAAGGATGTCCCATTAGAGTTCAAGAGTAAAAGCTCAATTGGAAGATTTATTGGAGAAAAAGTTTGTTAGGTCTAGTGCATCACCTTGGGGAGCCCCTGTGTTGTTTGTGAAGAAAAAGGATGGGAGTATGAGGATGTGTGTTGACTATAGGCAATTGAATAAAGTGAAGTGAAGAACAAATACTCTTTGCCAAGGATAGATGACTTGATGGACCAGCTTAAAGGTACAACAATGTTTTCTAAGATTGATTTGAGGTCAAGTTATCACCAGGATTAGGGTGAGAGATGAAGATATACCGAAAATGGCCTTTCGCACTCGATATGGCCATTTTGAGTTTAGTAATGTCCTTTGGATTAACTAATGCTCCAATTTTTATGGATTATATGAATAGGATCTTTAGACCCTATTTAGATCAGTTCGTGGTTATTTTCATAGATGATATTCTCATTTACTCTAAGACCCACGAGGAGCATGAACGCCACCTAACCATAGTACTAGAGATCTTGAAGGAAAATAAACTATATGCCAAGCTTTCTAAGTGTGAATTCTGTTGGATGAGGTGAAGTTTTTAGGGCATGTAGTATCTAAGAGAGGATTCCTAGATCCTAGTAAGGTAAGCGGTCGTGATGGGAAAACCAACCACGGTAACTGAAGTAAGAAGCTTTTTGGATTTAGCTGGTTATTACCGTCGGTTCATCAAGGGATTTTCCCAGATTCCCTACCCTGACCAAGCTAACTAGGAAAAACACCCCTTTTCATGGACCCGGAGTGTGAAAAGAGCTTTCAAGAGTTGAAACATAAGCTAACCTTAACCCCTCTTTTAGTGTTACCCGACCCTAATGTGCCTTTCGAAGTGTCTGTGATGCTTCAGAAAGGTTTAGGTTGTGTATTGATGCAAGATAGGCAAGTGGTGGCCTATACATCAAGACAACTCAAGCCGTATGAGGCAAATTACCCTACCCATGACCTTGAGTTAGCCGCTCGTGTTTGAAGATTTGGAGACACCATTTATACGGAGTTAAGTTTGAGGTGTTCTCTTATCACAAGAGTTTGAAATATCTCTTTGACCAAAAGGAGCTAAACATGAGGCAAAGGAGGTGGATGGAGTTCTTAAAAGATTATGATTTTGGTTGAACTATCACCCAGGTAAAGCTAATGTTGTAGCCAATGCCCTAAGTAGGAAATCTTTACAAGTATCTCATTTGATGGTGAAGGAGGTTGAGTTAATTGAGCAATTTAGAGACCTAAACCTAGGATGACCTTGACCGCTAAGGGCATAAGAGCTTGCCATCTTAGTGTGACGAGTGAATTCAAAGAAAGAATTGCTCAAGCCTAAAGGGAAGATACAGAATTTCAAGAAACCTTAGGGAGGAAGAGCTGATAAGTTGAAAGGTTTTACCCAAGGGAATGATAGTTTGTGGAGATTTGAAGGTTGTATATGTGTACCTGCTAGTGGTGACCTACGAAAGGACATTTTGGAGGAAGCCCATAAGAGTCATTTCACCTTCATCCTAGTGCCACCAAGATGTATCAAGATTTGAAGAAGATGTTCTGGTGGCCTGAGATGAAGAAGGATGTGTGCACAGGTGATTAAGTGCTTAGTGTGTCAAAAGGTGAAGATTGAGCACCAAAGACCCTCTGAATGTTGCAACCCCTAATCCCCGAGTGGAAGTGGGATAGTATCTCCATGGATTTTGTAACTGGACTACCGAGGACCCAAGCGAATCATGATGCCATTTGGGTAATCGTGGATCGATTGACTAGTCAGCCCACTTTTTACCTATTAAGGTGACTTATTCCTTGGATAGGTTAGCACGGTTATATATTCAGAAGATAGTAAGGTTACACAAAGTCCGTCGACAGTAATCTCGATCGGGATCCGCAATTTACGTCACGATTTAGGGAGCCTTTCAGAAGGCATTTGGCTCAAAGCTCTGTCTAACACGGCTTATCACCCCAATGGTCAATCTGAAGAACTATCCATACCTTGGAGGATATGTTAAGGGCATGTGTTTTGGATCAAAGGGGAAGTTGGGATAAGTACCCCATTATTAGTTTGCATATAACAATAGTTATCATGCAAGTATCGGTATAGGCACCGTACGAGGCCCTTTATGGATGAAAATGTCAATTTCCCTTATGTTGGTATGAACCTGGAGAGCAAAGTTTACTTGGACCTGATATTGTGAGGGAAACAACGAGACAAATCAAGAAGATTAGGGATAAGATTCTTCACTTCAAAGTCGACAAAAAAACTATGCGGACAGCGGCGAAAACCGCTAGATTTTCAAGAAGGGGACCATGTGTTCCTAAGAATCACCCCCACCAGGCATAAGGCCGAGCAATGAAAGTAAAGAAATTGAACCCCAGATTTCTTGCCGTTTGAAATCCTTAACAAAGTTAGTCTGGAGCTACGTATAGCCCTACCCCAGAGTTCTGTCCAACCTTCATGATGTTTTCATGTATCCCAGTTAAGAAAGTATCAATCTGACCCAAGTCATGTACTAGAGCCAGAACATGTGCAATTAAGAGATGACCTAACGTTTAACTTACCACCCACGAATCGTTGATCGAGGAGTTAAGCAATTAAGAAATAAGGTTGTCCTGGTCAAAGTAGCATGGGGACGAGGTGAAACCGAAGAATTCACATAGGAGCTAGAATTAGACATGCAAGCAGTCCCGAGCTGTTCTAGGAACGATTTTGAGGGCGAAATTTTTTTAAGGAGGGGAGTAATGTAACACCCCAATTTTTACTGTCATTTAGAAATTACCAAATTACTCTAGGTAATTCTTACATAAAATTTAGACGAACAATCCTCAATAAAGGAATATAACATTAGAAGAAAGGTTAGGAGCAATACGTGCGAGAGTTGCAAACCCAATTTTCTGTACGTGTAAAATGACCAAAATGCCCTGAGGTTATTTTACTCAAAATGAGGATCGTGGGCCCCACCCATCCTCAAGGGGATGTTTTGATGATAATAAGAGATTGTTTGTGTTATGTGTGTTAATAGAGGAGAATAATCCTAATTTTGAGTTCGACGCACGAAATGACCAAAATGCCCCTGCGGCCGTTTTTCAAATTTGCGTGCCAACTGAGCCCAAACCTCACTAAAATGTTTTAAAACATGTTTTTAAGTTATGATTGTCCATTGGTTAAGCTGGGTGGCCTGGGCAGTTTTTTAGCGAAATGACCATTTTGCCTCTTGTGCAAGTTTGCGAATTTTGAGATTTTTGATTCGTCTAATGAAACCTAAGCAATATTAGACTCAAATTAAAACTTATTAAATTCTAATTATTAATCTAGAGTCAAAATTATTTATTTAGATTGATTAGAACCTAAAATTGCTTAAAAACACCCAAATTGCTTACTAATTCACCTAAGCCCTTAATTGCAAATTCTCTAATTTGCAAAGATATTTACTTACACCTAAATAATACATGGAACACACAAATTACTCTTTCATGGGCTGCAAATGGACAAAATAATGGAGCCATAATGCATTAGAATATTGTCCAAATTTTTGTGCAAAGAAGAAAACAAAAATACCCTAAAACATGCCATAAAACATGCCTTGAACAAGGAAATGATTTTCCTCCCTTTGTCCTCCCTAAAATCAGCCAACTATGCCTCCTCCATTTGTCCATTTATGAGCTTCAAATCCTCTATAAATAGGCATGCTTAAGGAGTCTTAGAACCTTGCTCATAATTGCACAACTTCAAGTTTTTCCAAAGCTCAAAAAAGCTTTCTTTCTTCCTCCTCTTGGCTGAAACTTCTTCTCCCATTTTCAAAGAGATTTTATTTCATTTCACTCAAGGAAACCAAGTTCTTTTCCTTTCCTTCAAATAAAATTAGGTAGGGAGTTGTTTTTAAGCTTAATTTCAAGTATTGATAAGTGTTGTTCTTGGTTAAAAATGATGATTTTATGTACTTTCTTGCTTCATATTTCGGTTTTCCTTCTCCTTTTCTTCTTGTATATTTCAGCCTTATGGCCTAGATTATGATGAGACCATGGTTTGATGATGAGGTTCTTGAGTGTTGGTTGCAAAGCCTTCACAAGTTAGACCTCTAAAACTTGAAGGTTTCATTAGTTTTCAAAGTTTTGAAGCAACTATATTTTTATGATAAAGGTCTTGAGTTTAGAACTTGAAAAATATATTGACACTTATGTTTCATTTCTTGTTAAGTTTTGTTTTTAGTTTAAAATGATGTTTAACAATTTTTCATTTCTAGATGACTCTTGAACTTCTCCATTTCTTGCCATTTGATTTCGGCCCAAGGCTTAAGAAAGTTTTCTAGGATAACTCAGTAATGAAATCTCTAAAGTTCACTTTGTCTTGCTAAGATATATATTGGGTTGAAATTATAATTCTTTTAAAGTCTTGAAGGAGCTCTAGTAAAGAAATAAAAATGAACTTGCATCCATGTTTAATTTTATGCCTTGCACATCATGTTTACTTTTAATGTCATCACTAAATTCTCAAGAATAAATAAATGAACTTGCATACCTCATGTTTAAATTTCCAAGCTTGCATTTCATGTTTATGTTTCAAGTTGTCACTTAATCTCTAAAGATAATAAAAAGGTTGCATCTCATATTTATTTTATGCTTTCACTTTATTTTATAATGGATAAAAGAATCAATGCATGGCATGTTTATTTTATGTCATCACCTAAAGATCCTAGAGCTCAAAGACTTGCCCAAGTATCACAAGCAAAGTTGGAAAATGGTAATATCACTTTCAATTTCCTTAAGATTATTGGAGTTAAAGAATTCATTCTTTAAGAAGTCTGAGTTTGGAGCTTAATAAGGTGTAATAAGAATTTCTTCTCCCTTCACCGGTCAGTGTGGACTACCGCCGCTCCGGTTTCTTATTTTTCTTTTATTAAGATTCTTTTCTCCTCCACTGTTAAGTGCAAACTACGCCGCTCAAGTTCTTGCATCATGTTTATAATTCTAAGTTATCACCTTATAAAGACAAGATTAAAATAATGTTGCATAGCATGTTTATAATTCTAGTTATCACTAAATCTCTAAAGTTCAAGACTTGCTCCTTTTATTTTAAGTGAAAATTTTAATCATGAACATTCTTTCAATATATAAATCGGCCTCATGATTAAGGAAGGGCTAAAGTCCTATGATTTCTTTCAAGTTTAATAAAAAGAATTATTTTATAAAGGAGTTTCGAGGTTTTGCAAATATTTTATGGTAAACTAATATCACATGTGTACTTAAAATGTGACTTTAAGCAATTATATGAGGTTCATGATTTGGCCACTAATCAGTTTAGTATACTGTATGATGATGGTTTAATATGTTTGAAGTTGTGATAATTATGGTTTATTGCTAAAGGAATGATTCTATGCATGTTAGAGATAAAACTAGCTTCCTAGAAAGTAAAACCTTAAGAACAACTTACTATCTATGCTACCCCATATAGTCTAATAATGTTCTTAAGGCTTATAATTGATGGTAATAAATCCCTTAGATGCATAAGTAATTAGTTTGATAATTAAGGTTACCCAATTTTAGAGTTTCGGTTATTTAAGGAGGCACTTCTATAAATTTTAGATGACATCTTTTGATGCTTTGGAATGTTAGTTTATATGATGATGTAATGCCTCTGGAATTTGATATTATTGAATGATTTCATGGCTTGCATGTTATAGTTGCTGTTCAAACAATGAGAATGTTCATGCATCTTGATGATTATGATATAACATGCTAAGACTTAATGGTGACTTAAACTTATGAGGAAATGATCCTTTGGACCCATCAGACTATAGGTGGTGAAAAAGTGATTCTTGCCCCCTAACCCGTTCTCTCAAAAGGGTAGAGTTGGGATTTTAACTTATCAAAAGGGATAAGTATATGCTAGTAACGACTAGTAAGGTATGAGCTCATAACCTAGATTACTCCCAAAAGGGTGGAGTATAGGGTGGCCCCAAGGAAAATAATGATGATGATGACAAGATTTTAAGTCACCTAGGACTAAAAAAATGAAATATGTGCACCATGTCTTGTGCATAGCTATTATGGTATGATGTTCTTCTGTACATAGCATTTATGAGATGATGATGAGAAATATGATGTTCTTCTATGCATGTTATTATTATATGATGATGAGGAATATGATGTGTTGATCAAAGGAAAGGTTCATTATAAACATGACATGCTAAGTTTATGATGCATTATAAGACGCATGATTAAAAATCAATGAACCTCGGTAAAATATTTTTGAACTTAATAAATGAATCTTAGCATGCTCACTATTTTATAATAACCCGAGGTTCCTGGGGACGATGATGATGACACAATGCATCTTGAGGTGAGTACACTACTGAGATTCTTTTTATAAGTTTCTCACTCCCTCTATTTTTTTCTTTCCATCTCGTCTTAAGAAATAGAAGGAAGTGTTCATGAATCATGTTGAGGCTTTTACCTGGTACTGAACTTGATCCTCTAACTTCGCTCGTATATTAGAATATCTAATTCCCTCTTGGAGTGTTATTAGTAGATGTCATTGATGGATGTTTTTCCATCCATATACTATTTATGTATTGTTCGATTAAGTAGACCAGCCCAACTCTATTGGTAGGCATAATATCTATTTGTTGTGTATTTTGATATTTGATGTGGAACGTATATTGTTTATGTTATAATTATATGTGATGATGTGATTATTCATGTTATTGTTGTGCAAACGGGTGATTAATTTTTTATTTCATGCAAGAAGGACGATGGGTTTACTTAGTATGCGTGGCTCGTGTTTTATTTTTAAAGTTTTGAAAAAAAATTTATTTGTATTTTCATTAAAGTATTTTTAAGAGTTTAGATCAAAGAGACAGAAGCAAAAAGTAAATTAATCAGATACAAGCCTAGGTGTATTGGGTTAATTATTAGGATATTACAACCACCAACTCGCCATGCCAGGGTTACAAGAAAGCACCATCTGTGTTGAGTTTGATCCGGCCCACAAGAGGGGGGTTCCATCTAATAAGTGTTGGTTCAAATTTCCTGGAGGGAAGTTGTTGGAGCGTCTCTAATGATATCATTGAGATAAGCATTGATCCCATTCTCACCAAGTGGGGGGGGAAGTAAGTTCCTGGTGAATAAACTTATTTTGTAGATTCCAAATAGTCCAAGCGTGACAAAGAAAATCTCTCCAGTTATAACCATCAATGACATAGTCCATCTCCTGAACATTAAAATTGATCCACTCATGAAGGTTTTTTATTGAAGAAGTCATTCAGCAATGGAATGGGAGGTATTTGATCCAAATCCTAGTGGCTTGTTGACGTTAATAGCATGAAGAGAAGTTTAAGGTTCAGCTTTGCATATCACACATGGATTAACATTCTACCTCCAAGAAGCAACATGTGATCAAGTGAGGAGCCTATTATGGTGTGAGCAGCCACATAAAAGTTTCATTCGTTGAGGGCCTTTCCATTTCCAAATGTGCTTCCAAACAAAAGGGAAGAAGAAGAAGTGGTTGAGTTGTGAAGAAATCATAGGTGCTTTTAATAGAGAAGTCACCTTGGATTCATTCTCAAAGAAGGTATCATTGCCATCTTCTATAGCGGAAGACAGTGATTAAGGAGGATTTTGATATTTTGTGGAAGAAAATGGTTAAGCTGTTCATGTCACAATTTCCTGTATTAGTGATGCATTGGTTGACCTTAGAGTACGTTGATTGTGATCAACAAAATTTATGTTATTGATTCTAATATCCCGCTTGAGCCACACGTCTTGTCAGAAATTCACATTTGATCCAATCCCCAATATAACCCCAATATTATTGGTTAGGGTAGGCCATATATTCCATAGTTGTTTCCCAGTGTGGAATCACTACTATCAGCAAATATTTTCTTTGAGATCTTGACCTTTGCCATACTTTCCACAAAGCACTTTCACCTAGAGTTGCTCTGGATTATTGATGATATTCCATCCTAATTTGAGGAGAAAGCGGTCATTGAGAGAGAGATTTCGAAGAGCCCACCCTCCTGCTAGGCTCAACACAGTGTTCCAATTTATCAAATGTGGTTTTCGGAGTATGATCCGTGTCACCCAGGATAAGGCCCTTTGCACCTTCTCGATCTCCTTACACGTGCTAGGAACTGGTATGTCATTAGATAGATAGCCATAGTTCAGAACTGGTTGGCCAGGGTGATACAACTCGCTAAAGAAAGGCATTGAACTTTGCGCCATGGAGTTTAGCCTTAACTTTGGCGATGATAGAATTGAAATGTCGCTTGGAAGTTCTTCCATTGTGAATGTGAGCCCCAAATACAACCCAACTTCGTCTACCTCTTTAAATCCTGATTATAGATTACTGTTCCTTAAGTTAGTATCTTTGAGAAGAGACTGGTTTTGTCTTTGTTGACCTTGTGGCAGGAAGCATCACAAAATTGGTTAAGAATGTTAAGAGCCATATTGATTTGCTACGTGGAAGCTTCCATGAACAACATCAAGATTCATTTTAACGGAAAGAGCAAGTGGCTAATGAAGCCATTAAACAGGCTTTCATCGGCCTCCAGTTTTAGTACCTATAGCATGAGATATCAAGTGCGATAATTTATCCATGCAAATAAAAAAACATAAGGAGATAAAGGGTCACCTTGCCTTATTCCTTTGTAGGCTTGAATTCTCCTGGAAGCGACCCATTCCACAAAATACGAAATGAGGTGGATGAAATGCAATTCAAAATAATCTCGACAGCTTGGGTAACCCAAATTCATCTCCGCGTGGTGAATGAAGTTCCAATTGAGTCTACTCATATGCCTTTTCAAGGTCGATTTGATAGCCATAAATGATTTCTTACACTTCATACTTCTCATGGAGTGCACCATCTCATTGGTAATGATGATATTATCATGGATATTTCTCCCAGAACAAACTGGCTTGAAAGGGAGAATACGATTTGTGAGAAGAGGCTTGATTCTTTCACAATAACCTTGGTGAGACACTTATAAATTGTGTTGCATAGAGCAATAGGTCTTAGAATTGGTTGATGAATTTGGGTTTGAATTTTGGAATGAGGGGCAAATAAGTATCATTGAGAAATAACACTAAAGAGGGTGAGCCAAATGTTTTGAATGCTAGATGTTAGATTTACCAACCACGTCCAAGTTCTCGCAAAAGAAAAGGCAGTACTCATAACACCTGGAGCTTTCAAAGGGCCAATATTGAAAATAGAGCGATGGTTGAGAGGTGGATGGCAAGTGGTAAGACTCATCCTGGGATCAGTGATAGGGGAAAGGTGATAGGAGTGATGACGGGGTCTCTAATTGGGGCCTCATCATGAAAAAGCCTGGAAGTGAGATCCTTGCCATATCTTGCAACATAGTTTGATCATCAATCCACTGACCATTTCTCTTTCTCGAGGGCTATATTTTTCCTCCTTGAATTCTATGATGGTCTTCGTATGTAATCTGTTGCGAATAATCCCGTCCAAGTGGCTCTGGACTACGAATCCAAAGTCTCTTCCCAAGATAGCATTGAGTTCCTCTGAAGCACATATTCCAATCTATCTAGAAAACTATCCAAGCCATAATCATGAGCCCTTTGAATACCATTAATTCTTGCTATAAGTTTCCTTTTCTTCTAAAAGATGTTCCCATAGACTGAATGTTTCCACTTTTTCAACTGGCTTGTAAAATCATTAGCAGAAGTGGACCATCGCTATTCCATTTCCAATTCTCCTCGATAAATTTCCTAAATTGATATATCCTCCATCCAAAATGTTTAAACCTGGAAGGGTTTCATCCATATCACTTCGGGTTCCCTCCGCAAATAAGAAGAGGGTGGTGGTCCGAATGTATTCCAAGTTTAAGATTTTAGTTAAGGTGCAGATCAACCAAAAATATAAAAATATATAGTGCAGGTATAATATTTTGTTTTGATGCATATGGGGAAGAAGAGACATAGAAGTTAATGCCGTATAATTTTTAATTAGGTATAATACAAGTATGTTTGCTTGTGCTTGTTTTATATAATTTTTTTTTTTTTTACCAAAACTATATTGTAAGCTGTTATAAATTATTTGAATAAGTTTTTTAAAAAAGAAATACTAAAACTAATTATTTTTTGCTTTTTATAAAAGAAATGTAAGAGTTGATATCAATAAAATTAATTTTAAAAAAATAACTTCAAACATTATCTTAAAATCGGTTCTTGAAAAAGATTATGCAAACGTTCCTATGTTAATGTCACCTTATCTTACATTACAATTCGAATTGGTTACTTCATAAGAAATCAAATGTCATTAACATATAGCGCCTCATTTATTATAGAAGTTTATAAACCGATTTTAAGGCACGCACGGCAGTAAAAGATGTTACTCATAGGCTTCCGCGGTAAAATATTATGTATACTATTAATAAAGGGATTCTTCAAATAGCTATTTTTTGGTGTCTCCTGATTATATTGAATTTTTTTGAAAGTCCATAAATATTTTTAAAAGCATTTATTTAAAAAATCAGTTATAAAATAAATAGAGAAGTTTGAAAAATATGCTCCTGCGTATGTTTTTGTTGAAATCTTGTTGAAATCTCACTTAGCCACCTACACCACGTTTGCACTTTTTTTTTTTTTTCCTCTTAAATAATAACTAAATCCCCACCTCCCCTCTTGTTCCCAACATCTTAGGAAGAATTCATAGTTTTAATATCTTTGTTTTAAAATATATATATTTAAAAAATAAAAAATGCATCTTGAATGCCTATCAAGACACTAGTATAAGTAAATTTAATATTGAGTAACCAACACATGGTCTCTATGGTTAAATAATTTCCCTTAACCAACACTAATATCAAGTTCAAGTCCTGAGTATGGAAAAATGGATGTAAGAAAGCCAGGCCCCTTATGGGTTCCTCAACCTCATTCCCACCTTAACTATCTCCTTTATCCTCGCTCCTACCCCTAGAAACAACATTAAGTTTTTCTTTAATTGCAAATTTATCAAATAATAAAGAAAACATCTTTATGTTAATTAAGAAGCAAGAAAAAGCATGGAAATCAAGTAATTAACAAGCAATGATCGTATGAATAAATATTAAGAGCACACTTTTCAAACTTGGCTTGCCAATTGACTTGGCCAAAGTCCTGGTCATTGATAAAATAAGTGGGTCATAGGTTGAACTAATTGAAAAGGCTTATTAAATTAATATATAAAAATACAAATTAATCCAGTTAAACATCTATTTTATATAGGTACTCCATCCTTCCTTCACAAACCCACAACATGGGTTAAGTCCTAGCATTGGGATGTTTGGAGAATTTCATAGAATTTTAATACAACTAAAGATATATTATATATACAAATAATATCATATATTAACAAACTAAGGTAGCCTAGTGGTCCAGGTATTGCTTCCTTCCTTCATAGGTGCACAACATGGGTTTGAATCCTCACTTTGGCATTTTTGGAGAATTTCATAGCATAGGTTTTAGGCTGGTATGAAAACTATGATTAAAGAAATCCAGGCTTTGAATCAACAAACTTGCAAGAATAAATAAGTGTTTCAAGTAATCAAGCATTATTGTGATCCCCAATGAGAATGGGGTAGGTGGGGGTGGCGATGACGATTAAGATGGAGACGAAATTGAGAATAAAGGTGAGGAGCTAGATTAATTCACCCTTTACAAATGATAAGGAAGTTTTTTAAGAATTGTGAGAGACTTCAAGACAAATTTATTTTTGTCAAGGGCCAAGCTTCGATAAGTGACATTATTAGAAAACCAATTTGGAGATTTACTCTTTAATATATTTGAATCACAATACAATTTGCAAATTCATTCTAATTTGATAGAATATATAAATTTATTTGGGACGATCTGTTATGTAATTGAAAAATTACTCTAATTTATATTGAATGACAATATCATTTACAAATTCATTCATATTTGATAGAATTTATTAATTTGATTTCAATGTGCTATATCATGTAAAAAAATTTATACATATGACTCGATTATATATTGTCATATCATTCAAATTCAATGTTAATGTAAATACCTCAAAAGTAATAAATGGTATATAATTGGTTGACAGTCTACACAGATTTAGACTAAAAATATATCAAAATAAATCTTTTTACAATAATTATCTAACAATATTAAATAATATTGTTGAAAATAATAATATTAATCTAATTTGATAGCAAATGATGATACAAATTTGACTATGCTTGTCACTTGTGTTTTGAGCATGTTTGAAAGAATATTGTTATTTCAACTCCAAAGACACCCACTTTATCACCATTGAATGTGATGGATGGGTGAAGATAATGGGAACCTCTCATTCAATGGTGATAACAGTGAGTGTCTCAAGTAAATACCTACTTTAGGGTTAAAATAAAACTAATGCATTTGAAATATGCCATGGCCTAGTATAGGCCTGGTTGCACTTTTTTTGTGCGACAAAGGTTGGGTTGTTAATGTATCGCGGGGTAGTCGGCTTGGGAATTGATTGCTACTCAATCATAACCAAGTCTTTCAACACGAGTTGAGAGTTGGTTATTACCAAATAGACGGGTCTTTTCAGAGTTGAGAGTCGACTTACCTAATTGAGGAGTCTTTAGTGAGAGCCAAAGAATTGACCTGACTGATCAGAAGTGTCTTTTAGCTAGAGTTCAGAATTATCCTATCAAAGCCAGGTCTTTTGCGAGGAGATTGACTATTATCCGAAGAAGCCGTCTTTCAGATGATGCCAAGAATTACCCAATCATAGCTAGGCCTTTTAGCGAGAGTCTCAATTATCCAATTGAGTGTCAAGTTTTTGGCAGAAGAATTAATTGTTTTAATTAGGGTCGGTTTTTCGATGGAGCCGAGAATTGATTGTTACTTTGATGAGACATGAATTAATGATGTGAATGGCTACTTATTTAATGAAGACATGAGTACATTGCTTTCTTGATGAAAGGAAACGAGAAACATTCTCAGATACGCTAAGATCCCTTGCTCTTTTCTCAACCAGGACCACGTTGGACAACATGCGATGTATTTGATTTCCCTAATGAATCCTGCTCATAATAGCTTGTTGATATCTTCTTTTCTTCCGCCAATTTCCTTCTGTGTTAGGCAACCGGCCTATGCCCAGGTTCAATGTCCAGCTTATAGGGCATTGCGTTAGGGTTGATGCTAGGAATATGGCAGAGACCCATGTGAATAGGTCAGCATGTTCAGAGAAACTTCTTTAACTTCTCCTTTAGTCCTTCGGGTAAATTGGTGTTGATTTTCACATAACCATCTCCTCGGTTGTTGATCCAAACCTTTCTAGGTCGCCTTAGGATGCGACCTTTCTCCTGAAGCCTTCTCAACTTTTGATCGAAATCCTTTGCGTGACCTTTGAGTTTAACTTGATCTTCCACGAATCCAACCATGTCGCTGCGAAGAAGAAATGTCTTCCTAGGCAACCTGAGTTTTCTTGAAAGCCTCAATGAATAGAATGTAGACGAGTTGCCCTGGTCAACCAACACTCTTATTACCTCAAAATTGGCCATCACTCTCCGCATCACCATTGAGATCATCGTGGTTGGCTTCTGATCTGGAAAGACTTCATTAGAGAAAGTGAGGGGTGGTGGGAAGTTTGTGCGCTCTTGGTAAGGAATGCCTGACACTCATGACAGCCTAGAGGAGGAGAGGTGTTTCTCCTTGTTGACTCTTCTATCCACTATTGGAAAATCCTCCAGTGATAGTATTGATTGCTCCTTTGATGGGTGTCTGATTATCAAGATAAGTGGTTTTGCGGTTAGTGGTCAAGGGTCCTAGGAGGTTGGTGTCAGTGTCGTGGTAGAGGTTTTTGGTTGAGTGTCAGTGGTAGAGGTTTTCTCACATCCTTGGGTATTTATAGATTTATCGTTCTAGCCTATAGGGATTAGATTGAGACAAATAAAGATATTTTGAAAAGTTTAAGAAGTCTTCTAAAACTTTTATGTTTAACTCAAAACCCAGTTCTAAGAGCAATTTCATGAAAATCAAGTTGCAATATTAAAGGTTGTTGATGTTTTGATATTGTCCAACCTGACCTTCAATTAGTATTTTGGCAATATTTGGAGCTACAGATGTCCGATTGAAGTGATTCTTGTGGCATTAAAAAGCTTATTCAAAGGGTTACAATTGCTATTTCTAGTGCCAAAGACAAATTTGAATGTTTAAGGGGCCAAAACTAGCTAAATATAGGAAGACATAAATTCTATCCAAAGTTGTAGTGCTCAACACACCTAAAAAGACTTCAAAGAGTATAACTCATTGCTATGCAGTGCTCATTTAGCACCATAGTGCTCATGTGACAGTGCACAAAAACCATATTTTGGCCTAATTTTAGGCCTCACTTGGCATATTTTTGTGTCCAGTACAAATAAGATTAGCATAGACTTTTAACCTACTTTTGACTCAATTATTTTAGCCTTTGGCAGCCACTTTCTCTTTTTACATCTCTACATCTTCTTCTATATTCTTCCATCTCTATAGATTCCATAGGTGAATTTGCTTTGTTTTTGGAGATTATGGCAAGGATTTTTGCTATTATTTTCACACACTTTTAGATTCATTGTTGTAACCTCCATAGATAAAGGAGTAGATTTTCTTACTAGTGTAAGAGTTTTTGAATGGATTGGGATGATGTTTGAGACCTCTTTTGATATTGAATGCATTAGTTTTCTCAATGTTTGCAGTTTTTATTCTTATAATTATTGTTGCGATTGTTACAATTTTCATAGGGACAACTAAATTGACAATCGTCATTTAGGAAAACCCTTTGGGTATAAATTGATTAATCCATTAGTTTATGTTTGAAGAACAACATTAGAATTAACCTTCCGATTGGCAGTTAGGCTATAGCAATTGGTTCATTAAATCAATGTGATTTCTAATTAAATTGGGATCTTGTTTGTTAGTTATTTGCATTGGTCAAATTCTAGATGTCGATCAATTATTAGTATAATTGCCAGTATTTTATTACTAATAGTCACTAATGTGTTTAATATTTGGTTTGTGATATTTAGTTTCAATCCTAAAAATACATTACACTAGTGCCTTTTAATTATTGCTTATTCTCAAATATTTTTAATTCTCTCAATTTAATTCTCAACCCCTTAATTTTCTAACTAAGTGATAAAGCCTCCTTAAGAGAAGACTTAGGTTGTGCCCTCTACTACATTTTTTATGCAACTTATCATATGAATTAACTCTAATTTGAGGAGGTAGTGGTATCCTCCTTTGCCACCCTGAGACGGATCTCATCTAGAGTTTAGGTTGGTGTGATATTTGGGGACTTAGAAATGGCAGGGCTTCAATGCTCCTATAAAGACATATAAGGCCAACTTCTCTAAGGTCTTTGATCTACATTATTTCTCTATTACATCCCTCGAAGAAGTCCATTTGCAACATGTCATGGCGTTATAGTAGGCCATATAGGCTTTTGATAGTTTTTTTGTTAATCCTACTAGCAGTGAATTGACTAAGGAACTTTCCAATGAGTTTGCTAAAATGGGCAATATGTTAGGGAGGTAGGGGAGAACCACTTTAGGGTAGCATTACTTAGTGTTACCAAAAAAGTCTTGCACTCAGGTTCTAGAGTTCCCATTAACCAACATGGCATTCTTGAAAGCATCCACGTGGCTCTAGGGCTTAGTTAACCTGTTGTAGAGTTTAAGGTGTGCAGGCGGTCGAATGAGGCTAGAATTGGTTCGGTCATGATGAATTCCGTGAAAGGGTGGCCAGGGTGATGGGGAATTAGTGGTCTGGTTTTTAGTGTGTATTGGTAGTTGGAGAAGTTTGACCCATGGGCACAGTGGTTTGAGTAAGTATGGTGTGTCTAGCTCAGAGATGTGGTTGAGACTTGCCGTTTGGTTGAGATTCGTTGTCGTTCTCATCAGAGGAGTCGGTTGGCGATTGTTCATGTTATTGATCTGTTCTTGCATGTCCAACAAGGACTTTAGGATAGATTTTAGGATAGGTGATGGAATGGAGTTTTTATTTTGGGTGTTGCGGTTATTGTTCTTTGGGTCAAGGATGAGGATGGAGTTATTATTGCTGCGGTATGGTTGGGGTTAAGGACAATGTCGTAGGTGTTCCCTTTGTTGCATGTGGTGGCCATGTTGATGGTAATAAGCATGCTACCTTGGGGTTTGGGGTGAAACTGGTATTGATACTACTATGGGCCACTATAATGGTCAAGAGTGTGGGATAGTAGAGTTTGGGGACTCTCAATCGATATAGTTGTCATGTATTTCAGGATGGGTGGGAAGGTGCCCTGACCGCTATAGTGATGTGTAAACGTGTCAAATGACACGTTTCACTTAAGTGACCCCCTGCCCTTTTTAAACCCTCAACTTGGGCTCCTACCCCAAATCTAAAAACCTTTCCTCTCCAACATTCTTCCCACTCTTCTCTTAATCCTACTCAAATACTTCTCCTCCAAGATCAAAGATAAGGGATTGTTGTTGGTTTATGATAGATTCTTCAATCCTCTTCCTTCCCTATGCTATAGGTATAATTATTTCTTATTGTTGTCAAGTGAGGGTACTCCCCTAATATTGTTAGAGTTAATGTAGAGTTATCTAGAGAGTATTAGAGATTAATCTAGAGCTTTATGGTTGTTATGGTAGACGTTGGTGTCATTCCTACTCCATGGAGCCAGTCAATGCTGATACCTTTTGTTCCTCCCCTTCAAGTGAGTAGGTTTAATCATGTGATCCCTATTTTAATCATTAGAGATATTTTCTTCAGATTGTGGCATGAATGCATGATTTTAGAGGCATTTCAAAGAGATTAGAGGTTATTATCAAATTTGTCAAGGTATGAAACTATGATTTTCAAGAGCATGAAATATATGTTTTTAAGAAACTCATGGGACCATTATTGCTAAAATGATTTTATGAAGAGCTTGATTATGAATATGATTATATATTAGAGACCTTATGACTACTATGATGGTTCAAGAGAATTATTTTTATATGATAGAGCTTTTAAACTTCAAGTAAAGCTCAATTCCAGAGTTTAAGAGAAAAGAATTAGTTTTTATGATTTTGGACTAGATGGTAGCTATAGAGAAATAGACACTGAGTTAATAGCTATAAGTGATTGTTAACCATGGTACCAAGTTGTCCCTAAGGGACAATCTCACCTAGAGTAAAGATGGAACCTAATTAGGTGTCCAATTTAGATTCTTAAGGAACCATAGAGATTAGAGAATTTGTTATGCCATGTTTATTATGCATAACCAGAGAATTTATGTCATATTTATTATGTATAACCAGAGAATTTGTTTCCACATATTTGTGCATAACCAAATATCCCTATTTCTCTATTAGAATACTATTACTTATAATTCAAAGAAATTCATGGTTTTGAATTAATATGTATGTAAATATAAAAATGTTTTAGAGCTTGTTCTATTGTTAATATTATCATGATTTTATGCATCTTGGTTGTTGTCCTATAAAGGGGGTTATGGGTGATTATTTACACACTAAGGTTTAGATGAAACTCACCCCTTTCCTTTTTCCCTATTAGCGGCTCCTGCAAATTTTTCCTAGCATCTCCTCCCCGCAGCATTAGAGCTCTCAATTGGTGCGCTTTGCTTAAAGTGAAGTATATATTTTGTATTTTGATATAAAGTGCTCTATTGACATTGCGGGTAAGTCTGGACCATAGAGATAATTTTGCATTTTGCCCATGATTAAGATTATTTTGTACATAAATGATATAACTTTCATGGTTTTTTTTTTTTTGTACAGAGAGCAACTCATTAAATTTTGTATTACAAATACAGATTTAGAGTTTGATTATGAAATTATTATTTATGATGATTTTGATTTCAAAGAGAAAGATATTTATATTAGAGATAAAATAATGATTTGAACTAGTTTTATGATTTAAAATATGTATATAGAGTGACTCAATGATCATGAGGCTTACATAGGGGTAAGATTTCTCACATGCCGATCACGTTCCTAGATTGAGACATGACAAGATGGTGCCAATATGTTATTGTCTTGACTTGGCATAGATAGTAGGCTTGTGTTTAGATTGGAGAATGAACTCCCTTCCCATTTGCTATGAGGTGGGGTATATATTCTGTAGGTACTAATGAGATGGATTACGATTGGGAGCAAATCAGATATCTAGTATGCATGGATTGCGGGAAATGGATTGTAAGCATAGTTGGACAAGGTGATCCACATGTGTTGATCCGTGGACCGAGCTTGGATCAGTTTCCTGCCCTGTAGAAACGAATATTTAGAATAAATGTAGAGCTAATTAATTTGGAAGAATATTTGAAAAGATGACAAGATTTTAGAGAAAAGATGAGCAGATATTTTGTAAAAGTGCAAGTTGTAGTGCTATCATTGCAAGTGATTGCAACCTTTTTTTCTATAGATATTTGAATTTTATCTCAGGGGAGTTATAATATCTTAGATAAAGGGAGACATAGGCAATATGATTAATTCTTGTGCTTCTAAGTGTGTTTTTTAGGAGTACTAGGAAGTTTTGAGAAATCAAGATTCCAATCTCTAAGGTATTACATGCTTCTTTCAATTGTCATTATATTTTTTTGTGTTATGAAATATATAATAAATGTGGATGTCCTTATTGTATCTCTTATATCTCTCATCCTTGGCTATAAATTAGGCTTGTGGGTGCTCCATATTTTGTACTTTTTAGAGAATTCAATCCTCTTCTTTATTTTCCTTTCACTCTATTGTTATTGTTTCACAATACATTATTAGCACAAAACTTTACCACCTAAGAGAATGAGGCTTAAGAAAATGATCAAGATAGATAATGGAGATATTTCTCTTACAAATAGTGCAACTACATATACTATTATTAAAAGCAAGATTTATTTGACTCATTTGGCAATGGAAGAAGCAAGTATTTATACTATTATTAGGAGTACCAATATAGTTGAAGGCTCTGGAAGAGCTATTATTTTGTTCCTTGAGGTAAAGTTTGTTTCCTGTCTCTGGACAGTGGAGACAATGACAGGAAAGATAGCAGGACGGAGACATAAAAAATATTGTCTCTATATCGTGTTTGGTTATGGAGTACAAGAGATGATAAGTGTCTCGTATTTTGTTTAGAAAACAGGAACAATACAACAAATATATGGTAGAAGACATATGTACCCTCCTGGATCGCCATTGTAGGTCGCGGCATGTTGTCAGACCACCAAAGGTCGCCGACCAATTGCCAAAGGTTAGACACATTGGGAAATAAATATATGTATATAAATATTATTAGAAGAAAAAATATTAAATTTCTGTCTCTATATCATGTCTCCAGTGTCCCTACTTTTTGGAAGGACATAGCTTTTCTATATTTCTACCTAGGGATAGAAATTTTTTTATCTCCATACCTTGTCTCTATCACCAAACAAGTTTATATCTCTAGTGTCTCTCTATTTGTCCCAAAGACAAGAAATAAATGCTACCTAGAGGAACAAAATTCATCACAAATGATGCATTATTTTCTACCTAGTCACAAAAAAATTTATTGAGTTTCAAAGATATTCGCCAAAATAGATATCATATCAGACAGTAAATGAGGAAATAATGAGTACCTTTATATTATAACTTCTGATTCAAGCAAGAAATTTGTACTAGCGAAATATTACCTTCGATTTCTTCAGTTCTTTATTATACTAAAATTAGTGCAATGGAATCACATGCTATTGTAAACCAAAAGTTTACTAGCCCAAATGAGTTTGCCATTTGGTATGACCGGTTGGTAAATCTAAGAGCAATAATGATGTTAAGGACATTCGTTGATGAGCTATAACGTTACAATTTTACCTGTTTATGCAAAATGACCAAAATACCCCTAAGCCATTTCAGTGCAAATTTCGAGAATTACATAGCCTATGCTTTTTCAAAAGGTTAATTTAATGTTTTAAGAGGATTAGAAATGTTTGGCATGCTTCTTGATGCAAAAAAATTGAAATCTAGGTGTTTTTGGATAAAATTACCAAAATACCCCTAAGGTAATTTTCTCATACATGAAGTGAAAGCAGACCCGGTCATCACTCGGGCATTAGATGTGTTTTTATGGGGATGTATGATGATCATGTGTGATTTGTCAAATTCTAGTAAAAATTTGTGTGAAATTACTATTTTGCCGTTAATTAGTAGTAATTAAGCTTAATCAAAATAATTAAGGAAATATAGTCAATATTGGACTCAAAATAAAGGTAATTTTATTTTATTTATTAATCTTGGGTTAAAATAATTAATTGAAGTGAGTTGGGTGATTAGAATTGCTACATATGCTTAATTACATATTAAAGTCAAAATTAAAAAGGGTAAGATGATACAAAAGGACGAAATAATATTTAAGAGTGCATTACCTCCACTACTCTTGCTTACTTAGGCCTAAATATCCCTCATTAGCATGGATTAAACATATTGATACATTCAAGATTAAATCGTTGCCCTTGGATCAAGATTAAGTACCCTTAATCGATTGTTTTTAATCATAATCATTCTTGAAACCCTATATCACCCATAACCCTAATTCCCATACTCACAAAGTTGCAAAAAATTACTCCTAGCCCATGATGAAGGCCGCGGCACCACTCCTATTTCCACTCTCATTTTTTGTTGTTGCAAGTATCTAAGTTATCTCACACCCAAACTTCTCATACACTCTCTCATTTACATATTTTTTTTTTGGAGACTTGGTCTCCAAGTTTAGCTCAAAAAATACTCTCACCTCTCTCTTCAAACACTCCCTTTCTTCTTCATTTCTATACCATTTTTGAAAGAAAACTAAGCTTTAAACACATACTCTTACTCCATCTACATATTCATTCATCCTCTAAGCACTACACTACCCATAATCCATCAATTTCCATTGAAATCACATCTTACCCACAACATCTCATTAGGCCATGGCTAAGAGGATGAGGAGAAATTTTGCTTCATTTTGTGCCTTTAGTCAAATTAGCTAGATCTTCATTTTAGTTAGGACTAATGTTCTTGTTTCTCCCCGTTTTTGGTTTTTCTTTTGACTTTGAGGATAATCTATGAATCTTGATGATGAGAGCTTTCTAATGGTGAAACTTTTTTCTCCATGTTGAAACCTCTAGAAATTCCTAAATGGTCATCTTTGACCTTCAAAAGAAAAGCTCTATTTCTCATAAAAAATGTTTTTAATGGCTATGATGATGAGTTCAAGTGATCATGCTTCTTTCATATATTGATCATGATGCTCTAAAGCTATTCATGCCCCCATGAGGACTAAAGACTACTTATCTTAGACTTTTGTAAGAATATGCTTGCATATGAGCACTTAGAGGTTGAATTTATTTTCATTTGTGGTCCCTTTTAGGTTATAAGGCTTAAAATAGAGTTTTAATCAATTCATTTTCTTTATTTGGTGTGATTTATGATTTTGAATGAATAAGGTGATTTTTGTTTGGTTGCTCTTGGTTTCATGAGCATAAAAATATTATTTATGGCTTTTGTGCTTATGGAGTTTCTGTTAGTTTTATTGGAATGAAGAATGTTTGAAAATGAGTATTTTTTATGATGATGATGTCACGACATGCACCATATGATAGGGAATATGATTTGTTTTGATGAAGTAATTTGTGCTCTGTTTTGGTTCTATTTTTAGTGCTAAAAATTATGTGTTTGGTTGCAAAAATTATTCTTGAGTCCTTGGTATTCATGAGTATGTTTAAAACTTTACATGTCGAGTGGTTTTGTAAATGTGAAAAGTTGTGTTCATTTTAATTTCATATATGCTTGTAGTGGATTGTTATAAATAGGATTTCATGTCATATAGAGTGTGATCATATGTGTGAAAAGTTTTTATGAAAGCATAAAAGGCCTCATAAGTGTTTGAAAATCCAAAAGAGACAAAAGGTAAAAATTACATTTACACCCTTTGAGTTATAATATTTTGGCTAACGGCCCAAATGACCTTGGAAATTGTCTTAGAATGGTTTTAAGGTAGTGAAAATGTTTCTAAAAATGTAAAAAAAACAGTCCAACCTCGATAAAAGTGGGAAATTATGAAATTTACACTTTGACCTCAAGATTTAAGAAAATTCAATTTTGACCCTAAAATGGGCTAAGTGATATTCCTTTATTGTCTCATGCCATTACATTGTTTAGCACTTGATATTGCTTGAAATAAATGTTCTAATTATTAATTTATTGAATATGTGATGATATATTGTTTAGGATATGCATTCTTAGTTTATGCCATGAATATTGTTATATCTAAGTATCACATATGCCTTAACTGATCCAGTCCTTATCTCTGGCAATTGGATAGGAGCATGTTTATATATATTCAATGAGATATATACATATGAATATTATGAACATGAGATGATGCATGCTCCTATAAACTTATGATTTTACCCTATCTTTACTAATTTTGTTTCAAGGCTTTTTCTAAGTATTTTAATTATCAAGAGCATCATAATACTTCATAAAATATCATTTACACACTAACTTATAGCACATAACAAAAACCTTCATATGAAATAAAATAAGTTTTCTAATTTCCATTTTATCCCCTAAATGACCTCTAATAATTACAAAGTCACTTTCTTACATTTTAAACACAACAACACATAATTTACATCATCAAAATAAATTATGTCTTCTAATATATTATGTAGGTCATGATATCATCATCCTAATACATCATCCATTTTCAAACATGCATTTTAATCCAAATAGACCAAAATAAGCTCTACAAAATTCAAGAACCATAAATGACACTTTTAAGCTCATAAAACCAATATTAACCAAACAAAATCACAATATATATTCAAAAGCATATAAATCACATCAAATAAAGAAAATAAGCCAATTAACACTTTCAAACCTCATAACCCAAAAGTGGCTAAAAATGAAATTAAATCCAACATCCAAGTGCTCATATGTGAGCACATTTTTACAAAAGTGTAAGATAAGTAGTGTCTCTAGCCCTCGTAGGTAAAGGTTATCTTTAGAGGATCATGATCAAGGAACAAAAGAATCATGATCACATGAACTCATAATCAAGCCTATTAAAAGCATGTTTTATTGAGAAAGAGCTTTTCTCTTAAAGATCAAGGATACCCATGTAGGAATCCTTAGAGATTTCAACATGGAGAACATGGTTCTCCCATTAGAAAGCTTTCATAATCAAGATTCATAGATCATCTTCAAAATCAAGAGAAAAGTCATAAAGAGGTAGAAACATGAACATAGTCCTTACCAAGGTAAAGATCCAACATTATCAAAGGCACAATGAAGCAAAAATCTTCCTCTCCTCTCCCTAGTCTTGCTCACAATCAAGTGGTGATGATGTGGGTAAAGTGTGTTTTCAATGGAAATTAATGGATTATGAGTTAGTATAGTGTTTAAATGATGAATTAAGGTGCTAGTATGGTGAGAATGTGTGTTTAAGGCTTGGTTCTCCTTCAAAAAGGTGAAGAAATGAAGAGAATAAGAGTGTTTGAAGAGAGAGTGAGAGCATTTTTTTGAATAAACCTTGGGGACTAAGTTTGTCCAAAAAAGAAAAGATGCAAGTGAGAAAGTGTGTGAGGTTTGAGAGTGAGATGTCCTATATATTTGCAACAAAAATAAAATAAAATGAGAGGCAAAATGGGAAGGGCACTGAGGCCTTGTGGCTTGGGAAGGGTTAATTTTTGCAACTTTGTAAGTGTGGAATTAGGGTTAGAGGCAATACAAGGTTTCTAGAATGATTAGGATTCAAAGCAATCACTTAAGGGCATTTAATCTTGATCCAAGGGCTAGAATTTAATCTTAAATATATCAATATGATTAATCCATGCTAATGAGGGGCATTTAGACTTAAGCAAGCAAGATAAGCGGAGGTAATGCACTCTTAAGTGTTATTTTGTCCTTTTGTCAGTTCACCCTTTTTTACTTTTGATTCTAATATGTAATTAAGCATATGTAGCAATTCTAATTACACAATTCACTTCAATTAGTTATTTTAACCCAAGATTAATAGGAAAAAAATATATTACCTTTATTTTGAGTCCAATATTGATTATATTTCCTTAATTACATTTAATTAAGCTTAATCACTACTAATCATGGGTAAAATGGTAATTTCAAACATACCAAATATTCACAAATCACATATAATCATCACACATCCTCATAGGATCATATATCTAAGCCCAAGTGATGACTAGGTCTAGTCTCACTTTATTTTAAAATTACCTCATGGGTATTTTGGTAATTTTGTCTAAAACACAGGAATTTTGATTTTCACATCCTAAAGCTACCAAACAATTTTAATCCCCTTCAAGCATCAAACTAACCCTATGAAAATGTCCAGACTATGTCATTCTGAAATTTTCACAAAAATGACCTTAGAGGCATTTTGGTCATTTTGTACAAATAGAAAAAATCAAGGCGTTACATAGAGCATTGTCATATTGTTCTATGAATTGCTTCAAGGTTGTCTTAGTGTTAACATACCCATCAAAGAGTGCATTGTTCATGCTTTCACTTCTTTGTGTTGTAGACATCCCAGCCCAAAATGTGTTCTTCACATATGTAGGTACCCAACGATGTCTTTCATTATAAAGTCCATTCAACTAATCATTGTCATGAAGATTATAATCAAAATTCATTATTTCCCAAGTCTCCATAAACTCTTCTATAGCAAAAGAATCATACATAACACTACAAAACTAACTTGATTAATTAACTCATTTAGAATATCCCCTTAACTTCTCTAGGACTTTCTTCATAATATGTCATAAGCACCAAACGTAAATATTTGGAAAAACAACCTCAATTGCATTTTGCATTGCTTTGTCTTGGTCAGTAATAATTGCACTAGGAACTTTGCTAGACATGCATGCCAACCATGTCTTAAATAACCACGTATAAGTTTTAGTATCCTCATTTGACAATAAGGCACAACCAAGTAATATTGATTGCCTATGATGATTAACTCCTACAAAAGGAGCAAAAGGCATATCATATTTGTTTGTCAAATAAGTAGTATCAAATGTCACAACATCTCCAAAATGCTCATATGTAGCCTTACTTCTAGCATCTCAGAACACATTTCTTAATCGACATTTTTCATCAAAGTCCATTATCTAATAAAAATTGCCATTTTGCTCTTGCATTCGATGAAAATATTCTTGTATGGCTTTAACATCTCATGTCCCTAATCTTAGTCTTCTAGCTTTCTCAATATAGTTTCTACAATATTTCTGGGTAAATGTTAGATTCTCATATCCTCCAGCTACAACAACAAGTGACTGATGAAAGTTTTGGCTTATGCTAATCCCAACTTGACCATTAGTCTCAAGCCTCTTTTTTACTTAAGAATCTATTTTTCTATTACATCTAAAAATTTGTGATTTATTAGGACTCATTTCATGATTGTGTTCAAGTATATCACTAGTAATCTTCACCTTTCCATCTAAACCCAAACATGGATTAAGTTTGGCTCTACATTGAGTTTTGGTTGTTGGATTTGACTTCAAAAGTTTGCTTGTTTGCTTACTAACTTTCTAACATTAGTACAAGATATAGTGAAATACTTTCTTCCATCAATGTCAATCTTTGATATTCTTTATGAAACAATAAAACCTTTTTTCTAGCAAAGTTAGAATATTATGTCTCAACCTCTTGTTGAGAATCAATACCATCCCAACTTTAGGCTCTTTAATGCTCCTATTAATCTCTTCTTCATTAATTTTTCCAATCTCATCTTTTAATTTTTCTTAATCATGCTCAAAGTCATTATTCTTATCTCCTTTACTCTCATTAGAAGATTTCTCGTTATTGACATGAGAAAAAGATCTATCCCAAGCAATTTGTGCTTCCATCTTATCAAATTTAACAAAATCATCAAAAGGAGAATAATTTTTTGAATAAACAAAATCACTAGTTCTAGAACAGTAATAATCATAACAATGATAGAATAATATAAAATTAGTTAATCTAATAAAATTAACATGAGATCATGAATGGATGAATTTTGTTTTATTTTTGCAAATAATAATAATGGATTTCTAAGTAAAAATCAAATATAAAAATTTGGTTATTTAGTTATTCTTTGGGTTGCAAATATTTCAAAGAAACAAGTATTGTTAACGATAATTAAAAAGAAAAGGATTTAACAGGAAATTTCAGGTTTAAGTTTCTTTCCCTTAGTTTTTTAAATAGTTAAATACTAGGATTGAAATTGGGAAAATAATAACCATTGGATGGAAAAAGAAATACAATTCCAATCTAAAAAGAAAGAAATAAAGAAAAAAAGATATAAGAACTAGTCCATTATAAAAGAATAAAAATTAAATTAAATAAAAAATAAAGTGAAAGACTTATAGGAATTCCAACACTCTTATTATTTAATCTTGTAGAACTTGTATAGATGAACTCCAATTGAGCCTTGCGATATATAATGCAGCTGCTTATAGCTCTGCAATTGTGGTCACACGTCTTTTTTATCTATCCTGCTAAACCTTATTTTTCATTTGTTTAGAATAGTTAAAATTAGAGGTGAGTGGATGAAAAAAATGTTAGAGTCAAGATTTAGTTGTTTAGGAGATGCTAAACCTTGTGTGCCACTTAATTCAGGCAACCCTTGTTTAATTAATTTAATTGGATTTTTAAATTAAATGACATGGCAAAGTAAACTGATCTAAATGTATTGCCAACTATGTCGGTCTCTCAAATTCGATGTTTGGGGTTCGGCCATGTAGCAATGTTGTATAGTTATTATCAACACCAACATATTCAAAATCTTATGTGGCAACTTTCTCATGTCTCCAAATCCATAGTTTGCCATAAAATCATCCATGCATAGGGGATACCTAATGGTATCAATATCAAAATATTTCCTACATTTGCATTGAAGAGGGACTCTAACTTTTTTTTCATTCATAAATTATTGTACTTGCTGGAAAGCAAGCCATACAAACAGATCAATTCCCACATAAAATTTGGGTTTGATCTTCCCTAAACTGGGTGCAACCTATTATATATTCATGGTCTGTTAAGGAAAACATGATTCTTGAATAAGGAATTTAACCTACAAAATTCATTAAAAACTATCATAAATTACAATTTTATTTAATTATAATTCTATAAGTGAAGGTGTAGCACGAGAACGAGGGTTGAATTGTGTTTTCAAATCTTTTGAAAAACTCAAACAAAGTCTATAAGTATTTAAACTTGAAGGCAGCGGAAAAACAAATTTGTATGCTTTAGAAAGTAGCTTTCTAAAGTGGTTAGAAACCAAATGACTTTTCAAAAGAGGTTTAAACAAAGATTAATATTCACACAAATGAATTGAATAATACACAACAAATGAAAGAGATAAGAAAGAAATATCACACAAACGGTTTTATATTGAGTTCAGCCAAACACTTCCTACATTTGATTCTCAACCAATCTGTTTAGTTCCAATATCAACCACTTTCTCAACCCAAGAAAGTAAGGTATTCTTTTTAATAGTTTTTTCTTAAGCTTTCTAGTAATCGAGGAAGTAAGATATTCTTTTTAATAATTTTCTCAAGCTATCTCTAGTGAGAGCTTGTACAATCAACTCTCACTCACAAGTAGTTTTATCATATCCTAGTCTTTCCACGTCATATGTTCAACAATTACCATAATTGCTTTAATCAAACACATTATTACATTTAAGCTAATTACCAACGAATATTCTACCATATTTCAGGAATCGTAGAGACATGCGTCATGCCTAACATCATTGACAAAAATTCCACTGATAAAGTGAGAGCAAAATGCTTTATGCGATAATGTTACAAATTCAAATATTGGGGGAATACCCCGTAATTTTTAAGCTAAATTTTATTTGAAAAATAATAAATCCTATTTTTACCATCAAAATTTCCTTCACTAATTTTTTTTTATTTTTTTTGTCAAAATAAATACGTGGAATCCACCAATAATTCATTCACCACAAATATTGTTTGGACTTCCATATTTCTTGATCCACTAGTAAATGAAAGGGGAAAATTGAGTAGCTAGGTGTTTGGTAGTGTAAGTTTGTTAATAAAAAAAAATGGGTTAAGTTTGAATATGCTACTTTATATTGCTCTATCTATTGGTTTCCCCAACTCAAAAGTCTATTATAACTTATTTTTTGATTGGAAAAGAAAAAAGGTATGTGCTTGTTTGTGTCATTATTTTGATAACTTAAAAAATGATCTTTTATGTTTTTTGATATGTTTGTGTAAACTTTTTTAGTAAAAGTATAATCACTAGAAAAAAGTTCAAAAATATATTTTTTTAGAAGTTATAATTTCTATCTTCTATACAAAAAAAAACCTTAGTTTATATCTTTTGGATAAAAATTTGTATAACATAAAAAATATGTTTGAGAATAAATGAAAATATTTTAATATTACGTCCAAACATAAAAACAACCTTTACTTTTTCAATCTTATTTAAAAAAGAATTTTTTTTTCTAAAAGCTACACCAAATTGGCCTATATCACAATTGTTTTATAGTGAAAAATATTTTGTTATTATAGATAAATAACTAAATAGTTGATAAGCAGTTTAACCATAAACAATGAATTTCTTAACTGTAAATCCTACTTTGATTATGATCGTTATCTAATTTATTATATATGATGAATATGTTGGTCCTAAAGTCTTCATGTTCGCCACTTTAAACATTCTAATTTTTTCAAGCAATGATAGGAACTTTCCATGCACCATGCTTGTGTTTTTATTAGAATTAAGAAATGACCTAACATGGATAAGATATAGCTATGGGCATGGCATGCTATCGCTCTTGTATCATATGCAAGTGAATTTAAATGAATTGTAAGCCAATCAAATTTTATTTCACAGCAACAACATCAGTTAGTCCAAGGAACCAAGTAGCTGCTCACACATATTTATAATTACTTCTAAATTGTCAGTGCTTCCAATAACTGGTAAACCTTCAATACGAAGCCCAAGCACAATCGCAACATCCTTTAGTGTAATTGAACACTCCCTGCAAGGAAAGTGAAATATGTGTGTTTCTGGTCTTCATCTTTCAGCTAATGCGCTTATGAGATATTTATTTATTTCCATTTGGCAAATTCGTGCAACGTGATCGATGAAAACTAGCTTGCTTAGATGCTCATGTATATGCACCACGGTGGTTCCATGAGTAAATGATGGGGCTTCAAGGTTCCTCTCTTGTAACAAATAAGAAATTTTAAGTTTTTATCCATATAATAACAACATGGGGCTAATAAAATAATTTAAACTAAAAATAATTTTTTAATTGAAAAAATTATAACACAAGGGAAGGAGTGAGTTCCGTACATTTCTATATATATGAAATAAAAATTTCAAAATAAAAATAACGTAAAACTTTATCTTTCTCTTACTAATACAAGTCATAAAAATATTATGACAAAAAAAATAAAAATTAACTTACAATATTTCACGAACTTTCATTGATACATTACACAAAAAATGACATTAATATACCAAACTAAGTTGTCTTTTCTAGTTGGAATTGAAGCAAAGACAGAACATCTTAAGAGATCACATAAAACCGATGCACTTTCCATATCCTCTACTCATGCAACACAAACCATATTATTATATAGTATATTATTATAAGTGTTTTAACCATTGCTATTAAAAATAAATCTAAAAAGATAATTTTTTTATTAAAAAATGTGATTATTAAATTTTCAAGAGGTAGGATCTACTAAACTGTCACTACTAGTTCCGGATCCGACTTACTTACCGATGATGTTTGACGGATAGTATTTATACCAACGGGTATCCAACGTCATGGGGCATCGGTTTTACGGCATCGATGAGTATTACCGACGGTTAAATAATTCCAGTTGGTAATTATCGACATATTTACCAACAGAATAAAAATAATTAAGTCGGACAACTATGGAAACACGTACATAAAGCCGTCAGAGATATATTATTACCGACCATTTGTTTTTTTAAATAGGTTATTAATAAAGTAGAATGTATTTTTACCGACGATATTACCGGGTTTTTTTAATATAATTTATTAGGCATTAACAGTCGTACAATTATAAATATTTTGTAAATTTCTTTATTTATAAATAATTAAAAGTTAAAAAATATATTTTATAAATATTTATTATTTATTTCTTTATTTAAATAATAACGAAATTATCAATCAAACTAATATTAAAATAAGAAATAATAAAATGAATAAATTAAATTGAATAAATATAATAGTAAATTATAACAATAAAATTTATACAAATTACAATAAATATAAAAAATATCCGAATGTAAAAATGAAAAAGCTAGATAAAAACTAGCTAAAGTCCTAGCATAGAGCATCGTCGTGCATCATCATCCTGCATCATCATCGTCATTCGTGCAGGTGGACTGTGACTGGCCCTCAAAGATGGAGAGGAGTGGGATATGGGGGAGCGTCTTCCAGGAGTTGGAGGATCCAGAAGCCTCATGTCTGGAAGAACATCATGACATTTGCAATGATCTTCTGGCATCCTCTAGAGCTCAGCCTTCACCTTCTTTGTTTTTTCCTGCTCCTTCTTTGCTTTCTCTTGCTCTTTCTTCCGTTCTCCTCCTCCTCTCAGGAGAGCTTAAGCTCTGGAATCTCTCTCAGCTCCTCCTCAATCACAGCTCGCCCTCCTCCTGCCTCCTGAAACTCCTGAAAGCCTGTGTTGCCTGCTGCTTCCTGACAAATAGATCAACTGTGTCAGCTCATGGTTGAGGGCATGGACACGCTCCCTCAAGGCATCATCCCCAGTCAGCTGACCAGTGGGGAGGATGGGGACATACTCTCATGATGGTACCCCACCCATATATGCAGCCCTTGGCCGCCAATCCTGGCCCCACATCCTCCTCATTGGGAAGGAGAAATGTGAGCATTGGGCCCAGCCTCAGCCAGGGTCTGGGCCTTCCCCAAGGTCTGTAAACTCGCGCTTGTAAAGGAAAAGAAAAAACAAGTTGTAAGTAATAATTATGACAAATGAAAATAATAATAGAAATTAAGTAAAGATATGTCTAAATTTAAACTTACATAGGTTGCCTGAAGCGAGAGTCTACCCAGACCTCTCAGCCCCCCTGACCCTTTAAGTGTGAGTCTCCAAAATAGCTCACCTTTAAGGCCGACTAACTCCCTCGCCTGCATAAATACGCACAATAAAGTCATCAAAATATAGTATTTGTCACAATTCAAATATAGTAAATGTTATTATAAAATGTAGAAATGGAAAGAATTACCAAGCGCTTCCGGGTCCCTCCTAGGTGCTCGACCTACCAATGTAACGACCCTCCTTCTGCGAAGCTCGTTTGTCTTCTCCTTGCCCGACCTATCCTTGAAGGTTGGCTCGCTGGCCCAATGGCGCTGTAACTCAGCCAAGGTGGCGTCTTAGCCACAGCTTCATGTGTCCCTTACGGACATCATGAAACATATCCCGCATTCGCTTGGAGGACCTAATCCTCCAAGCCCTCTTATGCGGGCTCATGCTGGGCTCAATGTAGAATGTTTTCTGCATAAACAAATTCACAACACATTAGTGATTGTATATCAAGCATATAATTAAATAATGTAAACATATTTTTAACAAAAGCGAAACAATCATATAATTACCTTCCACTCCTTCCACCATGGCTCCTTGACATTAGGGGGTGTCATCCATGTGGGCCACGGATGGTTATACCAACTCTATATAACCTCCGTGATCCTATGGTGAGCCAGCGTAAATGAGAGAAAACTATTACATAAATAATCAAAAACCAATCAAAATTACTCAAAGTTCATAAGCAATTTAATTTTAAAATGTAATAACAAACATGTTTCAACTTCCTCTTACCGTTTGGCCTAATCTCCGAAGCGGTCTCTTGAGGCCCAAGTGGCCTGCTATTTGGCCAGAAAGGCCTCCCATCGCGTCCGTGCTCTGACCCCATCAAGGAAGGAGGAGTTTGGTCAGATGCGGGGTTAGAAGTCGGGGCAATGATAGCCAGGGGAGTGGTAAGGCTAGGGAGGGTCGGATGCGAGTGGGTTGTAAGTGTGAATATGGGAGGGGTGGGCCCGGCATCCAGGAGTTGGCATCATCCGAAAGCCTAGGGTGCTAATGGTGGACTGAGGTAGAGGTAGTGGAAGGGGAGGTGGTGGAGGTGGTGGAAGGGACGGTGGTGAGGTGGTGGGAGGGATGATGACTGAGGTGGTGGAGGTGGTAGGAGGGTGGTAGCTGAGGTGGTGTCTCCTGGTCTTAGAAGGTCGGCCTCTGCCTCTACCAGCCATCCTGAAACAATTAAAAAATAATCCACAAACAAAACATTAATTAAATCAGGAAATTTCAAATAATTGCATAATAATATTGCATATAATATTGAACACCTTAGTTAATCTCAAAGTGTTGGAGTTTCATCATCACTCTGTTATTGATCACTAAGTGACTCATCGCAGTACTATCACTTGTTTCATCTTCGTGATTTCTAATTAGGTGGTTACTTGTGCATTCGATTAAGTCAACTTCCCCAGTCAATGAAAGGGGGTTTTCAGGGTTGTTTGCATCGAGTACTGCCCTTGAAGGATGTGGATCATCCACTTGATACGCATCTTCAACAGTTTCTTTCTCTATCTTAATCATACCTCTTGGTTTGATCTTATTCACAACCCTCACTGTGACCTACTTTTCCCAAGATAAGACATATAATATACTTAGCATTTTGGGCTATAATAAATGGATCATAACTTTTATATCTTCTGGTGTGATTGATTTCAATAATTTTGTAATTATTGTGTTGACTGGCCTAGTTAGTCAGGTTGGGTCATACCATTCACATTTGAATAGGAACATTTATTTGTGAGGTCACCTACGTACTCAAACTCAAGGATTTCCTTAACAACACCATACCAATCACAAGTCTTGTCCAGTATCGCTTTAACACAAACACCAGTATTGTTTTTTTTCCCGCACCCAATCAGCTGTGTGAAACTTGTACCCATTAACGTAGTACATGGGCCAGCTCAACTTTATTTTTTAGGCCCCAAGCTAGATTGAACAAATGGGGACATGTTACACCATTATTTTGTTATGAACTTACGTACATAAAGTTTGAAATGTCAAACTTACTTGTATCAAACAAAATTAACAAATAATATTTTGGGTTTCATAATCTTAAACAAACGGACTTACATGTAATCTAAACTAATCCGGAAATTGTTCAAGAGAATCTTAACGTGAGTTGCTCAAAGTATCTGTTGAAAATATATTTTACGTTATATTTTATATATGCATAACATCACACTCACTATACACAAAAAAATATAATAAAAAAATAGACTTACAATCTGAATGGTTGCACTTTGTCACAATTTAGCAAAATATGTAAGTGTAAATTCCACTCCTCGAAGTCACCATCGAGGCATGCTCTTTCAAGTAGCTCGACAGGTTGATTGAATATAGACAATGTAGGTGAGTAGAACACTCCCTCCATCGTCATTGCAACTAACCCAAGTTTTCCTAGATTGAACTTGGGGCTGAAAGTAAAATGAGTAGAAATTTGAAATCTCCTTCGCTAGATAAGCTTGGCATATTGATTCTTCCACTTGAGACCTATTCTTCACGGTTCTTTAAACCCTCCTATTTCCCTTTCAAATGGATACATCCACCTGTATTGAACCGGTCCACACACTCTTGCTTCATATGCCAAATGTATGGGCAAGTGTTCCATTGAGTCAAAGAACCTAGGAGGAAAAATTCTCTCTAATTTCAGAGAATTTTGGGAATATTTTTTTCCATGACAAGCAGATCATCACACCAAAGAGTAGAAGAGCATAAATCCTGAAATCCTGACTCAAGCTGGATGATGGCTTTAGAACAATATCAGGTAGCTCTCTGAATGTAATTGGAAGCAAACACTCCATGAACACGTGACAATCATGGCTTTTCATGCCAACAAGCTTACCTTGTGCAACATTGACACACCTACTTAAGTTTGAAGCATAACCATCGGGCATTCTTAACTCCTTAAGCCACTGACAAACTGCTTGTTGCTGATTGGAACTCAAGGCATATTTGGCTTTTGGTTTATAGAAACGACCATCTCTCGTTCTTGTAAATGCAAATGGCTCGTGCAATATTCAGCTAGATCATGCCTTGCCTTGTCGTTGTCTTTGGTTCAATTGTATCCAATATAGTATTCATAATGTTGTCAAACACATTTTTCTCAATATGCATGACATCTAAACAATGACGCACCAAATTATCCTTCCTATACGGCAACTCCTAAAATACTTTGTTTGGTTCAATTATGGTATACTCCATAGCCTGGCGCACTACCTTTTCAATTTCTGTTATTTTGGGATATCCTTAACTCGATACCACATTTCGTGACCACTTAGTCTAACGGAGGCTCATCATGTTCAACATAATTTCTTTTAAAACCATCTTTTGCCTATAGGGATGATCAAATCTAAGAACCTTCTATGACAATCAAACCAAGAGTTCTTTCCTCCATGTTTCAGGGTGAATGCTTTAGTATCGTCCATGCAAATCGGGCATGCTAATTTCCCTTGGGTCATCCATCAGACAACATTCCATAAGCTGGGAAATCATTGATGGTCCAAATTAATGTAGCCCTCATCATGAAATTCTGCTTAGTTGAAATGTCATAAGTAAGAACACCCTGGCACCAAGCTCATTCAATTCATCAATTAGGGGTTGAAGATACACATCAATCTTAGCTTTTGGATTTTCAGGCTAAGGGATTATACATGTTAAGAATAGGTAAGGATCTTTCATGCACATGTCAGAGGAGATTGTAGGTGTAACTACTCAGAGCAACAGGAATAGGGTTTGCTAAATTGGTTATTCGGAGTAAATTCATCTGAACAGAGTCCTAATATAACATTTTGTGGGTCACAAGAAATCAGATATCGTAAACTTTTCCACGCTTCACTGTGCGATGGATGCGTCATCACACCATCATCCCTTTGATTTTCACTGTCATCTCATATGAGGAGCCGAACTTATTGACGCGTAGAGTCTTATGAGCCTAGGGATTAAGGGCAGATAGTGCATTTCTTCTGAGGGACATCCTTATACCTCCTACTTCCACGTTTCTTGGGTTTAAGCCTAGGCTCTTGGAGAATTTATACTCAGTCAATGAACTATCATCTTTATAATAAAGCATACAACCTTTCAAGCAGCAATCAATCTTTATTTTCTTCAACCCAAGTTTAGAAACTAATTTTTTAGCTTGATATAAATCTTTTGGAATTGCATCGGGTTCGAACTTAGCTCACTGATTAGTGCAGCCCACTGATCAAAAGAACTTTGGCTTTGATTCCTTTGGACTTAATGGTCAACATTTGAACTGCTAATGACAATTCAGAGTGCACACAATCCTCCCATAAAGGTTGATTGGCAGCTTCAGTAGACTATAAAATCAAGCGGCATCTTGGTTGGGCTCCTCGATTGAAGGTGAATCGCGCAGCAACTTCAGACCGGCGCATCAAACACCATCTCATGATGCCTAGCTAGGTTATCCTCCCAGCACATTACCACATCGTGCTGAGTTATATGGATCCCACCAGAACTACATCCGTTTCACACATACCCACTTGGTTCCATGTGTTAACTATCCCATGCTCGATCCAAACCCATAGTCATATGAATCCCCACTTGTACAAATGAAACCTTATTGTATCGTCATCCAGATGCTTCCTACATTTGCACCTATTACATGGACATCTAACTTTTGCTTCATTAATGAACTGTTGTGTTTTACATGCTACACTCATAGATTCTTCAACACCATTATAAAAGTCCGACTTAATCCCCTTCTATTAGGATGCAATCTATCATACATCCATGATCGATTTGAAGGTAACATTGTGCTTGTGATTAACTCTAGACCCTACAATTTTGTAAAGATAGAAAGTTATTACTTTCAAAAACAAATTCAATTGCTATTTAAATTTTTTTTCTAACATAATTACTTTTATTTAATTGTTTCTAATACAAAATATTAACAAAATTTTGCAGCATCTCCCTTAAATTAGGAGCTTCCATCATTACATATTTCAGTCAATACAACAATTATAAATGTTATTATAAAGATTGACAACAAATAAATATAGTAAAACAGTCATTTGGACCCACCTTTTAAAATTATATGCCTATGGTTGTATTGGCTGAAATATATGGATGAAAGAAATTTACAAAGCATTCTTGTTTGAAACATGGATATTTATTATTTTTAAATATAACGGGGCTTCTATTTTAAAATCAAGAGTGTATAAGCACATGGCTTAGAAGAGGATTATTCAAGATATAACAAAGATACTATCCAAGATTATGAAGTTCGCAATGATGGCATGAAAGGCATGTAGCACCTGAGGATTATATACATTTGTTTAAGGTGCACCGCAACTTCAAGAAATGTACATAATCCAAGTGCTAACCTTTCAGTGTCATCATTGCCAACTTCACAATATTGGATAATGTCTTCGTTATATCCTGAATAATCCTTTTGAAGCACTATGCTTATACACTATTAAAATAAAAGCCTCATTTATATTTAAAACATAATAAATATCCATGTCTCAACAAGAACACTTTAAATTTCTTCCATCCATATATTTAAGTGATACAACCATAGACATATAATTTTTAAAAGGCGGGGCCCAAATTACTACTTTAAATCATATTGAATTGGTTTTCTTTATTTTTTTAAATACAATTATTTTTAATCCTTTTTTTACTCTTATCACCTGAGGACAAATTTTTTTTAAACTTTTATCCCTAAAACAAAATTTAACAAAATTTTTGCAATATCTCCTTAAATTAGGAGCTTCCATCATTAGATATTTCTTTTAATTGGTCTTTAAATTTTTTTTAATACGATTTATTTTAATCTTATATCCCTAAAAAGATTTTAACGAAATTTTACAACATCTCCAATAAACTAGGAGCTTCCATCATCGATATTCAACCAATTCAACAATTATAGATATTATTATAAAAATCAATAATAGAATAGGAACAGTTAACGGTTATATGTTAATAATTACATACAATTCAAATAATCCTAAAAATTGTTCTATTGCATCCCCTTATAACTCCAAGCATGCATGCAATCTCCGCAAACACAAAGAATCCCACAGCAAACAAATCAAACAAGTCGAAGGATCTATGCCTTCCCCCCATCCTCATTTATACAACTATATCCTATAAAATATAAGTCTTATATATCATACATATATATTAAATCATTAAATGATATAAATAATAAGGAATGAGCTACTAACCTCTATAGTGAGAAAAAAACTGAAATATGAGCACTACATAAGAAGCTAAAGATTCCGCGGATTTTATCGACAGATTTATTCTGGATATTTTTTACATCTTTTGACGGAATGTAAACAATACAATATTTTGGGTTGTAGACATTATTACGATTTTGTCGGTAAATCCACGGTAACCTTGGCGCCAACCCAAACATATTTGGCGCCAATTATGGACGGATTTTTTCGTCAAATTAATAGATATTTTTTAAAATGGGGAAATTAATATTCCGACGGATTTTTCCGTCGTAATTAATAGATATTTTTAAAACGGGATAAATTAATAATACCAATGGATTTTCGTCGGTAATAAAATATCGGGTAAATAACATTACCACGGATTTTCGTCGGTAACATATTGCGGAAATGAAAAAAATGGCGCAATTTGTTATAATTATCGCAGATTTTTCCCGTTGGTAATTCAAAAATCCGTCGAAATATTAAGATGATATTTCAGCCTCATCCTTCAGAATCACATCTGGTTTCTCTCTCTCTCTCTCTCTCTCTCCCCCCTCAGCCCCGCCCAGCCCCTCCTCCCCGCCAGCCCGAGGGCCCCTGGCCACCGCCATGCCGGCTGGGTCCCTGCCGACCACCGCCCCCTGCCGACCGCGTCCCCCCAAACAGCCAGCCACTGCTCACGATTTCGCACCGCGCAGACCCTCACCAGCAGAAGCGAGGCGCGCGCTGAGCGTGGACTGGACGACCTCGCTTCGCCAGCCTGCTCTTGTGAGCCAACCTGATTCAGCGACCCTGGCCAGCAGCGCGACCCAAATCCCGGTTCCTCTCTCCATGCAACCCGACAGACGAATCCACTTGAGGTGAGATATGATCCTAACACCATTTTAGTCTTTGATTCATTCTATATTTTGTCATGCATTATCCATCCTGGTTGTTATGATTGATATGTTGTTTTTGGCTTGAATAATCACAAAGGTCTTAAGCGTATTTTTTGTCAAGATTGAGTAGATTTAATTTAGTGATCAAATTATCACAAATTTAGTCAAGAATAAAATGCAAATCGATAAATATATAATTAGTTATTTACACAAACAAAAAGCTTTAACTAAGATTTCAGGGAATATATGAAGACTCAAGGAAATAGAAGAAGAAAAGAAGCATAATTTGCTGTAGGTGATTTTGTGCTAGTCAAAATCAATCAAAATCCTTCCATTATTTATTTGTTTTTTCACTTCACTGGCTATGCATGCCACCTATTTGATTAAATTTCAATCTCAATTATGCATTACTTCAAATGCTATTTGTGCTATATCATGATTGGTTATTAGTATTTCTTTTGAAGTTATTAATTTAAATGATTGATTTTGTTACAAACGTAAAATCTTTGGAGTATTATTATTCTTTTGTCTCTTTTAAGGTAAGTAATTGTTTCTTCTCCTTATTTAATTACATTTTTTAGGATAGAGACTTATGATTTCTAAGATAGAGTTGTAGGAAATTGGGATTGCATGGTGGAAGGGCATAGAGGTCCTTCTAGACTTGTTTGCATTGTTTGCTATGGAGATTGATTGTGTATGCGGAGATTGTAGGATATGCATGTTGTGATGTTATAAGGGGTGTGCTCTAGAACGGTTTTAGAATCTTTAAATGTTTGTTTGATTGTATTGTTCAGTTTATTTGACTAGATTGATATATGTATATCCTGAAATTAATTTTTGGGATGTCTTAGTTTCAGGGAGGTTCTATGAATTTATTTTTAATTTAAATAGTGGAATCTTAATTTAATGGGTGGAAGGAAACATTAAATTAAAGAGCACAAATTATTTACCGAAAGATTTTTACTTTCAAAGATGATTTGTTTAGATGTATTAATAATTAGATAAGATCTTAATTTTTAAAACTTTAAATGAATTTGTTAGGTTAAATTACATATTGAAGAACCATGATTCCTACAACGACTATGGATGTATGATAGGGTGTACCCCAGTAAGGGGGAATCAAACCTGAATTTTACAGGAGTTGAACGTTTGTAAGGGTGGCTTGTCGTACAATTTATGAATGAGCAAACAGTTAGGTGCCTTGTGCTAAGTGCAAATGTAGGAAATATTTTGATATGGACACCATTAGGTATCACTTGTATAAGGATGGTTTTATGGCGGATTATTGGGTTTGGACTATACATGGGGAAGTTGCTACACACAATTTTGAAGATGCTAGTGTTGAAAATACATATGTTAGAGGTAGTTCAAGTAGAGTTAATATTGGTGAGCATGTCATGGGAAATATTAATTGGGAGGATAACTCTAGACGATATGAGGAAATGATTTATGATGCGTTGGGCCCAAATGCATGCAGATTATGAACCTTCTATTGAGGCTCCTAATGCCGAGGCTGAGAAATTTTTCTCTATATTAGAGGCTGTAAAGGCCCCTCTATGGGAAGGGTGTGTGCATTCGGAGTTGTCTCTAGGTTAGGATGTTAGCTATAAAGTCAGAAGCTAATCAAAGTCAAACTTCGTTTGATCAGTGGGCATCATTGATGAGTGAGATTAGTCCACAACCTAGTTCTGTTCCGAAGGATTTCTATCAAGCCAAGAAATTAGTTTCAAAACTTGGGCTAAAATCAGAAAAAATAGATTGTTGTTTGAAGGGATGCATGTTGTACTATAAAGATGATGCATACTTAACCTAATGCAAATTTTGTGAAAGCCCTAGGTTCAAACCAAAAAGATCTGGAAATGGAAGATATAAGGATGTTCCCTATAAAAGAATGCACTATTTGCCCTAATTCCAAGGTTAAAGAGGTTGTATGCTTCAATGAGTTCAGCACCTCACATGAGATGGCACTTTGAGAATAAGAGAAATGATGGTGTCATGACCCACCCTTCCCATGGTGAAGCCTGGAAACACTTTGACCAAATTTATCCTGATTTCCTCCGATCCTAGGAATATTAGGTTGGGGCTTTGTGCAAATGGATTTACTCGAATAATCAATTTAGCAAACCCTATTCTTGCTGGCCTGTGGTTGTTACACCTTACAATCTCCCTTCTGAAATGTGCATGAAAGATCCTTACATGTTTTTAACTTGTATAATCCCTGGCCCTGATAATCCCAAAGCCAAGATTGATGTTTACCTCCAACCATTGATTGATGAGCTTAAGGAGATGTGGTATTCGGGTGTACAAACTTATGACATTTCCACAAAACAAAATTTTTTGCTGAGGGCATCATTGATGTGGACTATCAATGATTTTCCAACTTATGGAATGTTGTCAGGTTGGATGGCAGGGAAAATTGGCATGCCCAATTTGTATGGAGGATACAAAAGCATTCACATTGAAACATGGTCGGAAAAACTCATGGTTTGACTGTCATCGAAGGTTTTTGGACCTTGATCATGAATTTAGGGGTAAGAAGGATGTGTTTAAAAAGAAGATGATTGAACGTGATGAGCCTCCTGTGAGCTAAGCGGTAACCAGGTTTGGCATAGAGTTAGAGGCTTTCCAAAGATAATGAATTGGGTAAATCCATATGATTTCCAAGATACGGGGTAGATCATAATTGGACCAAACAAAGTATATTTTGGGAGCTGCCTTATTGGGGAGATAATCTAGTTCGTCATTGTATTGATGTAATGCATGTAGAGAAAATGTGTGTGATAACATCATAAACACTGTGATGAATATGATAAGACTAAGGACAATGTGAAAGCAAGGAAAGATTTGGCAGAGTATTGTAAGCGACCTGAGTTGAGTTTCCAGAAGTTGCCAATGGTCGTGTGTGTAAGCCGAAGGCTAGTTACACACTAACTTCTGTTCAGAAAGAAGCTGTGTGTAAGTGGATGCAAGAGTTGAGGATGCCTGACGGTTATGCCTCAAATTTGGGTAGATGCGTCAATGTTGCACAAGGACAATTTGTTGGCATGAAGAGTCATGATTGTCATGTATTTATGGAGTGCTTACTTCCTATTGCATTTAGAGAATTACCTCTCCTGTTTGGAAGCCGTTGACTGAGTTGAGTCAATATTTTAGAGACCTATGCTCATCCACTCTGAGGGTTGAAGATCTTTTAATTATGGAGAGAAACATTCCTATAATTCTTGTCAAATTAGAGAGAATATTTCCTCCCTTTCTTTGATTCCATGGAACACTTACCCGTACACTTGGCATATGAAGCACGGGTATGTGGGCCGGTTCATAAGATGGATGTATCCATTTGAAGGAAATATTGGAAGTTTCAGAGAACTGTGAAAAATAGGGCTCAGGTAGAAGGTTCCATATGTGAGGCATATATCTCTAAGGAGACATCTTTCTTTTGTTCCTATTACTTTGAGCCGCATGTTCAATCTAGACGAACAAGGGTTGGTCGAATGATGATGGGGGTGAAAGTTCAACTCAACATACTTTGTCTATATTCAATAGGGACGTGCTCTGGAAAATCCAAACCCCATTGGCTATCAGAGAAGAGAAACATGCTGCACATTTACATATCTTAATCAACTGTGAAGAAGTGCAACCATTTAAAACGTGAGTGATATCAATGTATCACTTTCAATTATTTATGAACTGATGACACAAATCAAATCTTATTTTACCTGCAATGTTTAATTTAGGTATTTTGAACAAGTTGATGAGCGACACACCCTTGAACAATTTCCAGCATGGTTCAGATCCTTTGTATGTGACCTAACTATCTAGTAACCATTTGATCCAACATCACACACATGTTCTAGTTGTCATCTTTTGTGTTGATCTTTTAATTTCAATTATTCATGTAGGTGTTTGATAAAAACAATAATGTTTCATGTCCTTATTTACAAAGTTTGGCTTGGGTCCTGCTAACAAAGCAAACAATTGGCCAATGTATTATGTGAATGGATATAAGTTTCATACATTTGAATGGGGCTGAAGGAGAACAACAGACAATAGTGGGGTGTGTGTCAGGATGAGGCAGTGGGGAGGGTGATTGGTATGGAGTAATCAAACAAATCCTGGAGATTGAATATGTGGGTGATGGACCTAAAAAATTGGTAGTGTTGTTCAGTTGTGATTGGTACGACCCAAGACGTCCTGACGGAACACGCATACACAACCAATATAAAATTACCGAGGTGAATCATACTAAGAGATATGGTGCATATGATCCTTTCATCATTGCTCAGAATGCAAGGGTATATTATGCATCATACCCTGGAAAGTGCAAAAAGGATTGGAAGATGGTCATGAAAACTAAACCTAGGGGTTGAGTTGAGGTCGAAGAACTACCTGACGACGCTTTTCAAGTGAATGATCCAGTCCCCTCTAGGTAGTCTTGAGGGAACATTGCCAAGTTTACGTTCCAACCTGGTGAGGTTGAGATAATTCACTCTTCCAGTCATCAATTAATGAGTGAACACAACGAAAGCAATGGTAGTGATGAGGAGGATGAGGATGAGGATGAGGAAGATGAGTTTGAGGATGATGTTGAGACTGAGAATGATGAAGATAGTCCTCAACTTTCAGATTAAATGTGATGTGTCTAGTCTTATACTTATTACATCTTTTTATTTTCAATTATCATATTATTTGATTTTGTATACATTGTCATTTATTTTTCAGATATGGCACCTAAAGGGAAAACAAGGGCGGGGGAAGGGTGTCCCAAATAATCAGACAATCAACCCTCCAGTTAAGCATCTACCAGCTGCTCACACATCAACTTCTATCCCTTCCATGCCACCACCCCAGTGCCTTCACCTCCACTACCATCGCAGAATCCTCTCCCCCACCCCACCACACGACTCACAAGGGAATGATGAAAGTGGGCAGTTGGTGGTTCCTCGGGCAATAGGACATGGGTCCACGGGGAGGAATGGGTAGAGCTTGAACGTCTTGGTAAGAAAAGGTAAGTAATTTAATTGCTCAATTTATGAATCTTGTTGTAATAATTTTCAACAATTTCTTAACATATATTAACATTGTTTTGTACTATTTGGTATGAAGTTGGCATCCAAATGCACGTGTCATGCACGAGGTGACACACACCATCCAGAAATTGTATGATAGGCCGATTGAGTCCTTTGAAGGATGAGAGGTGCGCTGGTTTATTGAGTGGAAGGTAAAATAAGATAATTATTATGAAAATGTGTCAACATACTTTAGAAACTACTTTCAATAATTTTTTTTCACTTCCATGTGTAGAGCCACTTCATCATCCATCCCAAAGATGAAGATTTCATGTTTAAGCTCTTCAAGTCCAAGGCAGCATCCAGGCAAGACATGTACATTGACATCAGGAACGGCGAACCCCAGATGGATGACTCAGGCCAGCTTGGACTATTTGTGGCAATACCTGGAGAAGCGAGAAATTTAAAGATAAGTCTTTGAAGGCTAAGGCGAATAGAGCGTCGCAAACGGTGGATCCATTCATTGTGGTGGTTCTACTACTATAGAGACTACGCGTCACGGATGGTTTAGTCATGATTTTAAACATTTTTTAAATTCCTTTTGTTAAATTTATATTTTCACTTGCTATTATTTTACATGTTTCACTCAAATAGGTCCTGAGTTAAAGAGGCAACCCACACAAGTGAGGTGTTCAGAAAGACTCACACGCGAGAAAGAGAAGACATGGGTCGATCCTCGCTAAGAATGCTTGGGTATATATGTTCTGAGCACTTATTATTCATATATATATTTAATTTATTATTTCATATATTTGATAGAGGTTTAATCAATTTTATTTTGTTATAGCATACCTACGAGCGCTCTCAGGAGGCTACGACCCAGCGGGAGCGAGGATTCCAGCTTAGGAGTGCCCACCGATTGATGAGGACCAGTTATGGCAAGAGGTAGTTGGCGGTCCTAGGAAACCACATCTATGGCATGGGGTCATTTTATGCGAGTAGTCTCCTCTGCCTCTATCACTGGGGCATCTCAGGCACTAGGTCCACTGCGAAGATGATGAGGTCCACGAGCGGTTCATTCTGCTCGAACGCGAAACTTCATCGTATACAAGAGGGGGACGCGGAGACACACGCCATGGCAAGAAATGCAAAAGAAGATTGAGGACAAGGAAAAGGCCATGGACATGAAGATGAAGAAGATGAAGAAGGAGATGGTGTCTCTATGGAAGAAGATGCGCAGGCTCCTCTGCAAGCCAAATGATGATGATGATGATGATGGTGATGGTGATGGCGATGGCGATGGCGATCCTGATGATGATGCCTGACTTCTTGATATGAGTTGTTTTTTTTTCGTTGTTATATGTTTGAACTTTTGAAATTTGTGTACACTTTTAACATATTTATCATTATATCTTTTGAACTTAAATTTGTTGCGTTTATTGTTTATTACAATTTTTTAATATTAAATATAATTATGTATTTTGTAATTAGCTTTAAATAAAAAATATAATTTGAGATGATTAGGTAACCCTCAAAAATTGACGATGGATTTTTTCATAAAAAACTATAAATTCCGACGGATTTTTCCATCGATAATATAAATAAAAATTTTCAACCAAAATTTTTTTATCCTTGACGGAATTATCCGTCGCTAAATATAAAATTTTAAAAATAATTTGATTACCGACGGATTTTTCCGTCGTAAAAAATAAAAACAAAAAAAAAATTTAATTTAAAATTTTCGATGAAAAATTCCGTCGATAATTATAAAATCCGTCGGTAATAGTTAGTTCGTGACGAATTTCGCTGCGAAATGGTGCTCATTAACGGATTTTTGTGAAAAATCGTCAATAATTCAATAACTTTTATCGGAAAAATCCGTTGATAACAATTTCCGACTACGTTTTCCGGTGGTCTAAATTCAGAAAAATCAATCGAAAATTAAATTTTCGTGAAAAATCTTTAAAATCCGTCGGTAACAACGTTTTTTTGGTATGCTCCTAAAATTCAACCTAGTCCAATCTTGAAAATTCAACATTATAAATTTCAATCACAACAATTATATACACACAAAAAAATACTAACATATATAAAAACATGTGCAAGCAAAACAAACGTCAACAATAAGATGATCCTCAAGCAAAACTCCTACATTAACAAATTAATAACGCAATTAATCCTCAATGCAACACACACAACACTATGGGCACAAAAAAATGAACGGAAAAAGTAAATCAAATAAAAAAAACTAACCGATTAAAATGCTCACCAAAGCCTCAGGATATAATGGTGACCTCCGTTTTCAAATGGAGCTTATGGCGGAGGCAAAACTCATGGTGGCGCACGGGTAGGAGAGAGGAGGTTTTAGAGAGAGGAGTTTAGAGTGAGGGGAGAGGGCCTAGATGAAGATGATGTACGCGAATTATCGACGGTAAGCCTTTTAATGAAACGGTGTTCCACTATCAAATCGTTCCGCGCATTCCAACGGGTGATGGAAATCCCAAACATTTTGCGCGGTTGAAAATAAATTTCAAATAACGTCGGTTAACCGTGGTAATTTAATAAATAAAACCTTCGTACCGTCGATTAACTAGTCAGTAATTTATAACACAAATAATAAATATATGTAAGAAATTTCCCTATTTCATACCCGTCGTTCACCGTAACATAATTCATAAATAATTAATTTTAAAAATCATACATACCTTTTGGTAATACGGTCGGTAATTGATTTAATAAATATTAAATTTGAAATACCCATCGGTAAACTCTTGGTACATAATTCAATATATTAATAGTGAAATGTAACAATTACAGATCTTATGCACGGTATATCCATCGGATTTTGTTTTTTAAATTTTCCTGACTCATTACCGACGGTTCCTAAAATCACCCTTAATTATTTCAAAAGCTTACATCTTAGGAAAAAGTGTTTCCATTCGAGGGGTGCGTACTTGTTGGTTGTATGGGTAAAATAATTTATTTCTAGTAGTGTTTATTTAAATATATACATGAGTAAAAAATTATAATATAAGAGAGAGTGAGTTCAGTATATTTCTATATGTATGAAATAACAATTTCAAAATAAAAATTATGTAAAACTTATTATATTTCTCCTACTAATACAAATCATAAAAATATTATGACAAAAAAATAAAAATTAACTTACAATATTTTGACGAATTTTCACTAATATATGCTCATTAGAAATGATTGTTATCAATTGGCATTTTTTTTCTCTTCACTATTTTTTAAACACTGCTTACCTCACTAAACTCTTAAATATAGCCTTACTTCACTAAACACCACAACCTTACAATACGCCTAGAAGTGAAAGCTAAACTTCTCTTCTTTCACTCTTCTGCTCACATACTCCAAGCATATATACCCTCTTTATAAGTGAGCAAAACACAATAACAATGCAAGCAAGTGTCCCCAGTTCACACAAGATTCTAACATGTAAGGAACAAGACAATTTAAAATCTCACACCATGTGAGATTTTTAGCAATGAAAGGGTCCTGACACAAGGGGCTGAAGGATGTAAAAAGGGAAGATGATGTGGAAGCCATGTCAGAGGGAAGGTTTGCGAAGGGAGAAGCTGATGCGTGGAGGCCATGCAAGATGGAAGGCCAAAATCTTGCATGTGCGGCTTCACAATGCAGCGGGCATGCGCAAGTGGCCTACGGCACCTCACGATAAATCTCGGACTATGCGAGCTTTATGCTGCCAATCGCGTTGCAACACGTGTCTCCTTTCTAACGTTGAGCGATGGCTCACAGATTCCCTTCAGTGTTGCACGTGTAAAAGATAAATCATGACTATAATATCGCTTTATGCGAGATTTAGGACACCATCCTGAGTATAATTTTCTCCCAAATCTCATATTATGGCTATTTAATCTTCTAAGCTCCATATTAAAATCAATTTCCCCTATTATAACTTATTTTTTGATTCAAAAAAAAAAAAAAAAAGGTATGTGCTCGTTTGTGTCATTATTTTGATAACTTAAAAAATGATCTTTTATGTTTTTTTATATGTTTGTGTAAATTTTTTTTGTAAAAGTATAATCTATAGAAAAAAGTTCAAAATATATTTTTTTAGAAGTTATAATTTCTATCTTCTATTAAAAAAACTTTAATTTATATCTTCTGGATAAAAAATTTTATAACATAAAAAATATGTTTGAGAATAAATAAAAATATTTTAATATTACTTCTAAACATAAAACAACCTTTACTTTTTCAATCTTATTCAAAAAAGAATTTTTTTTCTAAAAGGTCACCCAAACCGGCCATATATCACAATTGAGCATTAGTTTATAGTGAAAAATATTTTTTGTTATTATAGATAAATAACTAAATAGTTGATAAGCAGGTTCAACCATAAACAATGAATTTCTTAACTGTAAATCCTGGTTTGATTATGATTGTTATCTAATTTATTATATATGATGAATATGTTGGTCCCAAAGAATCTGTTTCATGTTCGCCACTGCTTTAAACATTCTAAATTAAGCTAGATAAAAAGTTATAAAACCCTCCAGTGTATGTATGAAGATTAGTCATGTACAAACGTATTAATATGTTGCTAAAAATATGTTTTTTTTCAATTGATTATGAATATGATTGTTCTACCTATATTCTTTACATCTTTCTTCATTGATGGCGCCACTCGCAGAACAGCCATCACTTCCAAATCGTTACCACTAATTATATTGTGTTTATTATCTACGCTATTAATCCATCACTCAAACAGCAGCAGCAGGGTTCTACTATGCTTAATTACTTTAATTTAGACTTTGAAAGTGGTTTTAACATAACATAATAACACAATGACATAAGAAGCTTAATTTAAGTGGCACACAAGGAATATGGTAGAATTAGGTGGTGAAATTTTGCCCCCTCGCTTTTTAATGAGAAGAATATGGAGGAGAGCAAACCTAACCACGAATTGATTTTCTTTGTCATATACTTTGATTAATTACCATGACAAACTTGACCTCAGCCAATCAAATTATTCATATACCTTTGACAAGTCCAGCGGTGCATGGACATGTGTTGGACATCAGTTGCAATGCGAGACAGAAATATTATTTTTGAAGGCTTGGCAGTCAACTTCATCCTGGTGGAAAAGGAATCATACCTAACTGATCATGTTAGAAATATAAAGGACTTGCATTTTCCCTTTAAGTTTTGGTAATAATATCCTATTCCTATAACTTTAAGCAAGCTAAGGTTGACATATATATATGTATAACAAATCGTACTAATTTCCATTCAGGAATTGGCACTTGAATTAATATAGCATGATAGTAATTTAATTTTCTCTAACTAGTGCTCTAAGAAATTAAGAACAGTAAATTTTATATTGAAAAATGAATTTTTTTTAATTAAGTTTCTAATATGCTGAATATACTAAAAGGCTTACTAGTTTTTAAATTTCTTAAATGAGTGTCCCAACTCCCAATGACACAAGTTAGAAAAATCTTAATTATTTTTTATTTTGCATCCATTTAAAAAGAAAACCATTATTTCTGTGCCAGAAAAGACAAATCAAAAGAATTAGGTAAAGGAGATCATGATTCTTGAATATATTATATATTTATGTTCTAGGTAAGAATATTTCCTTATTACTATGATATGGATTGTAGACTAGTAGCAGACTTGTATTATGCACTTCTCTTTAGGCAATACAAACTCCTTCCCTAATCCCTTTCCAGGCTTATTATTTAGCATTATCTAGTTTAAATATGTTATTCCAACATGCAAAAGTGGGTATCCAATTAGGATATTCACTCTATCACCATTAGATATGATAGTGGTTTCAATTTTCTCCTCTCATTCATCACATCTAAAGTTAATAGAATATAGAATTGGGAAAAATGGAAAACGTGATTATTAACTTTACGAGACCAGGACTAGCAGATTGATGGCAGAAGAAAGGGTTCGCAAGGTCTTCCATGGCAGAGAACAGTCACCAAGAACTACGAAGGAGGTTGCGAAGAGAAGGATTATTGCGGAAGCTAGAGAGCGCGAAAGAATACAACTGGTACCATAACAGAATATGGTATTGGGAAAAATGGAAAACGTGATCATTAACTCTACGGTTACAGGCTTTATATATAATGAGGTAAGACTAACTAGTTCTAGACCAACACACTAACTCTGGTTAGTCCTAATAAAAGGTGATGGAGTGGGTATCTCAATTGGAGACTCACTTTGGATGTTAGAATAACAATGTTCTATCCAATTTACTTGCATGCTTGAACTTCCCTTCAAGTTGAAATAAAAATTCTTGATATTGCTTTTCTCCACATTGAAATTAATTAGTTAGTTAAAAAGGAAAGGTCAGCTCTGTCCTCTGCTCCCCTTCCGGAGCCTGTACTTACGATAATATATATTTTCTAGAAAGTAAATAATTCCTCTTTAAAATGTAGTTTTCAGTTCATGAAGCAATTAAGTTATTGGTAGTTTATGTTGTCTTTCTCTCCCTCATTTCCCTTCCTTATGCTCTTCCTTGCAAGAGAGCAGTTTTTACAACCCTTGATGGCGGAATGAAGGCAGCTGATTGAAATTTGATATACAGAGCCCAAGTTTATAATTATTCATTCGTGCCATTAATTATTCAAACCGGAATATATAGACATATCATATGTTTCGAGTGTGCAAGTTGGCTTGTAAATTAGACCTTCATGTCTCTTCTACTGATACAGGAAGCGTAACTATAGCTTCTCTTATTTTTCCTTATAGAGTTTTATCCGAGGCAAGAATTTTATGCAAACCAAATACTTCAACATAGGGAAAATTAAGTAACATATTAGAAAAGTAAAAAAAAGAAAAAAAATTGAAAGCCAAATTTTAATTCACCCAAAGAACACTTATGTAAATGTTGAATGAAAAATGATAATGACATTCAAACTGAATTTAAGGTTTGACTCGAATTTATGTACAAAAATGTGTCTTCATATATAAATACGTACATTATGTAAATGCACATATATATCTTTCATATTTATATAGTCTATATATGCATGAATTTTTTAGTTGTAAGAAGAAGCAAACAATAGTCTGATGAAAGCATGTGTAACACAGCATAATACAACCTCTTTCAAATTAAATATTACGATAGCTCATGCATAATGGGATCCTCATAAAATAGTTCAGGCCAATTATAAGATGATGTTCCTCCATAGCTGGAAGTGCTGCTGCTGGCATCTCCTGGGTTGCTAGTTGAGGTCCCTGTCATATTTAGTGGAATAGATGAAGCTGCAGGAGATGTTAGAGTAGTCCAGGGAGAGGCATCACCAGTGTGATCCCCTTGACCCATCACTGTAAAGTTAGTTCCTTGACCCTGCTCAGTATTCAAACATGATTGGGAAGTGAAAGAGACTTGTGGGTCTAAAAAGTCAGATAGCATGCTTGAGTGGTGGAGTGGTTGGGAGCTAGAAATTGTCCCATGAGAAAATGAAGCTGGATTATGATCCTGTTGTGGGCAGTCCATAATCGGGTTATTGTTGTCTTTGACATTATTAGTGATTGAATTTAACAAACTGAAAGCTTCCATGTTTGTTATGGCATTTTGGTCATAGGAGTTGGTACTAATTATGGTACTTAAGGAATTGGGGGATTGGAGCACATAGTGAAGGTGTTGAAGCTTTGCCAACTGAAGTGCCTCTGCTTGTAGCCTCACAGCCTGTTCATCAAAAGATTGGTGATCCATAAGGTCTGTCATGTTGGCCAAAGCTAGCAGATATGGCAAGCTTGAAAGAAGGTCAGTTCTTGGTTGGTGTGTCATGGATCAAAACCCATCTGAATCAACCTTTTCTTTAAGTGAGTGTTCCAGAAATTCTTGATCTCATTATCTGTCCTTCCTGGAAGATGGGTTGCAATTGCTGACCATCTATCAAGAACCATATGCATAGAGGTCAGTAATAATTAACAGTTTAAGGGGAAAAAAATACAAACAAAACTCTGGGAAATTAAGACTCTGTAGATTTTAAGATGGGATACAAATGGGTGAAAATTTCATGAATTAGCTCAATATATATAATTATTTACAGAGCTCAAACATAAAGTTTTAACCCTCAATTTTACTCTCATACCAAACACAGGCCCTTAAATTACTTCAATCAAGTAGAATTAAAAGTTTGAAACTCTCCATATCCATTGACCATCTCCCCTCAAAAGCAAGGAATTAATAGCAGTTCAAAGAATAGTGTCGTTCATAAATAATTTAGTTGGATAACAATTGCATGGATAAATGAAACCTCCTCCCCAACAAAAGAACAAGAAGAAAAGGGAGGAAGTAGGAAGTGAAAAGTACTTGTTTCCAAGGATGGAATGTAGATGCAGAATTGTTTGCTCCTCTTCTTGAGAAAATTTGCCCCTCTTAATGTCTGGCCTTAAATAGTTTGTCCACCTTAGCCTGCAGCTTTTTCCACATCTGTTAAGACCTGCAAAATTTGCGACCAAATAAATGAATGAGGAAACACTGAAAAAGGGTTAAGAGAGATCTATATTTGTTCCACTATTAATTTACAGAACTATAAAATTATGTAGCCAAGTACCTGCTAACTTAGGAGAGCCCTCCAACTTCCATGGCCATGTTTCTGAATGTAATTGACTAACTTTTGATCTTCTTCAGGAGTCCAGGGTCCTTTCTTAAGGCCATTTTCATCGCAGCATGGGGACCTTCCCATTTTGTGAAATGATTTAAAGCAATTAACTCTAGTACTTTTCTTTTCCTCTGCCACTGCCAAATTAGACAAAGGGATGGGGTCACTATTTATATGCATTATTCTTGCTTGCTATACTTGAATGTCCATTTAAATATTGTTTTCACAATCTTTATTAGGATTTGGGCCATTTTGACCTGGTTAGAGCAGGAAAAACAAAATTAATATTTCATGCCTTGGATAGTGCACCCTGCAATTTATTACTGCTATACCCGCGCACCATTTTAAATATTACATAATAATTAGTCCTATAATGTGGCTACCTACTTGATATATATTTGATGAAGGATAAGATTTCAGAATGTATTTATAAATCCTGTACTATAAGGTTGCGAGAAACAAAGAGAAAAGTTATTAATCACATAATTTTCCAAATGTTTGTGTATCTGTACTGACTAAATATACCCCAGATAAATTAATAATATTCTATATGTTCTTATAATGAATATATATATTTCTATTCTGGTATACAGACATGGCTTCTCAATTAATAATAAGCACAATAATTAACAAGTTACACTTTTACTGGATTAATCAAAATTTTAATTTTAAAAAGATATCATTTTTAAAAGATATTATAATTAGTTACTCATTGCACTAGTAGTTGAGAGACTAATAATAGGGTTAAATATGGTTCCTGTTAAAAAAAAATGATTTTAATCTGAACATTTTTAAAATTGCTTGATTTTAATTCCTATAATTTGTCTATCACTATTAAATGCTAAGCTAGCTAACAAAATATCATATTATCTAATCTTATATAGTGGTCATTAGTCCTACGTGGCATATCATAATAATATATGTCAAAATTCTCCTGTAAAATGAGCTAATAGGTCCAAACAAAATGGATTAATGGGTTGGATCTAAAGGGTCATTGAGCGATGGTTATGACACATATGATCATGATATCCCACATACAACTATTGGTCACTATATCAATTGTATAACGTGGTTTTCTATTAGCTTGCTTGATATTTACCAGAGGCTGATAACATAGACTAAAACTAAATAATTTTGAAAATATTTGAATTAAAACCAAAAAAGAAACAAATTATAGAGATCTAACCAAAACTCACTTATGTTTCAAAGAAAAAAATATAGTTAAGGCATTATTACAATGCTTATGAAATTCTCCTGATCAAAATATTATAAAAACCTTGCCTTGATAAGTTGAATTTAATTTAGATACCTTGTCAATTAAAATTTTTTTGTGTAAACATTTAATTATATATTGTCCTATTAATAAAAATTGTTTGATTTAACTGTCAATTATCTTAAGAGTCTTACAAATTTAAGTATATGATTGGATAATAATATAAAATTTTAGTAAGAGCTTTAAAATTAAACTCTAATTATTTAATATTTTTTATATAAACTATCAATATTAAAAATCTCGGGTCATATCAATTTACTATTGGAGAAAAACTTACATCACACTAATTTTTATCTGCAAGACTCAAATTTAAAATTATTCCAAAAAAATAAATATTACAGCAATTAAACTACCAAAGTAGTGGCCTTAGACTTTCAATAATGTAATAAAAAGTCTGATATCCATGAGAGAAATCAGGACAAGTTGGTAATTACGGGCTAACGATTTCTAATTTCAATCAATTCAATAGGAGGAGACTTTTAAATTAGGTTGCATAACACGTGTTGAATAGAGGATTCTCGAGGGAACCTTTCCCATGCACGCAAAGAGGAGGTTATGTCGTCCCTCTTTTTCGTCATGGTTTGCATGGCATCAAATGACTCACGTCCTCTCTTGTTGGATTTCATGAGCTCTAAGCCCCATGGGGATCGAATCATTCACGTACTAAATAATACTATGAAAGTTAATATCATAATTATTATTGTCTCTTATTGTACTAAATCATAACGTTGCCAATTTATAAGAATAAAGACAGTTATAGACAAAGCAAACGTAGAAGATATTTTCTTTTAAGATTAAAAAAGAAAAAAAATACTTTATTTTTATTTGAGAGACCAAATCTAAATAATTTATTTTAAAATAAAAGTATATATTTTTAAATAATTAGTTATGCAATAGCAAAACCAATGTTTAAATGGTTTAATTAATTTGACCCTTATTCTATTTAAATACATCTTGAATTCAATTCTAGTGAATTGAGAAAACAAGTATCAGAGGAGCTTTACTCCAAAAGTGGGTCAATCTAACTCAAATCAGATTGTTGGAGTAGCTCTACAATAAAATACCTGACACATGTTTCTTATAAGAGATTGATTGTGACATACTATTAGTGTAAATACTAATGAGTTTTACAATATTATCTACTCACATATTTTTATTTGTAAAACTTTTAAAGTAATATGTGACTAAATTAAATAATTTTGTTAATGAGACAGTATATAATTGAATGTATTTATAAAACTTTTACAATGACGAGTCAATTTAGAAGTAAAGAGATATAATTGTTAAAACTAATGATTAATCGGTTCAAGTGATATCTGACAATTGTTCCTCTTAAAACCTTGACTCCGAGTATTTTGAATAGAAAAACTAGTTCAATAGACTCGGCATATACCAACATTTTAGTGCCTATTATATCTTATTATTAATGTCAGACACATGTTAAAGCACATATAGGGGCGGCAGATTGGAACCCAAATTTGAGGAAGGGACATGGTGAGAAGAGCCCAAACTAAATGACAGGAAACCTAGACAGATCAGTTCAGTAAGTTGAAATGATGGGACCATTCATTTATCAATAATGATAACTCATTTAATTTATGTAGTGTTTTGCTTTATCTAAATGACTCTGTGAAAAGAGAAAGGAAGAGGAATCAATCGACTTGGCTTCTTTGGTTTAATCTTCCGGTAAGATTACATTTACAATATAATCTTTGTTCATCAGCATTGAACAGGCAATCAACACACACCAAACCACATGCATCTGTGTCAAGGCCAAGCTAGCACGTAAAAAATATACACACATGATACACGACTTTAACTGAATATATCTAAGCAGGCAAAAGAAAACAAATCTATCGAAGTCGTTGAAAATAGATACAGCTATTTGGTTAGATAAACTGTAGCAGTGGAGAGCCTCCAGGTTAAAGAGCCGGGACAAAACCAAGGTTTAATTTGTGGTAGAGATAGTTCATTGTCTGAAAAGGACGTAATTGATGTGACTCATTTGACTCGGAGGGTGGTGCAGTTAGAGACGTGGAGGACAATTTGGTGCATCAAACACCCAAATCTGCACCAATTTTTTTGTAAGTCATTCTTTGCACGTTTAACCTTCAATATAATGGTAACTTTGGTCCAGATTGTCTTCATGCACCTTGTTATCTTGCAAAAATTCTTAGTCGTAGTATCCTCCTGCATCATAACAATACAAAATAAAATGCAATCGCTTAGTTAGTACAAATTAAGTGTATCAATTAAAAGTTGAGCAATGTGATTCACAATGTATCGGCCTAGTTTTAGCGTGTTTCTATATATGAATTGAATGCAGGGCTTAAGTAGCTCTGTAGTTGGCTATTGGCAATTGGTTCCTTATATGTATCCAAATTGAAAAAGACCATGTGATTCCAAAAGCCATAAAATATATATATATATATATATATATATATATATTATATTTTGGTTAAAGAAGTTTTCACAATTCCAAGAAGCTACTAACATTTAATGCAAATATGTCGTGGCCCTTCTTGCTTCATATACAAGATTGACATTTTCTAACCTAATTCTTTTTCAATTTACTTAATTAAGTGTCAACATCCATATGGAACAGCAAAAGGAGTCAATTAGAGAGGGCTTTTTTTTTTTCTCATTATATAATTATATAATAATTAACAAATGTTCATATCCAGATTCTTGTTCATAAAACGGAAAACCTCGTTTTCTTCTCCTCTTCTTGTTGCACTTTGTCAGTAAACGGTTCATACACACAAAAAAAGTTTGATCCTTCAGCCAAGGCATCTTGTCGGGAACTACAGTTTGTTAAATATGAGACAAAATATACGGTGATGTAAGATCAACTTTATAATTTCAATATAATATCTCCTTTGAATTCAGTGTGTCAGCTAAACAACTGATTTGCTTGCTGTAATGGGTTTCCAACCAATACATCTTTAAAAACAGACTTCGAGGCCACCTACTTATAATCTATATATGTAATTATGTACCACCTCAATTTTCATATATGTGTATATATATATAGATGTGTGTTATCTTCGTCCCCTAAAAAGGGCTCTGTTGCCTTGCTTGAAGGACAATCTTCTACCAATGATTTCAAAATCCGTATCTCTTTCCTTCTAAATTTTGACAATACCTTGGGAAGCCTACCTCGTCATAATCGGAGTTTGAACATTTGACCATTTGATCTTGATGATTCTAATAATATGTTATAAACTTATCTTTCTCAAAATTTAATTTGATCAATAGAAATATTTGAATGATTTTATACTTTAATAATATTACAAAGGTGCTAATGAAATTAAACTCCTCTCAAATATCCTATTTTTGTTTTGGATGCAATAAAAGTTTGAGAATGTTTTAGAGCAAGGAAAAAATGGTTGTTTTGTATTATTTATTATTTGATATATAAGATATTTCATTAAAGAGAAATATTAGGTGTACAAGATTTTTTACAACAAGTTTATACTTCTAGTTTATAAAGGCATATGAAAACAAAATAAGTACAGGGTCTATGTGCCTTTATAAACTAGAGGTGTAAACTTATTATAAAGAAATATTATGCTCCCTATTAAAAATGTAGAAAAGTGAACACAATAATAACCTATAAAATTAATGATTCAAATAACAAATGGTATAAAGTAATTTTTTTTTTCTTTGCTCCATATCTAAGAATTTTTCAAAAGAAATTATCCCCAATTCTAGTGCCACGACAAAGGTATGTCCAATTTGGTAGTTGCTAAACGGACTTTAATTTGGTTATAAGAAAAACATAGCGGCACGACAAATATAGCATATATATGAGTTTCGCTAATTAATTTGAGAATGATCTTCAAATTAATCGACGCATGATGAGGAAGTGCATGGTTACCAGTTTACATGTTCTGCTTTGGTTCATGTACATATATATCTTGAGTAAGCGTATAATATTCTTTGGGTCAATGAGTAATTGCAGAGTTGAATTTGGGTTAGTGACGAAGAAAACGAAAGTGGTGGCCTTGATCACAAATTAGGCTAGCTCGATTGAGTTAACTTGTGTAGTGTCTCACTGATAACCTAATCATGACCAATAGAAAACTTGGTTGACCATAATTTGGCCCATGGGGACGTCAAACTTTACAAGGGTCTTACCAAATTCAGTCAAGCTAGCTCCGTGTTTCAAATCTAGTGTAGATAGGGGATTATTTCAATAAGAGTAATATTACACATTTATAAAAAAAATTTATAGAATCTTTAATAGAAATCATAATAATGTTGGATGAAATAAAATGATATGACTCAGTAATTCATAAAAAAACTAACAATTAGGACATATCATTCTGGATATAAAACTCTCAACAAGTTTTTTATTGTCTAGCATTTTCCTTTCTATAATTATAATTGTAGTGACCTTTTACATGATTAATATATAAAAATTATTTAAGATTTGGATGTATTAATGTAAAAGTAATTTTATAGTGTATTTTGCTTGGATTATATGAAAAAATTGCATTTAATTTGTATATCAAATTACTAACAAAGGTATAAAAATCATTTGTTTATATATTATATAATATTTTATACTAGTGTTTATATGGGTAAAATGATTTATCAGTAATTTTCTTGTGAATCTAATTCATGAAATTTTTACCTCTATTTTTCACTCTCATACCAAAGTCACCATTGAATAAGGTTTGGTAAATCATCATATATAATTCTAAAATAATTAACTTCTTCTTATAACTAAAAGCTTCAAAAAGATATTTATAATAATGAGTTGTTTTTCATCTTAAAATTATTAGTTTTGAATTATAACCCATTTTCTAATTTTTACCAAACATATATATTTGATTCTTCCAAATAAGCTTTTTTTTTTCCAAAATAAAAATGTTTTGGTGCGTTTCCAACACACACCTTGTTTAAGAAAATTAAACTATTGTTCCTATATAGGGTAGAATAGTTTATAGGCTTGAATGAAGTTAAGTTCACCCTCCATCCATGAATGGCATATATGACCAGGTCATTAATGAATGGTTACTACAAGGGCAAGGATTATGAGATTAACGGACGTGGATATATCATGGGCGGCCCATAATGGTGACGGGATAACGACCATGATGGTTGGGAAATAATTAGCATGTGGGCACTCAGTTGCCTGGTCTATGAACCAGAGGTGGGTCCCGAAATGACAAGGAGGTAGCCAACAAGCCTGGAATAAGTCCCAAGTGAGAGTGAGTTGGTCATCCTTTGGTCTTGGACGAGAGTCGAGAGGTAAGGGTGGCAATGGAGCGGGTTGGGGTGGGTTTTTGCTGACAGACTCTACCGTACTAAGTAATATGAGTCTTAATACGCTCCGTTTATATTCCGGATTTTACAAGTTAAACCCCGCACTCGCCCGCGGATACCTGCCTTACCCACTCCGCTCGCTATTTTAAAACAAAATGTAAAATTATCTCAAAATCTAAAAAATCAAACACAAAAATATATAAAAAACTAATAATAACGTTAATATTTAAATTCTAGAGTAGTAATCATCAGTACAAAAAAAAAAAAAACATAATATCCTTAATAGAAAAAATAACTAAGTTCCAAACAAGTTTAACAAATATCAAAATACAACAAAATCATAATGACTTCATGTCTAGACATCTAGCCTTATAATTCTTCAAATAATCATTCTTTAATTTCTACATCCTCATCTTCATCATTAACTGTTCGATAATCATTCACGAGAGGGTTTTGTTCCTATAAATTAAACATGATAAATTCATTAATAAATCAACTAACATCATTTGAATATCAAGATCTTTGAAACAAAAGAATTAGATAAAACATATGAAAAAATTTTACCTTTGCCTCCATAAGTTGCCCACAACCAATTTTGAGAACACACTAAAGCTTCTATTGTGTCTTCATTTAGACTACCACGATTAGGATTAATCAAACAACCACTCACTAAAAGTGGAATTGAGAAGCAACACTAGACAGGGATAACAAATATATCTCTAGCAATTTTTGAAGAGTTGGATACTTGGCCCCAATTACTTTCCACCAAACTAAAATATCAAAATCAAGAGTTCTTGGAATAACATCTTTCTCAATGTAAAAATCAAATTCAGATTTCACAAGTGAGCCCTTTACTTTCTTCAACTTTCTAAAATACAACTCATAAGTAACATCATCATCTTGATCTTCTAGAAATGTGGATTTGTGAGAAAATTCTTACACATTTGAGCTTGAAGAGCTTGCCTTTTGTTGATATTCAATGATCAAGTTATAGCATAATTGTTGAATTCTTTGAACTTGCTTTGTACAATATATTGAATCTAGATATAATTTTGAGAATTGTACTCAAGAAAAGCAATTTTATACCTAGGGTCTAGGACAACGCAACACCTATAATGCCATGTGTAACGCCCAGTTTTACTCATTAGAAATTACCAAATTACCCTAGGTAATTCTTATATAAATTTGAGACCGAACAATCCTAAATAAAGGAATATAACATTAGAAAAGAAGTTATGAAAGATTCCTGCAAGAGTCGCAACCCAGAATTTCTATACGTGTAAAATGACCAAAATGCCCTGAGGTTATTTTCTCAGGAAATGAGGATCGTGGGCCCCACCGTCCTCAAGGGGATGGATGTAATAAGGGATTGTTTGTGTTATGTGTGTTAATAGAGGAGAAGAATCTCAATTTTGAGTTTCGACGCGAAATGACCAAAACGCCCATGCGGTTGTTTAACTCCAATTGCATGCCGCTTAGCCAGAACCTCACTAAAATGTTTTAAAAGGTGTTTTTAAGCTATGATTGACCATTGGTTAAGTTCAATGGCCCAGAAGATTTTTAGTGAAGTTACGATTTTGCCCTGTCTTTTGTAGTTTTGCAAATTTTGAGATTTTTGATTCGTCTAACAAAACCTAAGCAATATTAGGCTCAAATTAAAGCTTATTAAATTCTAATTATTAATCTAGAGTCAAAATTATTTATTTAAATTGATTAGAACCTGAAATTGCTTAAAAACACCCAAATTGCTTACTAATTCACCTAAGCCCTTAATTGCAAATTCTCTAATTTGCAAAAATACCTTACCTACACCTAAATAATACATGGAACACACAAATTTCTCTTCCTTGGGCTATAATGCACGAAATTATATGGCCTAATATGCATCAGAAAAATTTGTCAAACTTGGCACAAAACTCAAGGTATGAAAACAAGGAATCATGTTTCATGATTCCATGTTTTAAGCCACCAAACAATATGATTTTTCCTTCCTTGTTTCCTCCTCAAATTTAGTCAGATTTTCCTCCTCCTCTTGTCCATACATGAGCTTGAATTCTTCTATAAATAGGCATGCTTAAGGAGTCTTAGATGCTTGCTCAAAATTGTACACATTTCTAGTTTTTCCAAAGCACCAAAAGCTCTCATTTCCTCCTCCTCTTGGCTGAATTCTTTCTTCAAGTTTTCAAGAATATTTTCTTCCATTTCACTCAAAGAAACCAAGTTCTCTTCCTTTCCTTCAAATCAGATTAGGTAGGGAGTTGTTTCTAAGTTCATTTTATGCTATGACAAGTTATGTTTCTAGCTCAAAAATGATGATTTCATGGACTTTCTTCTAGCTTCAATTTCGGTTTTGTTTTCCTTTTTCTTTTAAAAACATTTCAGCCTTATGGCCTAGATTATGATGAGACCATGGTTTGATGATGAGGTTCTTGAGTGTTGGTTGCAAAGCCTTCACAAGTTAGACCTCTAAAACTTGAAGGTTTCACTAGTTTTTAAAGCTTTACAATTTCTTTTTCTTCATTTTTCTTTAATGATTTTGGCCAAATGGCCTAAGAAGGAATATGATGATAGCTTGATGATGAGGACCTTGAAAATTCCACTTGATGCAAAACTTTAAAGAATGATGTTTTTATGATGTAAAAATAAAGATCTTGAGTTTAGAACTTGAAAGATGTATTTTTCACTTTGTCTTGCTAAGATATATTGGGTTGAATTTATATTTCTCTAAAGTCTTGGAAGAGCTCTAATAAAGAAATAAAATGAACTTGCATCCATGTCTAAGTTTATGCCTTGCATAACCATGTTTACTTTTAATGTCATCACTAAATTCTCAAGAATAAATAAATGAACTTGCATATCTCATGTTTAAATTTCCAAGCTTGCATTTCATGTTTATATTTCAAGTTGTCACTTAATCTCTAAAGATAATAAAGAGGTTGCATCTCATATTTATTTTATGCTCTCACTTTATTTTATAATGGCTAAAAGAATCAACGCATGACATGTTTATTTTATGTCATCACCTAAAGATCCTAGAGCTCAAAGACTTGCCCAAGTATCACAAGCAAAGTTGGAAAATGGTAGTATCACTTTCAATTTCCTTAGATTATTGGAGTTAAAGAATTCATTCTTTAAGAAGTCTTGAGATTGGAGCTTAATAAGATGTAATAAGAATTCTCTTCTCCCTTCACCGTCCAGTGCGGACTACCGCTCGGTTTCTTAAGATTCTCTTCTCCCTCTCCTGGTCTAGTGCGACTACGCGCTCCAGTTTCTTGCATCATGTTTATATTTCAAGTTCTTGCATCATGTTTAATTTTCAAGTCATCACCTTAAATCTTAAAGATAAAGAAATGGATTTGCATATCATGTTTATAATTCCAAGTTATCACCTTATAATGACAAGATTAAAATGAGGTTGCATAGCATGTTTATGATTTTAAGATATCACATAAATCTCTTAAGCTCAAGACTTGCTCCTTTTATCTTAAGTGAGAATTTTAATTATGAAGATTCTTTCAAGTTTAGCAAAAAGAATTAGTTTCTAAAAGAGTTTTAAGGCTTTGCAAAGATTTTATGGGAAACTAGTATCTTATATGTACTTAAAATGTAATTTTAAGCAATTATGTGAGGTTCATAATTTAGCCACTAATATGAGTTTAGTACTACTGTATGATGATGGTTTAATATGTTTAAAGTTGTGATAATCATGGTTTATTGCTAAAGGAATGATTCTATGCATGTTAGAAATAAAACTAGCTTCCAGAAAAAGCGTAAAAGCAAGATTTCTAGAACTCTAGAAAATGAAATTTATGCGTTCTGTCAGAACCTTTAGCAGCCCTAAGAACCAGGTTCTATTATGTTTAGATAAGAGAGATGATTCATAATTGATTTAGTAATTAATTTTAGCACCATAAGGAAAGCTGGTAACGAGAAAGGGTTAAAAATGCAACTTCTAGCACACCATGAAGCCTTAAATATAACTTGCTGCCTATGTTGTCCCATATAGTTTAATAATATTCTTAAGGCTTATAATTAATGGTAATGATGATAATGAATCCTTTAGATGCATGATTAATTAGTTTGATAATTGAGATTACCCGATTCTAAAGTTTCGGTTGTTTAAGACAGTTTTTTGGTAAGAATTTATGATGATGGTTCTTTGAAGTTTGAAATGATAAGTCTATGTAGTGATTTGATGCTTATTAAGTATTTGATATCATTGAATGACTTCATAGTTTGCATGATATAGTTGGTGTTGCAAACAATGAGAATGTTTATGCATCCTGATGATTATGAATTCAGAGTTATATTATGATATAACATGCAAAGACTTAATGGTGACTTAAAATTATGAGGAAATGATCCTTTGGACCCATCAGACTATAGGTGGTGAAAAGGTGATCCTAAGAAAATGATCCTTTGGACCCATCAGACTATAGGTGGTGAAAAGGTGATTCTTGCCCCCTAGCCCGTTCTCTCAAAAGGGTAGAGTCGGGACTTTAACTTATCAAAAGGGATAAGTATATGCTAGTGACGACTAGTAAGGTATGAGCTCATAACCTAGATTACTCCCAAAAGGGTGGAGTATAGGGTGGCCCAGGAAAATGATGATGAAAGTAACTTTAAGTCACCTAAGAAACTAAGTAAATGCATTATGTGAATATGATGTTCTGCTATGCATAGTATTTATGAGATGATGATGAGAAATATGATGTTCTGCTATGCATAGTATTATGAAATGATGATGAGGAATATGATGTGATTTTATGCATAACTATGTTATTATATATGAAAGGAAAAGTTCATTATAAACATGACATGCTAAGTTTATGATGCATTATAAGACGCATGATTAAAACCGATGAACCTCGGTAAAGTATATTTTCAAACTTAATAAATCAATCTTAGCATGCTCACTATTTCATAATAACCCCAAGGTTCCTGAGAACGATGATGATGACACGATGCATATGAGGTGAGTACCCTGAGATTCTTTATAAGTTTCTCACTCCCTCTTCTTTTCTTTCCATCTCGTCTTAGAAAGTGATGGTGATGTTCGTGATTCCGTTGATGTTCTCACCTTGTAGATGTACTTGATCTGGTGAACCAGCTTATTATCCTTGAGGAACGTCTCGCTAAACTTTGCGCGTGAGCTTGGATATCTATCCCTATCCTTGGAGTGTTATTACTAGGTGCCATTAATGGATGTCCTTCCATCCATATATTATTTATGTTTTGTTAGATTGCCTACACTTAGTCTTATTCTGTTGGTAGGCAAACTATCTATGTGTTATGTAATTATGGATGTTATATGATGGAGCCAATATGATGTGTTTTTCATGCTATATCTGCACGTTATTCGCTTTATTTCGATTATTGTTCACGTTATGTGCGGCTCACGTTTTCAATTATGTTTTTAAAAAAAAATGGCTCGTAATTTCACTAAGTATTTTCAAAGTATGATGAAAGAACTGAAGCAAAGAGTAAAGTCTAGTAATTAATCAGATACAACCTAGGTGTATTCGGTTAATTATTAGGGTGTTACACCATGAACTTCATCCCAATACTTCTCAAACTTTCTCTTCATATTACATACCATATAACTAATCAATGGATCAAAAGAAGAAGCTCATTTTTCCAATGCCAACTTTATTTCACAATTTTTATAAAAGTAAATATTAGCAGTTGGATATTGTGTACCAAAACAATTGAGTCACATCATAAAAAACTTTCAATTTACCACATATGTCCTTAGCAAGCATTACAAAAAAAAAGTAAATTGTGAGTTTTAACCGTCGTAATTACCAATGTCATTCGATAAATTACAACGTTCAAAAAATCCCACAATCACCCTATTAATTGCCATAATGTAGGTGAATTATGGCGGTTTCAAACTGTGGCAATTTTCAATGACATATTTTTAAAAAATAATTATAGCTTTGAAAAGTCGTTGTAATTTGCAGTATGTTTTTTTAAAAATTAATTATGGCGGTTTAAAACAATTCTGAATTTGCAATACCAATTTTAAAAAAAAATGTTCCAATAATCATGCAAAATAGTTTAGTGAATCATATTTCAGTCAATTTTAGAGAATCAAACACTAAAATGAATATATTAAAATGAACCTTCACTCAATTTTTGATAATTTTTTATTTCTAAGCAAAATGTCCTGCCATAAACTTAAACCCACTAGTCCACTACCCTATTCTATAAGCAAGAATGGATAAAGTAATCACATAGATGCATCAGAGTATAAGATATTCTTATCAAATCTACATTCTTATCAAATGATTGAACTATCAATTCTTTTGGTTGGAGGTGTGGTTGTTGATAAAATATATTGTTTGTTAATCATAATAGGATGAAAGTTCACATAATTAAAAATACTGAAGGCAAAACATGGACAATAGTTGAAAATCACATCAAGTTCGACAACAACCAATGCTAAACCCATTAACAGAGGTTGGCAATAAGGAACCAATCAAATACAATGGGCTTACTAAAAAGAATATTTTCAATATCACATATCTTCAATTTTAAAAATGTTTGTTCTATAGATGGCTAGCTTGATTGTAATACATCATCCTGGATGTCGTGATGTCACATAATTTCAAAGTAGAAGGTAAACTAGAATAGAGCATCAATTATCAAAAGTTGGACAACAATAAGTTCACAAAACAGTTTAATGATCTCTTGAGTAGCCATCATGTTAGGACACATCATCAACAATACAAAAGATATATATATAGGAAAGACTTTCCCTGTGTCCTGGGCCATTAGTTTAGAAGTGAAAGGAGATTTGAGGCATCAGTGCAAGCTATGGCTTCTTGATCAGTCTCAAGTAGGTTGGCAATGTCACGCTGCATATTCCTTAATTGAATCTCTCCTGTTTCTTAGCAACTTTATGAGTGGAATTGTTAGCTTTAGCAAGGTTTTACTGAAAGTATAAACAATGGTAAAACATCAATCACAGACAAATAAATCAAACTTGGAAAAAAAAAATTGAACTCTTCTCTATATGAGCTATTGCCTAGGTATTTAGGACAAAATCAAACACATAGTCCTCATAATTTGTAAATAAACAACTAAATTATAATTTTTAAGGGAAAAAATGCAACAAATTTTAAAAAAATCAAGATAAACTATTAGACATAATTCAATAAGGTTAAGTGATGATGCATTGCATAAAATAGAAAGAAAAAAATCAGCTCATTCTAAACCAAAAAAAAAAAAAAAGAATAATAGAAGCTGATATATATATATATATATATATATATATATATATATATATATATATTAGACAAACAGATTAAATAAGTAGCTTTACAAAAGCCAATGATTGAATGCGTTCAATGTAACAGGATTTTGCTGTTCAGAGTACAAATGACCGAAATGCCCCTAAGGTCATTTCCCGGAAATTAAAGGGCAGTTGCCGGCAACCCTCAATGGGTCAACTCGATGTTTGAAGGGGATTATGCTGTTATGGATGATATCCAAGGAGAGAACCTCATTTCTAAACTTTCGGCTAAAATGACCAAAATACCCTCCTGTCTACATGGGTAAAAGGTGCCGTTTGAGCCAACTTTTCCAGGAAGTTTAGAATGATGTTTATGAGCAATGTTTGATGTTTAGTTGACCAGGAAGGTCAGAGCAATTTGTGCAATTACCATTTTGCCCCTAGAAGTGTAAGTAAGCCTAATGACGTTAAGCAAACCTAAGCAATATTAGGCTCTAATCGAAGATTAATTTATTTCGATAATTAATCTAGAGTCAAAATAATTTATTAAGGTTAATTAGAACCTAAGATTGCTTAGATAAACTCTAATTGTATTCTTTAAATTCAAGATTCCTAGTCATGGAATCTTGAATAGTGTTTCTCTCTCTAATTCCTTAAATTAAGGAATTGAGCCATACCTCATTTGACCAAAAGAATTATTTTAAATTACTAATCTAATAAGATTACCCTCCTAATCAAGTCTTGAACCACCTCAATTAACCATTTTCTCACCTAAACACTTGCTTACAAACTCCTAATCAAAAGCCTAATCAAAGAAACACTTAAACACATCCTTAAACCACAATTACATGAACAAAAATCCCTTCCCCTTGGCTGATGTGTTGACCGAAAATCCCCCTAAAAATGGTGCCACATGTTGATTTTTGATGCACTCCAAGCCCATGCCTTAGGCCATACTTTGCCCATACCTTGCCCATGCTTCCAACCATGCTTGCCATGCCTAAGCCCATGCTTTTGTAAGAGATATTTTCCTCCTCCTTGACCTTGAAAAGCCATCAGCCATTCCCTCCCCAAATCAGCCAACATGTCTCATTTTCTATAAATACCAAGCCTTGATGAACCTTGTCACACTTTGGTTCACTTGGTAAGTTCACACTTCTTGCAAATCCTCTCATTTCCTCTCAAACTTCCTCACTTTAGCTGATTTCTCCCTTCAAGTTTCAAGAGGATTTTCCTTCTCCATTTCATAAAAAACAAAGCTTTCCTTCTTCTCTTCAAGACTTCTTAAGGTAGGGGTTAAGTTTTGATGATTTTTGTTTGTGTTCTTCAAGAAAGTTCTAGTTTTTCTCTTGGTTTCAAACTCCTTTCCTTCCCCTTTCTTTTTCGGCCAAGAGGCCTTTTTACAAAAAGAATGTGAGCTTGATGATGAGGTTTCAAGATAATGACTTGTTGTTGTCATGTGAGAAACCTCTAAAGCTTGAAACAACTTGGTCTTGGACCATACATGCTTGGATTTCCTTTCTTTTCTTGGCTTAAGTTTCGTTTTCCTTTCCTTTTCCCTTAAGGATTTTAGTTTTTCTTCTTTGGATTTGAACAAAGTTTGTAAAATATGTCTAGTAGATCACAAAAGTTTTGTTAAGAAAGTTAATCTCATGATTTCAAAGAGCTCTAAGCTTACCCTTGCCAACCTTAAAGTTGGTTGGCCGTTCTAAGAGTTTTACTCTAGATTGAAGCCCATGAGCAATAAAATAAAGAATATGACTTAGTCCTTGTAGTTTTGTTTAGACAAAGTGATGAACTTTGGGTCCATTTCCTTAAGCTTGATGATGAGTTCAAACCTTAAGATTTCTCTTGAAGTCTAGGTGCTAAGAACTCTAAAGCTTGCCTTATGATACATAATGGGTTGAGGTTTATGTTCCTCTAAAAGTCTTGCAAGAGCTCTAGCTAAGATAAAAACAAGATGCATTCATGTTTAAATTTATGTCTTGCATCTCATGTTTATTTTGATGCTATCACTAATTTCACAAGAATAAATGAATGAACTTGCATTACCATATTTAAATTCCAAGCTTGCATTTCATGTTTATATTTCAAGTCATCACTTAATCCTTAAAGATAATAATGAAGTTGCATCTCATATTTATTTTATGCTCTCACTTTACTTTCTAATGAAGAGTAAAATAAAGTGCATGGCATGTTTAAGATTTGTCATCACCTAAATACTCTAGAGCTCAAAGACTTGCCCTAAGTATCCTAAAAAGGAAACTCCATTCAAAAGAAATGGATGAGTTTTGGTATGATCCAATAATGGTTTGATTTTGTAAAATACATGAATGATTTCAAGAAAATGTTGGAAAAGTTTTATGAGGTCTCAAGATGTTTAAAATAGTTTGGAATGTGTCAAAATCATGTTTTCTCAAATTCAGTGTAATCGATTACCAAAGGTTTGGAAGAACTTTTGGTTCTGGTAATCGATTACCAGAGGTAGTGTAATCGATTATCACGGCTTTTTCATGCCCAGAACCTGTTCTGGAAACCATGTAATCGATTACCTTATAGTGTAATCGATTACCCTGTGTTCTTTATTTTTCAAAACGGATTTAACCCTAAGTAATCGATTACCATTATATGTAATTGATTACCGGTTGTTTTTGAAACCCAGAATGAATGGAGCTCCTGGTAATCGATTACTAGGAACATGTAATCGATTACGAACATTTTGTTTCCCCAAATGAATTAAGCTCCTGGTAATCGATTACTAGGAACATGTAATCGATTACAAAACACCTTTTGTTTCCAAAACATCCCAAGAGAAAACTAGTAACTTATATGCATTTCAACCCAAGAGATTATGTGATCTTATGGGTTATGATTGGTTCTATGTTTGGCTCCTATTATAAATGTTCTAAGGTGTTAAATGTGTAAAATTATGTTGAGTGAAGCAAGGATCGATTTAGGAAAGTTAGAAAAGAATAAGTAACTTAAAAAGGGATTTGAGATGAGAATTCTAGAACACCTTAATGCAAAGAAGTGCAAATCTGTTCTAGCATGATTAATTCAAGGATAAATGATTCATAATTAGTAAGACATGTACAAGATCCCTTCATAAATGATTAGGTGTTAACTTCTAAGTTTAAGATGATGATAAGAGATTTAAAGTGGTTTATAACTTAGAGAACATGCCTAGGAATCCCTCATAATTGATCTAAGAATTAATTATGGAGCCTTAGGCGAAGATGGATCTTAAAAAGGGTTCACAAATGGAGATTTAGAGCCCCTTAAGCATGCGATATTTTTCCTTTTATGATAAGTGCTATTGAAATTTTGATGAGTTCAAATCTTAGAGAAAAGTTTAAGTGCCAACCCCTTGAGGGTAATAATGATGCAAATACAAGTTTAAAGCCCGTAAGGGTCAAAGCATAAGATACTATGAGATAGGTGGACGAGATGATTATGATGATGAACCTCGTGCACACTTATGATGATGTGATTATGTTAGTTCCTTGAGCATGAAACTTTATGTGCAAATTTGATATGGTGATATGATGAAATGTTGTGTTTGAGATGCATAATGTTTCAAAGATATGAATGAAATTGAGAAATATGCTCATGTGAACTAGAAAGTTATTGCAATGAGAAAGTTCCATGAAAATGATGCATGTGACTGAAATTATGTGGCATGACTCAAATTTGAGGAAATTCGAAGAGTAGCTGTTATGCCGCGAATTTCCGTCAAATTTGAGGGACAAAAGAAAGTTTTTGAGAAATATGAAGTTTAAAGTTATATGCAGACGCATTTCTCCTGCTAGAATAAGAAAGTAAACAATAGGGGGTATGGACGCAAGACCATACCAAAGCGGACAAAGTCGCTGGTCTTAACCAGTCGATGCGTTTCGAAAAATGAAAGTATATGATGTTTAAGTGACACACAGAGATGTACTTCTCCTCTTCGATGAGAAGGTAAAATGAGGGCATAGACATTACCTCCCAAAGCGGACAAAGTCGCTGGTCTTAACCAGTCGATGTTTCGAAGAAGGAAAAAGTCCCATGATGGGTGATCCTTAGGCCCCTACCCGTACTTTGGGAGTCGGGATTATGATGATTATGATTATGTTTATGATTCGCTTATCAAGAGGATAAGTAAGAACTAGTGACGACTAGTTAAGGTATGAGCTCATAGCCTAGTTTAAGGGGTGCGGTTACTATATTATTGGTGTCACAAGTATGAGAAAAGGAAAGATGTTCAAAGAAAAGTTTCATGCCACTCAAATGTTGTTTGAATTATTGTTTGATTTACCTAAAGTGCTGCCATGCATCCATGAAATATTATGTTGCATACATGCATTAAGAATCATTATAAAAGACATGGACCTTGGATAAATACCTTTGTGAAAACCTCATAATGAACTTATGCATGCTTAACCTTTCATAATAAACCCAAGGTTCCTGGGGACGTAAACGATGACACTAGGATAGAGGACTCCCTCCTGAGATTCTTTAGCAAGTTCTCAGCCCTCTCTCTTTTCTTTCGTTACGTCTTCAATATGAATGGCGTCGTTCGTGATTTTCATTGATCCGCCTACATGGGAGGTGCACTATGACCCGAGCATCAGTCCTACCACTTCAAGGGTCATTGCGAGGTGCGCGTTTTTGCATACGTGGGACGCCCTTTGCTTTCCCCGTCTCCGGCTATCGTTTCGATCCGACTTCACCCTTTGGCGACCTGATCTTTGAAAGGACACGACCCAGAACGGGCGACAGGTCGTCCATCATTCCTCGTCGAAGGGCTCTTCCTTCGTTTCCTATGGGTCTCGGAGGAGTGGCGGGCACGGTCACCCGGCGAGGCATGCGAGGCGCGTTCGAAGCAGAGGCGACCACGACGCGGAGGCCACGCTGTTCCCTCGATTGCATGCCTAGATCCCTCTTCGTTGGGCTATGAGGAGCTTCGTCAGTCGTGGGCTACATCTCCCCGAGATCGGCATCACCAGTAGGCTTGGAGAGAGAGGGTAGCGATAGTTAGGTGTTTATCTTTTGGGGTTGTTCCATGTATTTGTCCTTATGTTTCTTATTTTATGTTGTTGTCCTGCAAGCTCTCCCACTAGTATGGGTAAGACTTTATATTTCGTTATATTTCTCTTATGATGTACTAAACTATATTATCTAATGTGATGAGGAATGATGTTTATGATGGATGTGTTCTTTAATGTTTATGTTCTGTATGTTTTATTTATTCTTCCGCTTCACGTTGTTTATGTTACGCGCAAAGGCTCGCACTTTGTTTTATATAAATCATTTCAAAAAAAAAATTACCTATTTTCCGCTAAGTATTTTATAAATGAATTTAAAGAGAAGTAATAACTAATAATTAGTCTTGATACGTCCTAGGCGTATTGGGGTTAAATATTAGGATGTTACATTCAAACATTTTATTCATAATGCATATAACTGGTAAAGTCAGCGTGAGAGCTGGGAGAGTAAATAAAGCATGCCTTAAAAGGATGTAGATACCTCCTCCTTGCGTGACATGTTTTCCCTCGCTAGGGGGAAGAACAAAACCTTGAAAAGGGGATTCGAGTAGTCCCTGAACCCAAAGAGGACAATATCATGTAATGAAGGGATGGTAAATTCAGGATGTTCTGAGATGGTCCGGGTTAAATGTGCCAACGACAAGCTGGGCCCCAAGGGGTGGATTGTGAAGTCCCACATAAACTGGGAGGTGAATGAAGCATGCCTTATAAGGGTGTGGATACCTTCTCCTTGCATGACGCGTTTCCCTCGCTAGGGGGAAGACAAAACCTTGAAGGGGAGTCGGTAGGCCCTAAACCCCAAAGAGGACAATATTACGTAATGCGAGAGATCCTGGGCTGTTACACTAACTATTAGCGTAAATTATTGCAACAAATTAAGAAGTTATAATGCATCAGACCAAGTATAAATCAGGCGAAAAAGTTAACCAATAATGTAAAGATTTCTGCACTTCCCATCCCAAACCCAAAATTAAAATAGTATGTTCACGTAAATTATTGCAACAAATTAAGAAGTTATAATGCATAAGACCAAGTATAAATAGGGCGAAAAAGTTAACCAATAATGTAAAGATTTCTACACTTCCCCTCCCAACCCAAAATTAAAATAGTATGTTATTCTATTAGCAAAGAATGAGTTGTTTTGAAACTATCATTATATAATATAGCTTTCAATATAGCCTACCCAAGACGTTATTTAACCAACGTGTAAAATTACAAGAAAGCAAAGAGGAAAGCGGAGGCCAAGATAGTTACAAGTTTCTCTTTGGATTTTCAAATTTCTACTATCCCTTTTACCAATTTTGCATGCACTAGTTTTGTGTTGAATTTGTACTATAGGATTCTTACCTAGAAAACAATTATCATTTTTTGTTCAGCTAAAATAAGTTGTCATATAAAACTTAGAAAGTAAACTATTCTTTGTTTAGCTAAAATCTAGAAAACTTAGCTATCATATAAATCTTGCAGCTAAAATTTCTTCAACATCTTCGTAGCCTTGCTTAGAAAGTAGAACTATTTTGCTTTTCATCCACCTAAAATGACGTTTTAGTAAATAAGATTAAAAGATCACCTTTTATTTTAATAACTTGAGCTACTCATGCCATGACAGATAAAACAAGTTATACAGAGCAACAACTTAACAACTAATGACCATTTACAAAAGATATAATTCAAAGCTTCAATAATTTACCATAAAAACACTTCCAAAAAATTATATTTTTTAAATAATTTAACATGTTCAATTTTTAATTTCTTGCTTTCATGTTTATTGGCATAGTATTTTTAATCTATCTATGTAAAATCATCATGTTGGGGGGAAGGGGGAGTAAAACTAGTTGCAATGTGTTCTTTTTTAAATAAATCTAATAAGAAAATCAACTTTTTATACTAAAGCACAATGGATAGTAAGAACAAACACAAGTACATATTGGCTTCAAAGGTTTTGTTCATTGGTTTTGGGCCCAACTTACCTACCAATAGAAGTAAAAGCCAAAACTAAGAATAATCAAGTCACTTGTAACCGTAGAAATCTACTCCCTTGCCAAAAGCAATAGTAATTTTCTTATTAAAAGGTAATCAATAACAGGAGCAATAGTCCTGGATAATGGATAACAGTAGCTATACATAAGCAAAATTTCATGTCATCATAAAGTTTCTGACTTGGTTAGTGGGGTACAATACATATGGCAAACTATGAATTCTTAGCATGATCAAAATATCAAGTAAATATTCTTCTTATTTTCTACTATCCTCTAGCTTTTATTATTTTACTCAATAAGTGGAGCTAATGAAATCCCTTACTTGAATTGGAACTATAACCTTAACCATGATTTGATATATCAATTACATGGCTATAATCATCATAACACAGGCAATCTAAATCCACTTATGTTTTTATCATTTCATTAGTGACAGTACTTTTGGAATGGTTAAGGAAAAAAAAAAGTACTCACAAAGCAATTTTTTTATTCCAAAAGCTATATTTTATTATAAGTTGTTTTCAACTCAAAATAAGTCAACACAAACATGCTAAGTTTAAGAAGTCAACACAAACATGCTAAGTTTAAATCATATAACTGACAATTAATGTATCAAGTTGAAAATAGATAAATTAATTGATCACAAAAATAATGGCAGAAGAGCTAAAAAACAACCAATTCTATAATGATACAAGTTCATATAAAAGTTAAAAGTTGATCATATGAGATACTATTCATAATTTCATATGAGTGAGTCATAATCAGAGAAAACACACGAGGGTAGAAATTTAGAGGGAAATAATGAAGACATTTCGGTTTCATTCTAATCTACTTTATATCTTTCAAAACACTACCAATAAACACTCTTTATATTAGATTTGTTGTCATCTTCAACTTCAAGTGTTTCGTTTTCATTTTTGGGATAGATGTTGCTCCTGTGGTTGGATCAACACTTTCTCTTCTTGTAGATATTTAAACATCCTCACATGCCATGGTTTTATAGAGCCTCCATTTGAAAAAGCTGCAAATTCAAATAACATTAAGTTACTACTTCCAATAAAACAAGACATTGACTCACATACTCATAAGTCCAAACATTGGTCATCTTTTAATGATAGGGGTGCATGACAAAAAGACATAATTATAACTAAGCTGAGTGCCAAATGACAAAATGAGAGGGAAAAAATGTACTTGAAGGATGACGCTATTTTTCATTGCTAAAGAAAGCCTCATTAGCTAAAATAGGAGGAGGAGATATCATAACAACATGATAAAACCAAAAGAACCAACACAAAGTGAATATCCTAAAATTTGTTCAAATTACAATAAACGAATTTCCCAAAAAAAATTGGAATAAAATGTTCAAAATAGTAAAGTAAACAAAGGCGGTGTTCAACCCAAAGCAATCATGGTGAGCCCTTCAGACTTCAAGCTTTCAAAGCAAAGCTAAGATGGAGGTAGAAGGAGTTGGAGGGGCGTAGGAAGAAGCGGATCCAAGCGGCAGGAGCGGATGTAAATCGCAGGAAGCGGGAAGCGGATGTAAGCTGGCAAGAAGGAAGAGTCCTGGCGATGGAAAGAAGGCGGGCGTCGATAGGGCACGGAAAAAATCAGATTGAGGCAAAAGTAGATAGGAGTAGAGGGCGGGGATGGTGCGAGTGAGCTAGGTGGCATGACTTTGGCTCGGCTGGTGGTGGATGTAGGCGGTGGCAATGGCTACTTCTCTCTCCTATTGGTTGGTAGTGGTGGTGCAAAGCAAAGGAAACTAGGTTTTGAAGTTTAGCACTTTGGCGTATGAGTAAGGAAACGGGCACAAAACCAAAAAGCTAAAAACGAACACTGTTGGACTTTTATTTACCCTAAACGACGCCATTTTGAGTTTTTTTTTTTTTTTTAAGAAAAGAAACCTCAAGGATTGGCACTTTGAATGGGTATAGAGTTAGGTAATTTTTTTTAGAAAAAAATATATACATATATAATTATATAATAATATTACAAATATTAAAATATTATATATATACATACACACATACACACAACATATATTAATAATAATATTTTTAAATATATATGGTGTCCAGGGGCAGGTGGGGTGGCCTCACCTCACCCACCCATACATGACCCGACCCTAGAGTGAGGGTGGTGCGGATAACCCACGAGTCAGGTTGAAATTGCCACCCTTCTTAAAGAGGTAACCGGTCCACGAGCCCCTAGTCTCGAGCTTGAATATTGGGAGAACAAGCTAGGGAGCCTAAGGGTCAAGGCCTAATACCAACTGGTCCACCAATATTAAGAAGACAACAAATTAATTGATAGCCTTGACTATTTTTTTTATAAAAAAACTACTCAAAAGATCAAATTACACTTTGATGACTAATTAAAAAATTGATAATAATCTAATAAACAAGATAGTAAGAGAGAGAGACATACAACTACTCTAAAAGATTAAATTATGCTTTGATGACTAATTAAAAAATTGATAATAGTCTAATAAATAAGATAGTGAGTGAGAAAGAGAGAAACAGTAGTAAAGATAAATAAAGTTAGAATAAAATCATTAATTTTATGTTGGAAGTCTAAAACAATACATAATATGAAAAAAGCTCATCTAGAGCTTTAGGTAAAGATGTAATCTAAGCTTTTGTAGGCCATAGGGTGAATTTTAATTGGAACAAAGCTCAAGTTTTAAAAACAATTTTTTTTCTCATCTTTTGTCTTGTGTCTTTTATTGTATTTGTCTATAATACAATTTTTTTCATTAGTTCATAGGACTTACATATGTGTTTTTTACAAAAGTTTTTTGAAAAAATGTTGTCTTTCCTTTTAGAAAAACAATAATTGATGATTTTCCATTTTATTTGTCTTAGTTCAATTTTATTGTATATATTCAAAAAATACAATTTTAAAAAATCTTTTTTCTTTTCTCTCACATTCAAATGCTTTGATTTTGTATTTCTTGAGAAAAATAATCAAAAACTAAAAAAATAATATCTTTTGATGAACTAAATTCAATTAGCATCTCCTTTAGAATTCTTAGATTTCTAAAGCGGGTTACAACTTCTCATTGTCTTTCTGCAAGCCCATTTTACTTACCAAAAGCCAACCTTCTAGCACTCATCAATGGCCATTTTTAAAAAAATAAAAAAAACTCTTGAGCTTTTTTAGAATAGTCCTTTTGAGTGGAATAAGCCAAATCAAGCTTGCAATTGCCATGAGCACCAAAGCACATCATTGAAGCCCCTTTTGTCAATCCAAATAAAACCCATGCTATATGTGTAACACCCTCCCAAGTATAACATCATCCTTAAACCATGACATCGGACTGAGAGTTGTTACTTATAAATTAATGGACCTTGCTTAGGTATCTATCGTGTAATAAAGCGACTCGATCAGTAATTAGTTTGTAATTTTATTAAAATAAATAAAAAGAGATAAAGTATTTATTTAATATAAAGTCAAATACAAGAGGAAATTCTTCTAAGAGCTTTATTGTACATTTGTCTTCTTAAATATTAGAAACATAAGCATATTCAAACAAAAACTAATAGTAGTCTTTGACCATTGAGTTATTACAAAACATAAACTTCCATGAATGCAGCTTCATTGTGCTCTTGATAAATTTGAAGCGACACGAAAACATACAAACATATGGGTGATAATTATAAAATTCTCATTAGAGTATCTCCAAATACACGTTATAAATATCATCGTCATTCGTCCTAGCCAATTTGGTTTATTAGAAATATGTGATCATGCATTACATACCAAATATTCATTTTTAAAGTTCAAAATCGTACATTGAAGTGGGTTTCTTTTAGTATTCAATCACTTAATGCATATATATTATAATGTTCAAACACATAGTAAATCATCCTGCAGACAATTTAAAATAACATGAGTATGCATATGATAAATGCAGTGAAATTATCTTAAAGTGCCTTGGCTTTAATTTTGGCCATAGAACTCAATTCAGTGCATTTTCTCTTTTCATTGACATAGGAAAGACTTAATTCATACCAAATGGTATTGTAGTAGATAACACCACACATGGGTAATAGACTTTTCAGGATTAAGCTCATTCCTATACGTGATTATCAAACTTCATTTTTTCCTTTCCAAATCACAGAGATCTATTTCTAGCCGATACGTCTATTGACTTATAATATTTCTAGGGAAGTTCCTCTTTTTGCCTTCCCCTTCATTCAACATAAGTCTTGTTTCTTTTTGCCATATATTAGAACATGCACAATTAAAGTTCATACATTCTCTTTTGTCACATATATGCATATTTTTCTTTTTCCAAATGCATGTATAAAGCGTATATAGGCATTCATTTACAATGTAATCATACCTCATAAACCAATCTCAACTTCCTTTAACATGCATTTGTATATCACAAGTCGATGTTCAAATATTCACAATCAAGTATTCATGTAATACTAGAACCAAATGTCATTATATCATCAATTCAAAGCATTGGTACAATTCCAGGATACTTGCAGATTTAACACCTATGTAGCAAAAATTAGTTTGCATATCAAACAATCAAATTCAAGGCTACAAAAATTATTCATAACACCTCAATATGTCGATAAGATCCTATAAAAATTTCAGGACAAAACAAGCTTTTTAGCTATGTTAACAAAATTGTACAAGTTAGAAAGGTCAGAAACTACTTATTCTTAGTCATGACCAGAAGTCTCAATTTTATTACCCTATCAAATAAATAGATAAAATCCTACAAAAATTCAGAATTGGACTTCAAGATGTCATCAACATCCTCTAAAAGTTTCAACCCAAAATTCGATCATTCGTATAGTAATAAAATTAGAAAAATTAGCTTTGGATTTAGCTTTTAGATAACAACCCCAATAGTCTCAATTTTTTATTTTTAAGAAAAATATTGAAAACATCTGAGCATGTTAGCTTCATCGTATAAAAATTTCAGCTCAAAAATCCATCTACAAATCCTTGAAAAATCGTGAACCATACTCTGCTGTGAAAATTCAAAAATTCCAGCAACTTAGGTTAAAATTTATTTTGCCAAAAAGGGTTTTCTAACATCATCCAAGCACTCTACTAAATTAGACACATCAATATCTATATATTATTAACCAATACAACTAAAAATATCAAGTTAAATTAGAAACCAAATTATAGAAACAAATTTGAAATAGAAAGATGTATAAAAACCCTACTTGTGAAGCTTTAGGGCTTCTAGCTTAAGATGATCTTCTAAAAATGATTTTCCTCACTTCTACATCTTCCAAAAGGCTCTAATGCCTTCCTTCAATAGTGGGGTATGATATCTCAAGGTGAGAATGGAGATTATTCAAAAATTCAATCGGTTGGTTTTGTAGATTTTGATGAATAGAACAAGTTTTGTGAAGGGATCTTAGTGTTTTATTGACTTTGAGCTAGTGTTTTGGGGATTTTGAAGCAAGATTGAAGCTTTGAGAAAACAAAAATCGAGGGCTATCTTAGGAGCTTGCTGGCCGAAAATGATGATAGTGGGGTGATAAGGTTGGTGGCTTATACTTATCTTAGTCTAGGTTTAATAATTATGTAGGTAATGTTTAGATTTCTTTCTTTCTTTTTGAAAAAGAAATGATATGAGTCGCTAAGATTGATTTCTTGGTTAAAGAATGAATCATGGCCATCCACTTGGCTCAACATAAGTGACTCACTTTAACTTGGTGAGTAAGTAGTTTTTGCGGTGTTAAAATTACACACAGAAATTCCACCGAAATGTTAAATATAATAAATGAAAAGACAAGATTAAAAGTTTTTCCAAGTTTTAATCAATGCCATACACTTGACAAGATGTGATTGGTAGAGGCTACTTGGCCACTAAGTAACTTTTATGGTGTTAAAACTTCATATCAAAACTTTACCGAACGGGTAAAAAACCATACCCGAAAAACTTAAAATATCTTTACGTGGACCCTAGGCCTAATACTCTATGTGGGCTTCATTCTTAATACTCTATCTTGGTCCTCAAGTTTAGTTTCCTCTGGCCCAGAGTCATCCTTGGTTTTAGTTCCAAAGTTATTATTCACCTATAGCCGAAAATCACTATTCACACCCGCTGATTTTTTTAACATGTCTATTGGGTCGTCCTTATCATTGCTAAGTCTGTCAAATTTTTGAAATTCTTACTAATAAAGTTTAAATTAATTTTTAAATAATTTTTAAGGTGTTACAACTCATGGAGCACACAAAATTACTTTTCTTAACGATACACATTATATTCCTTAACAATATTATTATGGTTTAATTCTACCTATGTGCAATTCACAATTAATAAATTGCACATGAATCCTCTATGCATGTCTTTGCATAAGTTCACCATTTATGATTTTAAACACAAAGAATATGTATTGCTTAAACTATTCATTGTAATGACTACGATATACATTCTTGCCAATTTAATTATAAGGCACTACTCAATAGATACAACTACAAAGTCCTTATCAATTTAATTATAAGAGATTCTCAAAACACACAACTACATGTATCTTGAAGATACAAAATATGTGTTTTTTACTAGATCAAGATTTAACTTATATTTTTATTGGTCTATATTTTTGTTTTTTTTTGCTTGAACCCTGTATTTCATAGTTTAGACTCAAAGTCATAGTCCATCTATAGCATCATCCAAATAAAAAATACACATGGTCTAGACTTAAAATTCTCATGAAAGAACTACAATTTTTTAAAGTGTATGATAAAAAGAACCTATAATATGGCAATGAAAGTCCAATATAGCGACAAAACACATAACTATGTTTTACTATACAATGGAATATACATGCCACAATTAATGGGGAGCATAGCATTCCAAAGTACATAGATAAAAATAATATTAAATTCTCAAAACATAAGCCCACTAAACACACTAGTAGAAGCTTCAATGGTAATCTCAATTGAACATTCTGAATAAAAAAAGAAAAAATAAAAAATCTCAAGTGAACACTTGAACTTAATACATACCAATTAAATTCCTATATATACAACATCTGAACTACTATATGACTCAAACATGTTGTCTTCTATTGTGCAACACCCTATATTAGTTCTCAACCTGTGAATTGAATATGGTTGACAGATACATAGTATTACTCCAAACCATAACAATTAAGAATTCATAATGAGCATATTGTTTAAGAAACATATAGATCATTCATCAAAACACCAAACAATATGAGCTCCTTTTCTAGGATAAGTGCATATACTGCCAATGTTCTTTACTATCATTTTCTGAGCTATTTATTGAGCTATAAATCAAAATTTGGCACTCTAGTGACAACAATTGGATAAACAAAATAAAAATCATCCATATGAAGTGCGAAGTTGAAGACTTAAAGTAAAGCAATTAAATGGTTGAATTAGAATAATAAATGCAATTATTATTAACTCACATAAAAGCATTATCACTATTCTTCCTTAAAAGTAGTTAAATGGATCCTAGATATTAAAGGTTGACTCAATTGTGATGGCTATCTCAAACTCATAGATCCTCTTTATGAAGAATTCCTTTAAAATTTGTCTATTATTTCTAACAAATTTAATATCCTATAATCAATTAAGCTGTATATCACAAATTCATATGAAAGGGAATATAACACAACTCGCAGGTATGAAAATCACTCATAATTGATCGAGATGAGATCAAGAGAGCAACACATATAGTCTGTTTCTATTGCCTAATACACACACACACATCAAGAATCAAGTTCTGAATATCAATAACTTCTAAATGAAATTTGATCCTATAATTGTCTATGCACAACGTCATAAGTCCTGGTGGATATATATATAATTGGAAAAAGCATGCATGCAAGTATGTGTGTCATGACTCGTGTATCTTGAAACTATGATTGCATTGTGTATAGGTGCAAGCATGATTGTATGCATGTATCAAAAGACAACATCTTCAATTGACCATGACACTTTACTCTGCTTGACTATTTTGTCATCCAAATCTTGGATCCTCTGTGTCAAATGCTAGTACCATCAAAAGAATTTACACATTTATTTTCATGTTAAACAAAGTTGCTTGAATACATATATTTTCATGTTTAGCGATGGTAGAACAAATATCTTTATACAAACTATGGGTCATGGTGGCACATGTGACTAAAATATCATCACGTTCTATAGTTGGTTGGTGAAACATTTTGTGCATGCAAAGAACATTTCTTCTACATTATCCAAAGTTCGCTATGGTCAATTAGTTAAATTGTTTTCCTTTTAGCTTTCCAATGTTAAAAGTTTTATTAATCAACAGGTCTTGGACTAAAAGGTTGAGGCCATTGTTGAAAATAACTCCTTTTGGTCTTGATAGCTGCTTGCCTCAAATCAAGCTAGAAAAATTAAAAAGGTTTTGGAGTCTAGAATCCAAAATCTTATATAGTATACACTTCTAAATATCCAAGTTATAAGGCACTCCACTAACTCTAAAGCTGCTTATTGCTTGATGATGTTTTTTGTTTTCTTGATTTTATTCATAGGTAATTGGCCACATGTTAAGTTTAACAATAAAAAGACTATTTTGACTCTACATTAGTCAATCCAATAATACATCTCACTTAACCACAATAGTAACTGGTAAATAGAAACTCAAAAACATAAGTAAAGGAATATCAAATTCTATATGAATCTATATTTATTGGGCCTCATCCTTATCCCCTTTTCAGGTGTAAGTAGATAGTGAAAGTGTTGCTCATATGCATGTGCCTAAATAATATAAACAAATAAGAATTATATATATATATATATATATATAAATAAAGTCTCATGCAACAAATGGACACATACAACAATGACATTTGTGACATGCTGCAACTTCTTTGTCAAATTTGAAACAACTTTTTCCATACTATGTTTAGTCACATACATAAGATTGAGAATGAAAATCCCTAAATTGGAAAAGAATAATCATTTAGTTTTACCCATGAAACATTGTGTTAGAACAATGTAATTAATTTTTTGTGATTCATTCAATAGGTTAGAACATTGAGTCATAACATTCTAACACAATCTACTCATAAATTCTCTAAATTCGTTCATTAGGCTTAATTCATTAAATTAAATTAAATAAAATTATAGCAATGTTGAATAAAGAACATTTTAACACAATATAATTATATTGTAAAGTAAATTCTTATGGTTAGGTAAATTTAAACCCAAGAAGCCTAGGCATACCAACAGTAGTATGATTGAACACGTGCTAGAAAACCCTCAAATGGTTTAGGAAAGACAATCGCATTTGTGTACTTCTATATCATTGGACACACCAAGTTTAACATTTATCACAGTTTGGTAGTGTTTGAAATAATAAAAAATAGAAATGATTGGATTTAATTTAAAATGATTTGAATTGTAAATCAAATCTTATGTTAGGAATGATTAAATAGGAATGAAATTGAATTGAGTTAGAAATCAATTCTTATGTTTAAAATACACTACATTGTGATTGGAATGGTTAAAGAATGGAATTGATTTGCCTTTAAGTTTTGAAATCAAATCATTCCACTCAAATCCCATAAAATTTTGATAGGATTTCAAAAACAAAGGATTGAAATCTCATGGATCTATAAATCAAATCATTTTTTAATTTTGAAGATTCAAACAAGATTTGATTTACAAATCAAATCATTTTCGTTTTTAATCATTCCAAACACTTTTTGGACAAACATCCCTCGCACATGAATATATGAGACTTTATCCTTGACTCCATCCTACTATTAGCTGAACATTATTTGCACTTATTTTGGCATGCCTCACAAAATTTCAGTAAGTTTAGGCAAAACCATTAAGAGTTAAGGGATATCTTTTAGCCTATTTTATGCACCTGTAGTGCTAAATCTTTTTCCATAAATCAATTTCACCTGGCATCCAAATTAGCAAGAAATCTTATACAAATGATTTGTGTATATAAAATATAGAAGATTCCTTTTTACTACCACTTTGAAGTTATTAAAAGGATGTATCCGTAATCAATAATTTGGTGTTAATAAACCTTTGAAAAAAGAAAAATGGCTTCATGATTATTATTATTTCTTTAAAAGTACTTTTTAGTCAGCCAAGTTAAACTTATTGGCTTTGTTGCTTGCATCCAACGATACAGAGATTTAAGAAAAAAGTACCAATCCAACTTAGTGAAATTTGTCTCTCATTTTTGTGAATTTTTGGGCCATAAGAAAGCACAAAGAATTTATCATTTTAAGTATTGATTCCCATCGTGCTAATAGAGGCATTGGAAGCCCCTAAACCCTATCCCCATTATAAATCAAAATATGCAATCTCTTAATAAATTGCTTAGTCTTTTACTATCTACCTCCTAATGTTCGTAATTGTTTGATACATGCTTTGCACAAAGTATAATTAAGGAAAAATGAGATCAAACCTAGTGACACAGAGAAGAAGACAAACACAATGGCCTTTCCTTGTGAAGCCCATCAATTTTAATTTTAATCGCCTTAAACACTTATGCCACAATTCACACCAACTCAATCATTTAAAGAGACCCTGAACCATATATGACATAGAAAGAAAAGGAGATTTCAGAGTTCTTACTTCAGGCGATGAGCACTACATTGATTTGCAAAATGTTTTAAATCAAAACAATATTAGGATTAAAGGTAGGCTAATACATAGGCACAAGTGTAGTTAAATACTGCCTAATTATTATTGCAAGAAGTTGTACATCAACAGCTCTTAGTAGTTCTTTCCTATATAACAAAAAAAAAAATAAATATTATCAATATCAAGGTAAGAATTTGAAAAGAAGAAGGCAAAAGAAACTAATCACAATTACTTTGAATTATTAACTCTTCCATTGTGTATTTTTGCTATAGGTTTATCATTAAAAAAATCACACTAAATACAACCAATCATTTACAACTAAGCTCTAGCAATTTAAGTAAAAAGTCAACATCGAAATCTCAAAGGTGACCAGGATCCATTCTATAATTTAAGCAATACAAAACTACTAATCCCAAATACGGTCCTGTAAAATGATGAAAAGAATAGTTCTTTATCAAAAATAAAATCACTAATACTCATGTTGTGTTCGTGTATGCAATTGCCTTTTAGTGCATTGACAGCTCAGTGTATGTACCAGGATGGCATTGTGAGCATCATTTCTTTAATTGCAAAGAAAAATATTAGTTGTATAAAATTTCTTTGCCTGGAAAACTTAAGAGGTATCAAATATCAATAATTTGGCAAAGCCTAAGCACCAATATTGAGTGCTACAAAATAACAATTTCATGATTATATATAAGAAGGAAGTCCTGTTTAAAGATGCATAAAGTCATATTTTTCAACTATCCAAATCCCCCAACTACAAAAGGACAATGGAGTTCTACTTCATTTCTCAATGTGTACCAACCAAATCCCAATATTTCAGAGTCCTAAAGCACACACCCATAAAAGAAATGCACACAATAAGTTTAACCTGATTCTTTTTAAAGACAAATGAAAAGACATAGTATATCAAGCGTAATTCAATAACAAACTTGTTGATTAAAAAAATCAATGCCTTAGTATCACAAAGCCCTATAGTTTGCCAATTGCCACTTACCTAACATGGAGAAGAATATCACAAAGCCCACTAAAACTTGAATGACTCTTTGACTATCAACGTACTTGCTTCCTAGAAGGCCTATTTTCTCATTGTCACAATACTAAAAGAACCATTCTAAACTTCCATAAAAAGTAGTAAAAGCTATGAACATGAAAAACAACATATAAACAAAAATTGTTGAACCATATAATTTATGTCAAAACTAACTTGGGTTAATTTATAGCCGAAAAATAAGGAATAAGTAAGAATAGTAAAAACTCTTCAACCAAAAAGAAGTAGATCAAGTAGAATGAATCAACAAACCTCCTTTTCAAAGATGGAATTGCTCTTTAAAAAAAAGGAAAGATTTCAAGCAATCAAAGCTTAGACTATTTTAGAAAGGCCAATAATTTGCACCTTGGGGATGTTTTGCTAAGCTTCCTCATGAAATTTTTAAAAAATAAAACATGGTCTAATAAAATGAACTCATAGTCTAACCAAGATAGCTCTTGATAAGCATTCTTCCCACTAATCTCCAAATCCTTCTCCGTTCAATTTCATTGACTACCTCTCCAACATGCAAAGCTCGCTAACCTCTGTCCTCAACTTCTCTATCTCCTAACCTTCTCAACCTAAGAAAACCAAGTAAATATAAATTCAGACTTCAACAAAATAGAAAAAAACGTGATTAGTGTTTTGAAATGTTTTTGAAGCATTAATGTATGAATTTTATTTGTTTTGGTACCGATTGGAGTTGGATTTGGTGATTCTAATTGTGCTTCCTTGACGTTGTGGAGGTGGTGATCAAGGTTGAACTAGAGGTCGCAAACGTAAATCTAGGGAAAAGAAATCGATGGCAAGGGTGAGGGTCCTTTGATTATATTTGCGATTCATTCTATATTGAATTGGGGTTTTGTAATTTGATATCAAACATGAAGAATAGTGGTCAAGAACTTGGGAATGCTGAAGACTATCTACCTATACATGCCTAAATCTCTAACACTTAGAAATAGAGAAGGGGTTGAGATTGAGAGCAATCTGTGAGAAAATAAAAGTTCATAGGAGCATACAGGAGGTGATGTAGTAAATAAAGGAGAAAAAAATATTAGACAAGGAAAACACAATTGGAAGCCCAACCTTTTTCTGAGAAATATGACCATGTCTAGAAAAAATCACTTTTGATGCTAAGCTATGGTAGCTTCACTCTCCTTTGCTGGAAGAGGTAAACTTTAGGTAAGAATGGGCATAATTTTTTAGGGCTGGATGCTATAACCTAACAGAATATAAGTAAAAAGACCTGACCAACCATAACTAGTGAAGCCCAAAAGCAAGTATAATTTGTATTGTTGAATATAAATATGTAAACACCCGATTTGTTAACCCAAAACAAAAAAAAGAAAAATTTTCAGTTCATTTAAAGGTTCTTAACCGTTTCATTTTTTTTATTTGTTTTTGTTTGTGTTAAGTCCATTTCATGTTTCAGTGCTTTTATTGAATTATTAGATTAAGCCCATTTTTTCGTTAAAAAAAAAGCAGCCCATTTCCTTTAGCCTAGTCCATGTTTGAAGTTGCAAACAAAAATGTTGCAGCCCATTTTGTTTTATTTTTATTTTATTTTCCTTTTCTTTTAATCTATATTTAAAAAAAAAGAGGAAAACCAAAGAGCGTTCCCAAAAGAAAATGACAAAGAAGAATTCTGATAGCAATTCGGTGCCTAGCAAAACAAGTTAGATGATGAAGCATGCCAATTTGTAGAGAAAACAAACAAAATTAAAGCGACGTGCAAGCAGAAGTCAAGCAGGTGCATGGAGAGCGAAAGAACATCATCAATGTTTTCAGAAATAACACACCAAGATCCCCTAAAATCTGCAATAATAAGGGTAAATTTCTCAAAGATCACATGTCATGGATCCAAGAATGGTGTATAAATTTAGAAACAAAGAACTAAGGAATCGGCTTCCAATACTAAAAATTTTCATTACCATTTTCTGGAAACAATTTTGCAATATACACAAGAAAAGAATCAGCAAGAATCAAGGTAAACCATTTCCAATTGTTGATTCATTTTTTGTGTGTGTCTATTTTAGTGTCCAGCAAGATCAATAAAATCCAGCTTAAACACACCAAATCAAAGTCATCATCACAATATCCATCACAATACATAAAAGCCCAACCCAGGCATACTAAACATATATTCTCATTTCAAAAAATTAAAAAAGGAAAAGAAAAAGGAAGTAGAAACTAAAAAGGAACCACCGTGGGTGGACCGCTTTCACCTCTGAGCTTCCACTGTGGCCTCCACTGCGAATTCGCGGCCTCGAAACACTGTAACTTCCTCTTCCTCAGCTGCACCCTTGGCTGATCTCGGACTTCGCCTGGCTTGGCCATGCATTGCGCAGTCAGATTGGCCTCCGTGGGAACACCTCAATGCCACGCACGCCGCTGCGCGTCCTCCTCACGGCCAAGGCGCCCCGAGACTCGGCCGGCCCCTTTTCCTCGCGTGCTAGGCGCAATCCCCTTTGTCGCGACTTCTCCGGCAGCCCGGTCCTCCGCCTCGCACCCTCACCACGCACCATCGCTCGTCGGCCTGCCGCTATGCCACCGCCGGCGGTGTTCCCTTCTCTCTCAATATCTCACTTTCATTCCATCTCTCTCTTTTCAGCTCTCTAAATCTTATCTCTCTCTCTCTCTCTCTCTCTCTCTCATTATGTGTGTGTTAGTGAGAGAGTGAGTGAGAGGTCAGTGTTTGTGTGTACGTGTGTGTAGAGAGACGAGTTTTAGTGTTAGTGTGTGTTTGTGAGAATGAGAGAATTGTGTTAGTGTGTTAAGCTTTTAATTTTTTTTAAGTTGTTTTTTTTTGTTTTTGGCCCAAAATACATGGGCTTTGTTTTTTTTTTGTTTGCCTTGAGTAAAGAAAGGATGTTTCTAAAAAAGATTTTTTTGTATTTTATTTTAATGTAATGGATCAATAGTTTTCCCTTTTGATGATAGTGTTAATTTAGCCGTGACGGCTTATTAATCCTATATTTTGAGATTTTAGCTGTGATAGCTTGATATTCAAAATTCCTTTTCAAAAATAAAATCAATCAACCCATAACTATTTTATAAAGAACTACGTGACTTTGAGTTCCCCATTTGCATGGGATACGTAGGAGTAGTTGATTCCAATTCCTATCAAGTCAAAATTAAATTTTCATAATTTTTATTTTATTTGTAAATAATTTTTTTTATTTCATGAGGCTTTTTATTTAATTTAAATTTTTCATTTATTTGGGGAATTTTGCATAAAAAATGTTAATTCAGCGACAACTTGTTAACTCGGATTTTGGACATTTAATTGTGACATTTGATTCCAAAATTTCTTTTTTTAAGAAAGATTTTTTTTTAATTTTCTTGTAATTAAAATAAATAAAATAAATATTTTGAAGGTTATTAATAATTTGCACAAATCAATAGGTAACAAAGGATGGGTGTACTAGGGGTGTGTAGGATTAAATTCCTACCCTTCTCTATGCATAACCGACTCCGGACTTTAATTGGTTACAAGACCTTTTCTTTAAAAATAAATGGTTTTTCCATGTTTTTCCATTTTTAATAAACTTGGTGGCGACTCCAATTTTTAATTAATTCTTTTTCACCATCCCGTCGGTCAACTCTAACAGATGGCGACTCCACTGGGACATTTGAGAGTCAAGCCTTATAATTGATTGTGCATATTATAATTAAACTTTTTTTTCTCTTTCTTTCTTTCTTTTCTCTGCCTTTTTCTTTGTAAAGTTGTCTTTTATTTCAAGGTACATTTTCTTTTTCTTTTTTTATCTTTTTATTTTAATGAAAACCTAGGGTAGATGACTTTATTTTATATTGTTTGTTTTGCACCCATTTTTTTTTAGTTGTTTATGGTTTTCTTTTGTGTTAGAATATATTGCCATTATGTTTGTATAGTTTTATTTATTTATTTGTTTATGACAACCCTAGGGTAGACGACTATTGTTATTCTGTATATATTTGTTATTTGTATTTTGTTTTGCAGAGTGTATATAGTACTAGGATTGAAAGGTTTGTATGCTCCTGCACACACTTCACAATCACTTACCTCACACACTTTTCTTGGGCTCTTCACTCAAGCTGTGCGAGCCAAGGATTAGGGATTTCTTGACATTGTCATGAGGGGCTTCATGCTCACTTGATAGTTGTTGGGATACCACTCAATTGTTACTAGCTTTATGGATCGATCATATTGAGAGGGTTCATCCTTACTTGTGGTTGGTTCAGAGTTGGATCCTTGTCCAATGGATAGGGGCAATTGGGACCATGACTATTAGAAGTCTAGATTTGTCCTAAAAATTGTGCACTCATAGTTTAAACTTAGTAGCCACCCAAATTAGGGTTTTTGACCTTAGAATTTCCCATCCATTAAGTTTTACCCTGTTAGGACAAAGGGAGCATTGTTCTTTCATTCTTTTACACTGCACTCCTTTATACCTTACTTAGTAGTCTTTGTATCAAAACATTATCGCATTGCATTTAGGTTAGCTAGCTTCTCATCCCATAACTTAATCATACTATGCATTCTTAGGAGTTTAGGCATTCATAATATAGACAGACATTTTTTCGTTTCCACATGCATTCATTTCATCATATCTTAACTTACTCTTGCATGGACATTGTTAGGTTTGTACATCATCAAAACTCTTAAGGAAGCATTTCACAAGGCATATTCTCAATAGGAGCATGCATTTTTTTTCTTTCCAATTTGTATTTTAACTCAATCATCTTTTTCTTCTCCACATGGTCTTTGATTTGTTTATAAAGCAAAAATCATCATTAGTTCAAAGCAAATGAAAGCAACACAAATGAACACTAGCAATGCACACAATTGGAAAAGGAATATCAAAGTTACAGTGACTAGTAATGAGCTTGAGAAAGTGAAAGAAATTACTCAGTTGATGTCTCATGCAAGCACGATCCGCCTTTAAGGATACCTATGGTGCATATCTGATTTGTTACTCATCCCAGGAAAAATCGTGTTGAGCGCCTCTCACAATTTTGGAACCCTTTTCTTTGTTGTTTTGAGCTACCTGATTTTGATGTGACCCCAACCTTAGAAGAATATATGGTCATGATAAGGCTACCTATTCGAGAAAAATTCGGTGTAAATCTCTATCAGGGGCATTATGTCGGCAAAGAAAAAGTTGCCAAACTAATCGGAGTCGAAGCAAACTAGATAGAAATGGAAATAAGGGGATCTACCCGAGGAATCAAGAGAAGTTTTCTAGAATCCCATCTGCAAGCCTTGGCTCGACAGGGAAGTTAGGATTTCTTCAACCGAACACTAGCATTAACCATTTATGGATTGGTTTTGTTCCCATTTACGCCAAATGTTGTTGACCAGGCTACCATGGATGTGTTTTTCAATTTGAAACACACGGCATGAATCCTATTCCGGCTATACTGGCGGATACATTCATTTCCTTGGATGTTTGTATTCAGAAAATGGTGGGAGGTTGCGATGTTGCTTGCCAATGTTGTATGTGTGGTTTATGACTCATGCATATGCTGATAGTCGCATGGGCCTTTCCTGTTCGTTAAGAGATTTCCATCGTATACGGATAAATCACCAAGAGGCACAAATGTGGAAAAATGAGTTCTCATAGATCCAGTCGAATTCTTTCAAATGGGTCTGCCCTTGGTACCATGGAGAAGACATTATCTATAGTTGTGGTGACTTTCACAATGTTCCTTTGATGGGTCCAAGGGGATACATTTCCTACACACCGCATTGGTGCTTAGACAACTTCATTGGACTCAAACAAAACCTCTAGAAAAGCAACTTAAGGGGTTCAACTTCCTATATCATAAAGATAAAAGCACCATGGAGCAAGAAAAGAAGATCAAAATGGCATGGATAACATCAAAATCCTAGGGAAAAAGAACTTGAGCAACGGCGACTAACCTCTTCTCAAGAATATAGAGAGTGGAGGAAAACAAGAGTTGAAAAAAATAGTATCCCAAAGGATATTCCAAGCAACTCGAATCCAATGCAAATCCTAGAAGAACCTCAATTAACATCCCAGGTAGAAGTAATGAAGGCACATATGTGGTTCTTGGAAGAGAAAAAGGAGGCAGCTGACTCTAAAAAATGCCATTCTTCAAAACCAATGTGAGAAAATGGTCAAGGAGATTGAAGCCTTAAAAGACGAGTGTGTTGTCGCAGAAATTACAAAGTCCAGGAAACGCAAAGAAAAGATCCTAACTACTCATTTGACCAAAATTCAGGAGTTGGAAGAAAAACTCCACATGTCTGTAAAGAAAGGAACAAGTTAGAAAAAGAGATAGGTAAGAAAAGTCGCATCGTGGGAAGGATAGAACAGGAAGTTAGCAAGCGAGACAAAGACATTGTGAGCCTAAATGTGGAAGTCAACAAAGAGAAACAAGTGAGAAAGAAGTTAGAAGCACAAGTGGAATATTTGTCAACAACTTTAGCACAAACAAAACATGACGCCATTCGTGGGTGGACATCGCAAACCAGTATCATGACTTGTTTGTTGATGCAAACTGAATTTGGAAAGTCATGGAGAGAAAAGGCCTCGAATGGAAAGAAAAGTATGAAAAGTTAGCTGGTAAATTAAGTCATTACATTCCAAACTTTGTTCATCACTTTGAGAAGGTAAATGAACAAATTAGTAAGATGCCACCATTTAGGTTACCTAAAGAAGTGACGGAGTTCATGGATTCATGTGAAAACATTGCCAAAAGTTTTAAGAGAAAAAAGATGAAGCTTTTGATGTAGTTGTCATTCATAAATAAGAATAAGGCTTTTCGATGTAATTGTTTTCTTCATTTTTGTCAAGGCACATGTAATCCATTATGAAATGATTTGTACACGGAACTGTGTTTGGTAACAAATGAAGTCTTCAATGTTCATTTTTTCTGGTTCAATTTGCCAAGTATGATAACACGTTTGATGCTTTCTATAGAGGAGCAGATGTTCCCTTAGAAAGTAATCAATCACATTTTCGCCTTGAGATTCTTTATCCTTGTGCAAAATGTGAAAGTCACCACTCAAGAGAAAGAAGAGTTACATTGCTAGTGTTCATTAGATAGCACCTATAGAGGAGTGGTTTCTCCCTTGGGATTTGCTATTAATCGCACCTTGACTTATAGGTTGACATACCCATAAGAATGGGTGTGGGGCATCCTTGAGCTTGCAAAGAACTTTTGATGACTATTGTTCATTTGCTTTTCTACATAAAATAAAAAAAAAGAGAAAAAGAAAATAAAAAAATTGACTTTTTTGGGTGTTGTTAACTTTTTTATAGGATCCGTCACCATTGGGCGCCCAACGAAGAAGATACGATCTAACTCGTATTCACAACACCAGAGCTTGGACAAAGATGGCTGGAGGAAATTCTGACTTAGGAAGAGTACACTCAACCAATGATGAAGCAGGAAGAAATTTGAGCATGGAAGTCGATGCAAGTGAGAGGGAAATTGAATGAAATGTCAAATAATCAAGCAAATATGGAAGAAATGATGAGAGCCATGAAGGAGTCACTTGACTTATTAAGAGCTAATCAAAATCGGGACATGGTGAATACATTAGTCGAGGTACAACCAAGTGCTGCAATGATAACCATACTTGGGCATCAAATGCGGCTGTAAATGTCACCCAAGGGGTGAATGATGGGGATGAGATTCTGAATAACCCTCATAGGACAGCCACCACCCACAATGCCATTGATGATCCCAATTGGAGAAGGCTATCGTTCATTAGAGAACATTCATACTGATGGATATGATCATGCTACCCCTGGGGGCAACCTCGTGTTATCATCCAAAAACATCCATTTTCCTTAAAGAAATAGTCGTGCAGAGGTGAATAAAGACAAGTTTAGAGAGAATGGATGAAGAAGATTCACGAGCAAATCAAAGCTATTCAAGGACCTAACACTTATGGTCTTATGGAGATTGAGCAGCTTTGCCCTCCGGTTTAGTTCCTAAAGACTTCAAGGTTCCTGATTTCTCGAAGTATGATGGCACTGGTAATCCTCTTTTTCATTTAAAGAGTTACTGCCCAAAAATGTTAATATGGTCCAAGGATGAGAAGTTTCTTACTAGCTTTTTCCATGAAAGTTTAACTGGACCCGCCTTAGAGTGGTACATCCAATTATACCATTCCAAAATTTCCTGCGGGGAATTAGTTGACCAATTCACGAATCAATACAAGTTTAACATGGAAATAGCACCTACTCGTGAGCATTGAGCACAATGCAGAAGAAGAAAGATGAGTCCTTTAAGCAATATGCTCAAAGATTGAGAACTTTAGCTGCTCAAGTGCAACTCCACTTATCCCATCTGAAATGTGTTCGTACTTTTTAGGGACTTTAGGATCTCCTTATATTAGGGCAATGGCAGGGAGCAGCATACAAAGACTTCTCTGAATTGATAACTGCGGTGAGAGAATTGAGAATTTGGCTAAAGCTGGAAAACTTCTTGTGAGCAATGAGGACACAAGAAGAGGATTCCCGCCAAGGAAGAAAGAGGCGGAAGTAAGTTATGTGCAAGGTCAGCAATCTTTCATTCCAAGATATGCCTTAACATGCCCAAGATCCCAAATACCATCCATCCCTCATTACCCACCATACCAAACCACTCTAACCACAAATACAATTCCATATACCCAACCTCAAATCAATAATATCCACATATGGCCATACCAACCAAACCACCTAACCTACACATATAACCGGACCATATATCCCCAGAACTACCCAAACACTACACCACCTCGACCAAATTTCCAAAACCAGAATCACAATCGATTCCCAAACCTTCCACCTTTCCCAAAGCTATCCATTTCAAATGCTGCCCTATTTCAAAAATTGTTCGATGCTCACCTAATCTCACCATGTCCGTGCGTCCATTAGAACCACCATTTCCAGCTTGGTACAACCCTAACTTAACTTGTAAATACCACATGGAAGTTGCGGGGCATTCAATTGAAGATTGTGAAGCCTTTAAGACAAGGAAGAAGGCTAATTGCTTGTGGAAGATTGGACCTGCAGAGGAATCAAAGCCCAATATTGTCAACAATCCAATGCCAAATCATGAAGGAGGAAAGCGAGTAAATGCTTTGGTGGCGAGGAACCCTTGATCAAGAGGGTCTTGAACTCCTATGGAGAAAGTTTTCATTGGCTTAAAGGAAGCTGGATACAACATCACAACACTTGCATCTATGATGAAGGAAAATGAGAAATGTGATATGGAATCGAGTTGTGAATACCACTTTGGAGGCTTTGGTCATGACATAGAAAGTTGCTGGGATTTCAAGGCTCGTGTAGGGATTACTCAATCTGGGTGTTATACAAGCAAAAAAGAAGCTGAATGTCTCTGAAGAGGTGAATGTGATTTTGTGCTTCGAGTGCCTCCACTTAATCAAGCCAAAGCAGAAAAGGTAGTTATCACTGGAAAGAAACCAACACCCTTTGTTTATGAGGACACACATGTTACCTTGGAACTATGAGACTGAGGTTGAGATGAAAAGAGATATAGAAGAAACCTCAAATGCCCAAGTTGGTGGAGTAGTAATAGTATAACGAGAAGTGGAAGGTGTTATGGTCCTAGAGAAATAGAAAAAGGAAAGTTTGTCAATGAAGGGAACGCTAGAAAAAGTTAACTTGGGAGGAAGTGAAAAGAAAGAAGATGAGGAGGAGGAATTTCTAAAAATCATGAAACAGAGTGAGTACGATATTTGGAGCAATTAAAGAAGACTTCTACCAAGAATATCCTTGTTATCACTAATCTTGTCATCCGAGCCTTATCAAAAGGCAGTGTTAAAGGTCCTGAAAGAAGCTTATGTCAAGCTTGACGTTTAAACGAAGAACATGGTGAATATGGTGGATCCAGTGAAACATGTCAACATGATCATGTTCAGATGAGGAAGTTATGTCACAGCTAACCCACGAGCATGTACATAACTCTCAAATGCAGAGACCATATAGTGCCCAAGGTCCTCATTGATGGAGGGTCAGGATTGAATGTTCTACCAGGTGTCGACCTTAAGTTACTTGTCAATAAGTAAGGATGATATATGCAAGGTGATGATTGTGAAGGCTTTTGATGGGGCAAAGAAAAGCATCCTTGGGGAAATGTTATTGCCATTGGAGATTGGCCCAAGTAGATTGAAGTGTTATTCCAGGTAATGGAATAAAATCAGATTACAATATGCTTGGGAAGACCATGGATTAACAATGTTGGTGCTGTTCCCTCAACCTTGCATCAAAAGGTTAAATACATAGAGAATGGCTCGATCGTTACAATCCATGGAGAAAAAGATGTCATAGTATCTAAACTAGTTACATTGCCATATGTTGAGAATGTGGAACTAGTAGAAGCAGTTTATGGCATAACCTGGAGGTAGTAGGGCTGAAACAGGAGAGAATAAGCCCCCAATGCAAAATCAAGTGGTGGCTCATATCATGGCTAAGAGTGGATACCTACAAGGCAGAGGATTGGGACTGACAGTTGCAAGGTATCACAACACCAATACCAAGTCACCAAGAAGCCTAATCGATATGGTTTGGGATATAATGCACTATTGGAAGAGGAGATTAGGGGCATGACTCTTGAGCAGGAGGAGCAAATGGAGAAAATGAAGCAGATTCTTCACCTAAAGGAAACATTTCCGTTAGATGAAGTGATCCTAGCTGAGGAAGTTCACTCCCCTTGTTGTTGTACCACTATCAATATGGTGAATGTTGATGAATCCGAAGAAAACAACCCTCATGTTGCCAACAATAATGAGAATGATGAACTGGAGATTGAACCAGTTATTGATGTTGTTACTTCAAAGTAATTGTTTGGGTTGTATTGATAAATATTGTTTATGCTTCTGTTTATGCTACTCAAAGACATCATCTAAATGCACTTGCATGATTATTCAATAATCTTTCTTTATTTTCCATTTTCCTCGTTTCTTCCTTTTAATTTTTCTTTCTTCTTTCTTTTATTTACCATTCTTATCTTGTTAATTTATGTCTTCCATATTATTTTCATTTTTCCACCTTTTATTTTGGCATTCCAACCCATCCTAATTGCTTTCTAGGAATTTAAATACTATAGAAATTTTGTCGCACAAAGGGACTTTGGAGACTTATCAATTGATTCTCTTGCGGCACTTGATTGTGATAGCCATGAATCTGATGAGGATGAGGAAATTGTTGGGCACTTTTTAGACCTACTGGAGCATCAGAAAAGGAGTTTGACTTAGACAATGAGGTGATCAAGTTGGTAAACATGGGCACTGAAAAGAGAAGAAGGAGCTGAAAATAGTGGAAAACCCAGAACACTTAGAAATGATTGCATTGTTCAAAGAATACATGGATGTTTTTGCATGGTCTTACCATGATATGCCAGGGTTGGATCCAGAAATAGCTTCACATAAGATCCCTTTATATGCGGAGTTGAGCCGAAAAAGCAAAAGTTGAGAAGGATGCGGCCTGAAATGTCATTAAAAATAAAAGAGAGGTGTGCAGCTAGCAGGGCTGGATTTTTGGAGGTATTAAGACACACTGACTGGGTGGCTAACATTGTGCCAGAGCCTAAGAAGGATGGAAAAGTGAGAATGTGTATGGATTATCGGGATTTAAACAAAGCTAGCCCAAAGGATGATTCTCTCCCTCACATTGATGTCCTTGTTGATAATACTTCAAAAAACCACCGATTTTCATTTATGGATGGATACTAAGGGTACAACCAAATTCTCATGGATGTTAATGACAAAGGAAAAACTAGTTTCATAACTCCGTGAAGAACATTTTGCTATACGTCATGCCATTCGGATTGAAAAATGCCGGGCTACATACCGTGCTATGGTTGCATTATTCCATGATTTGATGCACAAGGAGATTGAAGTGTATGTAGATGACATGGTTGCTAAGTTCAAAGAGGGAGAAAGTCATGTGGCAGGCCCTACGAAGTTGTTTGAAAGACTCGAAAAATATAAGTTACGACTTGAATCCGAATAAATGCATCTTTGGAGCTTCTACGGGAAATTACTTAGATTCATTGTTAGAGAATAAAGGTAGACCCAGATAAGGTGAAAGTGATACAAGAATGCCTCTCCCGAAACTAACGGGAGGTTAGAAGTTTTCTGGGGAGGCTCAATTACATTGCTCGATTCATTGCCAATTTGACTAGTACTTGTGAGCCTATATTCAAGTTGCTACGAAAACATCAACCTAGAATGGAATGAGGAATGCTAAGAAGCCTTTGCTAAAATAAAGGCTTATTTAATGAAACCTCCAGTTTGACCCCACCTACATCGGGCCGTCCTTTAATACTATACCTCACAGTGTTACCCACATCAATGGGGGCAATGTTAAGATAGTATGATGTGTCTGGAAAGAAGAGCAGGCAATTTATTATCTGAGCAAGAAGTTTAATGACTGCGAATCTCATTACCTGGCAATTGAAAAGACCTGTGCATTGGCATGGACTTCCAAGAGGCTTAGGCAGTACATGTTATACTATACCACTTGGTTGATCTCTTGAATGGATCCATTAAAGTACATATTTGATAGTCCTCATGTGTTTGAGAATGTCAAAGTGGCAAGTGATACTGCGAGAATTTGACATCAAATATGTGACCCAAAAGTCTGTCAAGGGAGGTGTAATTTGATCATCTAGCTGAAAACCCGCTTGAAAGTGAGCAGTAACCACTGCTGAATTATGTGACGATGAAGTGCCTGTCATGGAGAAGAAGAGATGGAAGAGGAGAATGTATGGAAGATGTACTTTGATGGAGCGCCAACATGAATGGATGTGGAATAGGAGCTATAGTGGTGTCACCAATGGAAAACAATACTCAGTTCCATTAAGTTGGATTTTGAATGTACCAACAACATCGAAGTATGAGGCATGTGCAAATGGTTTGGAAGTTACAATTGACTTGGGAATAAAAGAATTAAAAGTCTTTGGAGACTTTGCACTTATAATTTATCAAGTTAATGGACAATGGCAAACAAAGGATCCAAAATTCGCACTTTACTAGAAATACTTGTCTCGACTAATTGAGCGATTTCATTATGTGTCATTCTCTCATTTAACTCGAGATAAGAACCAATTTGCGGATGCTTTGGCAACTTTGGCTGTAATGACCAAATTGGAAGTCCATGCTAATGTCCAACCTATCCATGTAGAGGTGCAAAGTGAACTAGTATATTGTGGCAATGTGGAGATTGAACTAGATGGCCAACCCTAGTATCATGACATCAAGCAGGATATTCAAAAAGGAGAATACCCAGACTGGTGCAAATGAGGTGAATAAAAAGACGATTCGTCGACTATCTATGAGCTTTTTCTTGAATGGTGAAGTCCTTTACAAGAGAAATCATGATGGTACTCTCCTAAGATGTGTATATGCTCATGAAGTTAGCATAATCATGACCGAAATCCATGAAGGGATATGTGGAATCCATGCTAATGGGCACATGATGGCATGCAAAATCCTAAGGAGTGGTTATTATTGGTCCACCATGGAAAGCGATTCAACTATGTTCAAAAGTGCCACAAATGCCAAATATATGCAGATTGAGTTAATGTTCCTCCATTTCCGCTGCATAGCATGGTATCTCCTGGCCTTTCTCGATGTGGGGCATGGATGTTATTGGCCTAATTAATCCTAAGGCATCCAATGGTCATCGTTTCATCTTGGTAGCGATAGACTATTTCACTAAATTGGTGGAAGCCACTTCATATGCCAATATCACACAGAAGGTGTTTCTCAGATTAATCAAAAGAGACATTATTTGTAGATATGGATTCAGAAAGAATTATCACAGACAATGCTCCTAATCTCAATGGTGCCGAGGTTCAAAAGTTCTTTGAGACTTTCAAAATCAAGCATCACAACTCAGCTCCTTATAGGCCTCAAATGAATGGTGCGGTCAAAGCAAATAAGAATATCAAGAAAATTATTGCCAAAATGGTGGTGAATTACAAAGATTGGCATGAAATGCTGCCATATGCTTTGCACGTTTATTGTACCAACATACAATCAAGCACATGAACAACTCCTTTCTCATTGATATATGGAATGGAAGCTGTATCCCCTATTGAAGTTGAAATCCCATCATTAAGGGTTTTGATGGAGGTGAGTTAGAAGAATCTAAGTGGGTGAAAGCTCGTTATGAATAGTTGAATATGATAGAAGAGAAAAGACTAGCAGCCATTTGTCATGGCCAGTTGTATCAAAGTAGAATGGCTAAGTCTTTCAATAAGAAAGTCCGCCCTAGGGATTTGTATCCAGGAGATTTGGTTTTGAAGAAAATTCTCTCTAATCAAGAGGACACCTGAGGAAAATGGGCTCCAAGTTATGAAGGTCCTTACATTGTCAAATAAGAATTCAGGAGGGGCATTGATCTTGCAAAATATGGATGGACAAGAACTACCTAGACCAGTCAACACTAAATGCAGTCAAAAAGTTTTATGCTTGAAAAGATGCTGTGAAAGCTCGTTGGGTCAAAAACTTGAAAGAGCGGCCTAAACGAAAGCTAGGATGAGAAATAAATAAATAATAATAAAAGCCCGTTAGGTCAAAAACTTGAAAGAGCGGCCTAAGCAAAAGTTAGGGTAAAAAGAAAAAAGAATAAAAAAGAAAAAGCCCATTAGGACGAAAACCTGAAAGGGCGGCCTAAGCAAAAGTTAGGGCAAAATAATAAGCATCATATCAAACAATTCACACTGGGGCAACTTTCGGTGTTGAATGTGTCTTATGAGCCAAGCAAACCAAGACTCAAACTAGGGAAATGTTTGGGGATCAAGAGAAAGAAAGAGTGAAGGCTTAGAAACAGAGAGAGTGGCTATGGCATCCAATTTGCTACAAGAAATCAATTGAATAAGCCACTAAGGACCAAAATTGGGGCAAATAGTTTTATATTGTTTGAAATCCTATCTTTTACTTTGCTCTGTTTGCTTCTTCCAACAATTTGTGATATTCTTGTCCAATACACCAAGCAATAAAAATGGTCATTCAGTTAATCATTCCATTTTCCCTTGAATGCATGTTTATTTATGATGTCTTGAGTAAGCATAAATTTAAGCTTGAACTATATGACCTAACGTTTAGCAATACATTAATGACTAGCATCATCCAGAGGGAATCCAAAAGCTTCAATTAAGCTTGGCAGAAATGCAATCATCATCCTAAAAAGAAAAACGATGAGAAGGAGTAGGGAAGGAAGTGAGCAAAGTTATAGAAGAAAAGAAGAAGTTTCATTTGTGCCAGAAGGTCCAACACAAACGACTACGAGTTTGATCGGTTAAAGTTTTCCTTGAGGGTTGCTTGATTATGGTGAAATTTGTTTCACAAGAATATTTTTGACAAAAAGTGCAAGTGAAACCATGTTGCAAAGCAATGTCAAAAGAACTCAATGACAAACTTGAAAACAGGTTCATAGGGTAAAATCCTCTCTTGAAAAGCTCATGGTTCAAATGTTTTTTGATGTTAAGATGATCCTTTTGTGACATATTCATCATCTCTTTCTGTTGATTTTCAAATTACTTAAGCCTTGGCCTATTCTTTTTTTTTATCCATTTCATGCTGTCATTCATTCCCATATTGTACATATACATCCTTGGCATTTCCACTTTAGCTTGATGTTTTTTATTTACTTTTATTTCTTGAAAAAAAGAAAAGAAAAGAAAAAAAGTTTGATTTGCATCTAAAAAAAAAAATTTGAATTTTACATTTCCATGATTGTCATTGCTTTTACATTTCTTGTCGTCTTAGATTGCATTTACCTTTCATTGGCCTAGATTGCCAATTTTCTTTAGAAAAAAAAAACTACAAATGATTGTTTCTCCTTGTAAGCATTTACATTTATTGAGCCCCTGATGGCTTTTACATTTCTTGTCGGCCTCAAATTGCAAATTTACTTTACAAAAAAATAAAAATAAAAATTAAAAATTAAAAAAAAATTAAAAATTATGCAAATCGTTGTTCTCCTTGTCAGTGTAACATCCTCCCAAGCACAACCCCATTCTTAAGCTATGATATCGTATCCTTAAGTTGTTACTTGTTAATTAGTGGACCTTCTTAATTATCTATAGCAAGCTCGAATTACGTACGAGATAACTAACGTAATTCTATTAAAACATATTACAAGTAAACATCGAGTTTATTAAACATACAGCTAAAATACATAAGGAAGCTCCTCTATAAGCTTTAGTACATATCCGTCTTCTAATACATTTACATACATACTCATTTCACTAAGTACAGCAGAATAAAACAACAACTACTACACTACAGGAATCCTACACTCCTTTGCATCAGCATCATCATCCTTCTGGCTTAACCTGAAGGCGACATGGAAACACAAACACACAGGGTGAGAATTACATAATTCTCAGGAGGTAACTTAAGAGTTACACAATCATAAATGTCATCGTCATCGCCCAACTTCGGTTTATTAGAAAAATGTGATCATGTCATCTAAATTAAAGATTCATTTTAAAGTTTTAAAATCATCCTTCCGAAGTGGGTAGCTTTTATTATTCAATCACTTAATACACACACATAATACTACTCAATAGCATAGCATTACATTTTGAAATATACGTGCCTCAGGACATCGAGGGGACCTTTTTTTGCCTATTAAGGGAATTCTCCGTGCCCATAAAAGAGGACTTTTCCATGCCCATTAAAGGGACTTTCCGTACCTAACCTCGTAAATAAATTCACATGCTCAATTATTCATATTCATATTCTTGTACTCATGCTATACTAGTACAAGATGCCATTATTTCATCAATTTCAATCATCAATTCATTTTCAGCACAATGGCAGATTTCTCATGTTCATAGCACAATTTATTTGCATACCAAACCATTAATTCAGAGTCTATAAAAAATTTTAATAACACCTCAATATGTCTAGGAGACCCTGTAAAAATTTCAAGACAAATAGAGCTCTCTAACTCCTTCAGTAAATTGTACAAATTTAGTGGTCAGGGACCACCAATTCACAGCTCAAACCAGAGTTCTAATTCTTAACCCTAGAAAATGATTGAATCAAATCAAAATAAAAATCACGGTTGAACTTCAAGATGTGTTCAACATTCTGTAAAAATTTCAAGGAAAAATCAATCATTTGCTATGTTAAAAAAATTATATAAATTTACAGTTTCAGTTGCACTAATCCAGACAGCACAGAAACCATTTCAGTTTTCGATTTTTTAAAGCATTTAGAGTCAAATTTAGAGCTCAAGAAAATTTGTGGGACTAGCCCAAGATGTTAACTTGAACATATAATTTTTTTCAGCTCACGACCATGACTACAACATGCCCAGAAAAATCGTGATTATACACTGCCTATAAGAAACCCGAAAATCCAGCAAGTATCACTCAAAATCCTTTTGACAAAAGTGATTCCTATCACCATCCAAACATCCCACCAAAATTCATACATCAATATTTATGTAATATCAGCCAATAAAACTAGAAATTTCGGATTTAAGTCATGCCAAAACAGATCAGAAAAATTTGACAAGATAAGGCGGCCAAAAACCCTACTTGTGATGCTTGAAGAGTTCTAACTCCAAAAGATGCTCTAATTGATTTCTCTTCACTACAAGGACTCCAAATCAAGTCACAAACCTCCCTTAGAGCAGTGATGTATGATGGCTCAAAGTGGGAAAAAGTGATGGATTAAAATTCTAATCGGTTGTATATGTGGGGTTTGGGGTGTAGAACAAGTTTTGTGAAGGGAGTTTTGGGTTTTACCAAGTTTAGGCTAGTGTTTTTGGGGTTGAAATGCAAGTTTGGCTCATGGAAATGAAGGTTTCTGGTTCCTCCTTGCTGCTGGCCGAATTTTGATGTATTTTTTTGGGGAAGAAATGTGACTAGGCTTCTTTAATAAATGCAATGGAAGATATTTAGTGAAGTAATCATCATTAATGTGACAAGGCAACAATGGATGGCTAAGATTTAATCTTGGATTCCAAGATTAAATCTTGGCCTTCCACATACTCTAAAGAGGTGGATATTATCCATTGGTTATGATGGAAATATCTTCGTGTTAGAAATCATACACCGAAATCTACAAACGGTAAATGCCGTACGGATTAAACCATATTGCGAAAATTAATTCTAAGCATAAAATTGCCATTCCCACACATTTCTAATCTTATTCTCATATTTTCCTAATTTCGGCACCTTTTGGGCTTGAATATAGGTTTAACTGTTACAGGCGTTGCGGATGAGCAAGCAAGGCTATATTCATCGACCGAAAATTTTTTTTTTTTTGGAAGGTGCTTTTGGCCGCCTCATCATTGCTAAACTATTAGATTTTTGAAATTAAGATTAATAAAGCTCAAATTAATTTTTAATTAAATTTTAGGGTGTTGAG
>JAMLFY010000014.1:7589375-7705915 GCA_030441495.1 Dalbergia oliveri | reverse complement strand
AGCTCTATAGTTCTAATCCAATAGTATATTCTCTGGCTTCATATCAAGATGCAAGATACAAGATGCAAGATCCTAGATTTGTAATCATGGTGAAGGGTAACTTTATCTCTTTGCAGCATCAATGGTAGCTTTGTACCTCAAGGTTTAAGGCAAGCACTCTCCATGTTGGCTATTAGAGTCCTTAATGGGAAAAAATCCAACAATCTAAAGACCCATTTTAGATACACTCATAAACAACCTATGTGCTGAAGGAGGATACAATAGTCAAATAGCCTCACATTAAGAAGGTGATTTGTAGGTTCCCAGTGGTGTATTATGCAGCAAATAGGTTGGATAACATGAAGAGCTAGTGGTGGCAATGATAGAAGACAAATTTGTAATTAAAAATTATTTTAATGTTATTTAATAAAATTATTTATAAGTTATGAATAATAGTGGACAAACAATGCCATATTATATTACGTATCAAGTGCTTTTATTTTGTCCTTGTGAGGTGTAACATTATATTACAATGCAAGATAAAAGGAGTAATGAATCATTCACCATCGTCTCCATACAACAGATAAATCCTCCAACCATCTGGAAGCTCCTTGAGTAGATACAATTATCATATTGATTTCTATTGTATCCAATACTAATCATAAATGCATCAAATCTTTGTTAGCTTTTGAACCCTTGAGAAAGTTATTATAGCTTAAAGTTTTGAACAATAAAGCAAATTTTATTAAAATGTTTTGAAGAAATAACTAATGGTTTTCTTGAATTTCTATAGTGCTTAACAAATTATTTCTCACATATATTTCAATTCTTGATACTTTTTTCATTATTATGATTTAACATGATTGAAATCTCATTCAAAGAGATTTATATTCTTAGAATGTGAAAAATAGTTCAAAGTGAATGAGAGTGTATAAGAAACTTGAGAAGCAAACTAGAGCATTAGAAAGTATATCTGGGCTTTCAAAAATTAGTTTGTGACTTTAGAAAGTATCATGACAACATCAAAAAGTGCTATCTCATGATCAAATTGTTAGCTCATAACCCTTCAAAACTCAATAGCTTAAGTTTTGAATGGCAACAAAGCAAATTTTCTCAAAATGTTTTCAAGAAAGGACTAACCTTTGATTGAAATTTTTGTAGTGCTTAACAGAATTTAGTTCTCATAACATGTAAGTTAAATTAGGCAGTGTTTGGTTAGTGATATAGGGATAAAAATATAGAGACACCAGAAGACATAAACCTATTTGGTGGTGTAGACAAGAATAAGGGACAAAAAAATTTTCTATCCTTGAAGAAAAATACAAAATTTCTATACCTCCAAAAATGGGGCAAGTGGACAGATACTGAAATAGAAATTTAATATTTTTTTTCTTCTAATAATACCCATATACATATTTATTATTTATATCTCTATCTCCACTGTATCCATTGTCCCTGTATTTCCTGAATCTCTCCCTACCAAACCTACCTTAACAACATATTTTTTCACAATATCATGATTTAACACGATTAAGATCTCACTCAAAGATATTCAAAATTTTAATGATGTGAAAAATAGTTCATAAAGCCAACTAAAATATGTTAGAGACAGAAAAGCAATATCAAGCGTCAAACAAAGTATAGAGCTTGAGAAAAGTATCTTAAAGCATTATAAAGTAAAATATCCATTGGAGAAATCAAACTTTTACTAGTATATCATGATCATAATCTTTAATCAAGATGGATATCAACTTTGAAGACTCTTTACATATTGAGAAGATCATTATAAAGCTCTAAAGTTAAGCTTAGAAGATCAAAACTAAGCTCAAAAAGGGTAAAGTTACAACAGAAAGCATGCATTTTTCAGAAAACATGAGTCAATAGAAACTAAGGGAAATTTGAATTTCAAATTTAGTCAACTTTAGAAAAGTATTTACATTAACATATCACTTTTGACTTGCGAAATTCCATGTATTGTAAAAGAAAAGTTTGAAAACTACAATTAGAAAGTAAAAGTTGTTTATGAAGTTGTCCAGAACCACATTGTCAATCTCTACAAGACAACTTTAACAGTCTTAGCTACTCTTCCAAAGGATGGTTCCTGGGACACAAAAGGAGATCACGTGTCAAGAATAGGCAAAATCAAGGGAAAATAGCTATATTCAAAAATCCAAGTATAAAAGGATGAGACTTTCATAAAAGAAAAAAACTTTTGCACAACTAGTGTCGAAGCTTTTATGCATTTTGAAAGTTCATCTATTACTTCTTATAATCAATTTTTGTTCCTAAAAATCTTCGTTCTTATACTCATTAGATAACATTTTCTTCTTAGAAAAATTTAGAAAGAAGTCTCTCAAGTTTCAAGATTAAACAATGTTGTATTTGTAGAAAAACTTGAGAGTTCTTTGTTGGAAAGTCAAACAAAACCACCATCTTTGTAACTTGATCCACTAGTAATCAAGTAAGGTTACATTGAAGAGGCTAATAAAAAGACTACTTGTAGTGAGAGTAAATCAAACTATTGCTCACTAAATAGCTTGGGAAGGTTATCCAAGAATATCTGAACTTTGTTGAGGTTGAGAAAGGGTTTTAATGGAAATCAACATGTTGTCAATAACGATGTAGGCAATGTTTGGTTAAACCAGTATAAATCTCTGAGTAATAGCTCTTTCTCTCTTTATCTCTTTATCATTCACCATTTGTGTTAGTTGGTCTTGTGTATTTATTTGGAATTTATTTTAAAATAGTTTTCTAAAGTTCTAGTTTTCTACTTGGTTCAATAGTCACTTTCTAACACACTAATGATAATTTTCATGCCTTCAATTGAATAACTTGATAGACTTTGTTTTAGTATTTTGAAAACTAAAAAGAAGTTTGAAGCATGAGTCATCCCCTTCCCATGCTACTTTCTACCTATAGTTGGGATCAAAGCTCATGCCTCTAAAGGGTTAAGCATCCACAAGGTTTCAGGAAGAATTAGGAAAAATGGCACACAACATTCACATTGGTAAAGGACACTCCATAAATAGACCCCATTCTTTGATGGTGGTGACTATGCCTATTGGAGAGATAGGATGAAGTTATTCATAAACTATACAAATCTTGACCTCTGGAGATCATTCAAGAAGGAGAATACATTCTTATGGAGGATATACCAGGAACTGAGTTAGACCTTCCACTTCAAGAAAGATCCCTAGAAATAGATGGACAAAGCAACATAAAGCAAGAGTTCAGCTGAACTCTAAAGCTAAATATCTGCTCACCTATTCACTGACCAAAGTTGAATATGATAAAATCATTGCTTGTGACACAGCTAAAGAAATTTGGAATAGATTACACATGTTGTATGAAGGAAGAGAACGGTCAAAGAGACCAAAATAAGTATGCTAATTCATCAATATGAGATGTTCAAAATGATAGACTAGAAAATATTGATGAGATGACTACCAGGTTCATGTACATAGTGAACTAACTTAAAGGTCTGTATACTCAAACTCTAAAATGGTAAGGAAGACCATGGGAAGTCGTCCTTCTAAATGGCTTCCTAAGGTTACAGCAATAACAAAAGCTAAGGATCTTCAAACCATTAGCTTAGATACCTCATTTGGTCCCTCAAAACCTATGAGGTTGTGCTTTGAAGTTCATGGTGAAGCCATGAAGAAAACAAAATCTATAGCTCTGAAGTCTTCACAAGAAAGCAAAACAAAGGAAAAGCAATGAAAGTTAATAAAACCTCTGATGATGAAGAAGATTCAAAAGAAGAATCAGGAAGAAGATGGAGATGAAATCACCATGCTTGTAAGGAAGATGTTAAGAGCTTGGAAGAGCAGAAATCAAGAGAAAAGGCATCAACTTCAAAAAGGAAAGAAAAAGAAAGGAAATATGGAGAATGTGAGCTGATAATTGTGGAGAGAAAGGATACTTCAAAACAGATTGTCTAAAGCTCAAAGGACCACAACTCCAAAAAAGAAAGGAATGATTGCCACATGGAGTGATTCTAAAGAAATGATGGTCTAGAAACCCAAGATGAACTTGAAGATGTTGCCAATCTCTGCTTCAAGGGCCAATTACACATCTGAAGGAGTAACTGAGGTAAATGAACCTTTAGAAACTAAACTTTCCTATGATGATCTTTTGAAATTATATGATGAGTTGCTTGAGAATTCTCAAACACTAACTTCTCATTACTTATTTAAAAAGAGTCATTAGAAAGTAACTTATTATGAGCTTGAGAAAGTAAAAACTAACTTTGAGAATCTAAGACTTGAAATAAGAAATTCAAGGAGAAAACAAGATTTTAAATGTCAAATTCAAGTCCTTAGAAACTAAGTTTTTGACAAAGATTAGCAAGCTCAGAAAGAAATTTCTAAACTTAAGAAAACTTCAAAACTTCTCAAAACAGATTTGGAGAAAATGGTCAATGCTCAAAGTTTCTGAATATAATGCTTGGAGGTCAAAGACCTTATTTTCAAAAGATAGGAATAGGTTATGAGAAGGAAATGGATGAGAAAGTAAAAGTAACCTCATCTAAGAAATCAAAGACTAAGACCTCCTGTAATTTATGTCATAAAAAAAGGCATATACCTATATTGATAAATAAAGCAAATAAACAAATCAAAAACCATCCCCCAAAAATAACTAACCCAAAAAGACATAAGAAAGTGTGGGTACCTAAAACCAAAACCAATTATGTTGTATGTATGACAAGTGGTATATGGACAATGGTTGCTCTAGACACATGTTAGGAAAGAAATGGTTCAGAAACCTAAAGCCAAAGAACACAAGTTCTATAAAGTTTGCTGATAGAAGTAAAGCTAAAGTCACTGGCATTGAAAATATTGGAGGATAATTCTTACCAAATTTATAATGTATTGTTGGTTGATGGTTTGGCTCATAACTTGTTGAGCATTACTCAATTTTGTGGTCAAGACTTTAATGTTTGGTTTAATGCCAAAGCATGCATATGATGAATCCAATTTTTAGACAAGTCATTATATCTGGAGAGACATGATAATACTTATGTGTTATTCTTGAATAACCTTCTAGATCAAGATGTAAAATGTCTTGCATCCTTTATGGATGATAAGTAGCTATGGCATAAGAAACTTCGTCATGCTCATATAAAGCTAATTTCTGAGTTATCTTATAAAGAGCTTGTTAAAGGTCTTCCAAGATCAGTTAGACAAGGATTTAACTTATGATTTCTATGAGAAAGGCAAGCAAACGAAGGTTTCCATAACAAAATGTTGTTTCAACCACAACTAGAGCTTTTACATATGGATCTTTTTGGACCAACCAAGATTGTAAATCTTGCTTGAAGAAATCCTGTCTTATCATAGTGGATGATTTCTCAAGATTTACATGGGTTATTTTCTTGGCTTCTAAGGATGAGGTGATTGAGAAATTCAAAGTTTTTGCAAAACAAGTTTCTAATGAAAGGATACTCAAATTGCTTCCATTAGATCAGATAATGGAGGAGAATTTGAAAATCAGATTTTTAAAAACTTTTGTAAAAACCATGACATTTCTAATGAGTTCTCTTCTCTAGAACTCCCCAACAATAGAGTAGCTAAAAGGAAGAATAGAAGCTTGTAAGAAATGGTAAGAACAATGCTTTTAGAAAATTATTTATCTAAAGGTTTTTGGTAGAGGCTGCTAATACCTCTTGCTATATTCAAAATAGAGTTTTTCTAAGACCCATCCTCTAGAAAAATCTTTATGAGCTTTGAAAAGAAGAAAACCCAACATATCATACTTCCATGTCTTTGGATCTAATTGTTTTATTTTTAATACCAAGGACAAGCTCATAAAGTTTGATCATAAATCCATGATAGAATTTTCTTAGGATACTTTTCAGTTTGTAAAGCTTATAGGGTTTACAACAAAACAACCCTATGTGTTGAAGAGTCCACCCATATCAAGTTCAAGGAGCTTAAGAAGGACTTTGCTCAAGATTTGGTTGATTTACAAGAAGACCTTGAGAAGCTAAGTATCAAGGAATCTTTAGAAAATAAGCAAGAGAAGTTACAATCTTCATAAAGTAAACTCCAGAAATTAAAGGGTTTAGAAGGAATACCTATGAAAGCACCTTCAAAAACTATCTCAAACACCAAAGCCTTCAAGAAAGTGATATTTTTGTGAAGGACATACATTAGAGCATGAAGAAAAATATTCTAAAGATCAAGAAGATCCTGGAGACCAACAAGGGTAGAGAACTACAATGGAGTTTATGATCTAAGAGTAGTCTCTCATAATCAAGTTCTTAGGGACATTTCTAAAGTATTAGAATAAGATCTTCCTTAGAAATGAAACCAATTATGTTTTCATATCCATAATTAAACTAGAAAGCATTGAAGAAGCACTTAATGATAAAGTTGGGTGGATGCTATGCAAGAAGAACTGGATCAATTTGAGAAGATCAAAGTCTAGACACTTGTGGAGAAGCTAAAAGCAAAATCCATCACTAAAAAAACCAAGTAGGTGTTCAAAAATAAATTAGATGAAGCTGGAAAGGTGATAAGGAATAAAGCAAGATTGGTTACACAAAGCTAATAATCAACAAGAGAGAATTAATTATAATGAAACCATTGTACCTGAGCAAGGCTTGAAGCCATTAGAATGCTACTTGCTTTTGCAACTTTCAAGAGATTCACTCTATATCAAATGGATATGAAGTCTACCTTCTTAAATGGATTCCTTTCTGAAGAAGTTTATGTAAGGCAACCTTTAGGATTTGAGATTGAAGCCCTTCCCAACCATGTCTTTAAGCTTGCCAAGGCACTATATGGTCTTAAACAAGCTCCTAAAGCTTAGTGTGAAAGACTAAACACCTTCTTACTTAAGAATGAGTTTAAAAGAGGTAATGTAGACACTATTCTATTCACATTATAATAAGATAATCACTTCTGATAGTCAAACATATGTGGAGGACATTATATTTGGTGCTACTAACTATTCTCTATGTGAAAAGTTTTCTAAGCTTATGTAGAGTGAGATGAGAATGATGGAAGAATTGAAGTTCTTTTTGGACTTCAAATCAAACAACAAAAAGAGGAACCTTGATCCATCAAGAAAAAAACACCAAGGAACTCTTAGAGAATTCAACATGGATCAAGCCAAATCTATAAGCACCCCCATGCATCCTTCTCAAGTCATTGATGCTAATGAGAATGGTGAGAATGTATGATTGTCTCACTCCTTTACCATATAGCTGACAGACTGAAATTCAATTAAGTGTGGATGTTTGTGCTTAATTTCAATCTAACCCAAAGCAATCACACTTAAATGTTGTCTAAAGAATTTTGAGATATTTAGTAGATATTACTATCTTGGTCTTGGTATGGGAAAGGAATTTCAAGTGAGATTGTAAATTTTTGTGATGCTGATTTTACTATAGATAGAGTGGAGAGAAAAAAGCACAAGTGGTTGCTTTACTTCTTTGGAGAATGCCTTATCACTTGGTCTTGTAAGAAGCAAAACATAATTGTCTTGCAATAGCAGAAGCAGGATATGTTACAACTGCAAATTGTTGCACACAAATGCTTTAGATCAGAACCAAGCTAGAGGATTGTCATCTAAGGTATTCCAAAATCCCTATTCTATGTGATAATTCTAGTGCTATTAATCTTGCAAAGAACCTTATTTGGCATTGTAGATCCAAACATATCGATATAAAACATCACTTTATTAGAAATCATGTTCAAAAAGGTGATGTTCTAAAGTTTGTGAATATTGAAGATCAAGTATCTGAAATATTCACTAAACCATTAGCTGAGGATCATTTTTTCTATTTGAAAAGGCTTTTGAACTTTAAAAGTTTTTGAAAAACCTGCATTTCATGCATACATAACACTTTTGGAGTCCCCCTAGAGACTCTGACTTAGACCCTTCAAAGAAGACCATCAAATCAAGTTCACAAACCAGTTGTAAGTCCAAGAACGTGGATAAGAAGGCTCAAAAATATGTTCAAAAGCTGCTTAGTGCATTTAGAAAGGAAAATTTTTCTTAGAAAATGAAGTTCAACGATGGGTTGACACTAGAAAATGGATTCAAAAGATGTATTATGATCATAAGATGGTTCAGAAAATGGGCTAGAAGTTCATAAACTACATTTTATGTTTAGATGCCACTTTAGTTTTTGAAGTATCTTTTATGGCAAGATAATTCCCACGTTTGTTTGTCTCCTATGTCTGTCAGCTACCAAACCCTTCATCTTTAAAATCCCAAAACTCCCAAACACTATAACCTCCATACTTAAACCTATCATCTTCAACCTTAGACACTTTTCCATAACCGTTTCATATTCCACTACAAACCTTTGCTTTTTCAATCTCCTTTCATCATAAACTCTCAATCCAATACTCTTTCTCAAACACTAGAATAAATGGTAGATGGAAAACAACTTTGATTCGCATTGCCCAAATGAGGAACCTTTTCATGTACAATAAAGTTGATGATAGGACCACTACATCAACAACTTCTTTCTTCAGAGGAAATGCCCTAGGAAAACCCTGAGAATAGGACTTCTTGAGGAAGTTTCTATTCTAAAAGAAGTTTTTTCCTTCTAGGGATAGGAAGACTTTCGTGAGATTAATGATAGAGTCTTTCCTAGAATGTTGACAGTGTTCTTTCCCAACTTAAGGGAATACCAAAACCACGAGAACCATTATTAGAGACTTTTCATTGGAGGTTGGCCCTTTCTAGATTGTCAAATATTGTTGGAGGCATATAAAGGGATAGTTTGCATGCCCCAGGAGTAACTGGCCTCGCTCATTGGATATAAATAAAGGAGACATATCAAGGTATCTCACTCAACTCAATAATACATAAACCTAGTGAGATAACCGTTAGGTTAAGTGCTAGAGAAAAGTGTTTATGTTGTTCAATTTTCAATTTTACCATGATTAGGAATCACAGATGTGCTTATGGGCATGGATTATATGCTATTATATTATTTGCTTTCCAAGAAAAAGGTAAACTTGCCTAGGTTGATAATGGACTATATGTTGAGTGCCATAACGAAGGACAATAGGAAACATTTTGTTCCTTATGAAATGCTCTTCACTAGATTATTCCAATACATGGGCTACCTTCTTGTTGAAGAATGGTTTGAGTATATGCTGGAATAGAGTACATAATGAGCTCTTTCAAAACTATAAGGAGAAAAAGAGTTGCAAGAGACAAGCCCTAGGATAAGGGAGGAAAGGAAGAGAAAGGAAGAACAAAGAAAAGGAAAAGAAAAGGCTGAAGAAAGAAGATAAGACAAAAGGAAATAGAAATCTGGTAACCTTCATAAAGTGATGATTATGAAGGAATTGAGTTTGAAAATGTTCCTATCATTAATCTAGAGATGAGGATTAGGCATAAGGAAGACAAAATGCAATTCCCCAAACATTTAGAAATAAGGTGGAAACTTTAGAAGGTGAAGGACCCATAAAAAGGCCTGACAAGCTACCTATTAGGAGACAAAACATTGAGTGCAAGTATAGGAAATTGCCAAAAGATGTTCCAAGAAGTGCTCTAATCTTGAAGGATATGCTTGAAGCTAAGCATGCTGGGCATGTTATCATTAAGGATGAAGACTCTCTAAGGATGAAGAAGAAACTTGAAAGATTTCCAAGGAGAAAAAAATTCTCCAAGAGAAAAGGAAAATGGAGGAAGCTAAGAAAGTTTAGCCAGCCAAGGGGATTTAGAGTTCAAGCGACGAAGCTCAAGGGTACAAGTCTCTAAACCCTTTGTAGTGATACAAGATCAAACCTATAGGCTAATAACTCAACAATTTGGCTACACCTCATTCCCAGTGTCTATTGCACCACCTACCAAGGTCCTCTCAGAAGCCACTTCCACCATAGAATCCATTGCTATTCTAGAGGATACAAGTGCTCCAATTGAGAAGGCCATAGAACAATCAATGGAACTTGAGAAAGCAGCTTTGTAGAAGCTAAGAAAATGATTCCTGAACCTTAAGAAAGCTAAAAAGTGATTTCAAAAACCACCCGTGAAGATGTTTAAGATACAAATGTTGAAGATACCATGACTCTAAACCAGATTTTAAAATTTGTTTCCAAGAGCATGGAGGAAGAAGCTTACACTAAGGAGGATAGGACTAAGGAGCTAAGATTGTATATGAATGAATTGTCAACAGCTCTTGAACCAATTATTAAGGATCTTAAGGAAGAACAACCTGTTGAGCTATTCACTACCATTGTTCTGAAGAACAAACCTCCACCATCAATTAGAATCATATCCTTAGATAAGGGTGATGAGGCCTCGAAACTGGCTCTCATCAAAATGATGTTCATGCTACTTCGCTTGCTGCTTTCCTACTATTTTGCTACTACTCATACTGCAGCTCTCCTTGCTGCCGTGCTACTAAAGCTAAACCTGAGCTAGAAGAAGCTTAAGAATCTCAAAATTCTAGGATACTATTCCCCTTAGTATTCCTGAAGAACAAGCTACACCTAAGGCTGCTCTTACACTAACCATTCATTTGCCATACTAACCTTACCCTCAACTAGAGTCTCAACCACATCTTACTAAGGTCCAATTGCTAATGCATAAGATATGGTTGCTAGGATAGAAGAAGCAAAGCTAATAGAGACCTTGGAGCACAACTTAGAAGGCTAAAGGATTTGCTGTTGCAAATTTTTCATGAATTGAGAAGAGGAGGCCAATGATAGGATGACTAATTGCACACCCCTTTGTTGATAACAAAAGGGGAAGAAAGAAGAAAAATCTTTTGTAGGTTGCACTATGTCAAGGGTCAAAGCTGAGGGGGAGCTTCAAAAAGCTCATAATTCATACATGCATATCATTTCTTTTGATTTTTTTTTTTTTGATGTTTTGTTGCTTTAGAAAACTAGCCTTGAACAATTGTTTTATGTTTAACGTTTGTGTTCGAATATTTAAAGTTCAGAAACTTTTATCCCATTTCTCTGATATATTTTGAGTTTTGATAGCATTATGCTTTGATACATTGGCTTCTATAAATACTTATACTTATATCAATTTATGTTATATGATCATGTTTTCTTATATATATATATATATATATAAGAAAGCTTATATTGATTCTCTATTACAAGTGTTCGTTCTAAAAAATTGGAGGAAAATTATGCTGAATTATAATTCTGATACAAGATTAGTATCATTTTCTATGCTCTGATACCTTTTTGTATTAAGTTCTAATCTTAATAATGCTCTGATTCTATTAGACTTAGATTCTTATATTAAATTAGTTCTGATATGTGCTATTAAAGGTTATTGAGAAAATTAAACAGAACCTTATCTCATAATGATAAACTTTAAGAAAGTTACTTTTTGAAAGGCTAAGTAGTAAGACAAATATTTATCAAGTTTAAGAAAGAATATTTGAGGCTCTAACCTTAAAAATTCTTTAAATGTGCTCTCCAAAAGATTTTCTCAAAATTTAGTTTATCATCATCAAAAAGGGGAGATTGTTAACTCCAAAATCCTTCCAAAAGCTTTATATCTTAAGTTTTGAGTGATAACAAAATAAATTTTATCAAAATGTTTTGAAGAAAGGACTAATGTTTCAGTTGAGTTTTTGTAGTGTTTAACAAGATTAGTTCTTGTGACATATAAATTCAATTAATAACATGTTTTTCATAATATCATGATTTAACATGATTAAGATCTCATTCAAAGAGATTCAAAGTTTTAATGATGTGAAAAATTGTTCAAAAAGCCAGCTAAAATATGTTAGAGACACAAGAAAGCAATATCAAATGTCAAAAACCAAGTATAGCTTTAGAAAGTATCTTACATGTTAGAAAGTAAAATATCCATCGGAGAAATCAAACTCTTACAAGTATATCATGATCATAATCTTCAATCAAGATGAATATCAACTCTAAAACTCTCTACACATTGAGAAGATCATTATAGCTTAGAGTTAAGCTTAGAAGATCAAAACTAAGCTCAGAAAGAGTAAAACTACATCAGAAATCACATTTTTTTAAAAATCACACTAAGTCAATAGAAATGAGGGAAATTTGAATTTCAAATTTAATTAACTTTCAAGTATTTCAGTGACCTATCACTTTCGTATTTGGAAAAATTCCTCGTATTGTAGAAAGAAAAAACTCAGAACTACAATTCAGAAAGTAAAAGTTTTTTCTAAAGGTTGTCTAAAAACCACATTGTCAACATCTCTATAGGACAACTCTGACATTCCAACTACTCTTCTAGAAGACGGTTCCTAGGACACAAAAAGAAGATCTACACATGTCATGAGGAGGCGAAATCAAGGGGAAATGGTCATACTAACAAATCCAAGTATAAAAGGATGAGACCTTTATACAAGAAAAAACTTTTACATAATTAATGCTGAAGCTTTCCAATACACTCTTGAAAATTCATCTATTACTTCTTGTATTCAGTTTCTCTTCCTGAAATCTTTTTCTTGTACTCATTAGATAATATTTTCTTCTTAAGAAGAATTTAAAAACAATTATCTCAAGTTTCAAGCTCAAACATTGTTGTATCTTCAAAACTTGAGTGTTCTTTGTTGGAGAGACCCAACCAAAACCACCACTTTGTAACTGATCCAGGAGTGATCAAGTGAGGTTAGCTTGAAGAAGCTAGTAAAAAGACTACTTGTAGTGAGAGTAAATTGGAACTGCTACTCACTAGAAATATCTTGGGAAGGCTACCCAAAGAATATTTGACTTTCGATGTTAAGAAAAGGTTTCAGAGAACTCAAGGTTGTTGAGAACTAGATGTAGGCATATTTGACCAAACTAGTATAAAATCTCTAAGTAATATATATCTTTATCTCTTTATCATTCAGCATTTATGTTGGTTAGTATTGTGTGTTTCTTTGAAATAATTTCAAAATAGTTTCTGAGTTCCAGTTTTCTACTTGGTTTAGAAAGTCACTTTCTAAAGAACACTAATGATAATTTCCACGCCTTCAAGTGAATTTCTTGATAGACTTTGTTTTAGTATTTCATAAACTAAAAATAAGTTTGAAGCACGATTCAACTCCCTCCTCATGCTACTTTCTACCTACACAAATCAAGCACATAATCATCATTCTCGTTCATAATCATCCTTGAAGAACATCAACATTATTGAAGATCATCATCCATCTCAAAGAGAAGTTTAGATGGAGTATAAAAGGCTTAGAAAGTGTAGAAGTGCATCAGAAACAATTGTATACATTAGAAACCACACTAGGTCAATAGAAATTGAAAGATATTTCAATTTTGAAAGTCAAAACCTCAGAAAGTGATAATAATGACCTATCATCTTTATACTTGGATGTTCACCATCTTCTAGAAGGTCTTCACATGAAGAAAAGGTCAATAACTATATTCAGATTGAAGATTTAGTTTCTAAAGTATTGTTTAGAAACATTTGACAACAATTTTGTGCCACATAACTATTTCTTACAACTCAGAATATGTTTCTAGAAGACAAATCCTAGGATACACAAAGATTGATGAACATGCGTTAAGAGGAGAAAAGATCAAGGAGACAACGGTCCTTTCAAATTCAAGTATAAAAGGAGAAAGCCTTCAATCTTAAAGGAACTTTTGCACACTCAATGTTTAAACAATATTCATACTTTCTAAAGTTCTTTCTTATATTGTTTTCAGTTTTTAAAAAGAAAAAATATTTTTCTTGTATTTCTTGTCAAACATTTTTCATTAGAAGATCATAAAAAATTCTTTCAAGTTGTTTGCTTACACATTTTATTATCTTAGTAAACTTGAGTGTTTTCTTGAAGTGTTAAACACCAAAACCATATATCTTTTGTACCTTGACTATTAGTAATTAGTGTGAGATTAGCTTGGAGAGGCTAGGATCAAAACTACTTATAAGTTAGGGTTGAATATACTAATTTCTCACTTGGAAATAGCTTGAGAAAGCTAATGAAAAAAATATCTAACTTCTCTAAGTTAAGAAAGTGGTTGTTAGAGAACTCAACAGATTTGTTAAGAATTTGATGTAGGCAGTGTTTGGCTAAACTAGTATAAAATCATGCATGTGATATTCTCCTTTTCCTATCTCTTTATATTATTGTGTGTTATTCATTTATATTGTGTGAATCTTTATATTTGCTTGAACATTTTTCTAAATCTTTATTTAGTTTCTAGACACTTAGAAAGTAACTTTCTGAACTATATTAACTTGTGTTTTTCTACTCCTTTAAATTTAAACGCGTGATAGGCTTTGTTTAGGTTTTTAGAAATTAAAAGAATTTGAAAGCATGAATCAACCCCTTTTTCGTGCTATATCTTCACTTTCAATCTTTTATACCATTGCCTTAGCAACTACTTCAAGTCATACAATGACATCTTCAACAAGGGCACATGATCCTCCCTACTAAGAACTATGAACCCCTTTTGTTGACTCAAGTAGATCTGCTCCTCTAGCTCACCATGTAAGAAAGTCATCCTCACATCAATGTTCTAGCTCCAAGTCAAATGTACTATCAATAACTAATATGATTCAAATAAATTTATGCCTCATCATATGAGAGAATACTAAGTGGAAGTTAACACCTTCCAAGTTTCAAGACAAGATTAGTAGCAATGGGTATTAGCCATTGCTTCAACTCATTGCTCTCAATTGCATCACAAAATGTACATGGTTTATCTCCAACCACACCATCTGCCATAACAAAAGCAAATGCTACAGGATATTCATCCGATGAGTCAAGTGTTTCAAATTTATTGCCTCTCTCTTCAATAGCAATATTATATGGCTTTACTTCTCTACTTCTTCACCAGTATCCTCAAAGTTAGGTTCATCATATTGTTCAACTTTAGGTTGAGCAATTCTAAAGTACTTGGCTGATCTTCTTACTTCACTTTCCTACAATCAATCTCTGACTCTACATACTTCTTAGCACCATGATTCATTTCTGCCTTAACTAAGTTAGACTCCTTTTGATTTAGCATTGTCACCTCATCAAAAAGTGGCATCTCTCCTGATAATGATTTTAGATAAACTTGCCTTTCCATATTGTAACACCCTAATAATTAACCTAATACACCTAGGTTGTATCTAATTAATTACTAGACTTTACTCTTTGCTTCAGTTCTTTAATCATACTTTGAAAATACTTAGTGAAATTACGAGCCATTTTTTTTTTAAACATAATTGAAAACGTGAGCCGCGCATAACGTGAACGAATAGCGAAATATAAAAAGACATATCAGAAATTAAATACATCATATCACATTGGCTCCATCATATAACATCCATAATTACATAACATATAAATATTTTGCCTACCAACAAAGTTAGGCTAGGTGTAGGCAATCAAACAAAACATAAATAATATATGGATGGAAGGACATCCATTAATGGCACCTAGTAATAACACTCCAAGGATAGGGATAGATATCTGAAATATACGAGTGAAACTAGCAGGATCAAGTTCAGCTACCAGGTGAAAGCCTCAATGTGATTCACGAATGCTTCCTTCGTTTCTTGAAGACGAGATGGAAAGAAAAATAGAGGGAGTGAGAAACTTATAAAAGAATCTCAGTAGGGTACTCACCTCATGATGCATTGTGTCATCATCATCGTCCCCAGGAACCTCGAGTTTCATTATGAAATAGTGAGCATGCTAAGATTGATTTATTAAGTTCGAAAATATACTTTACCGAGGTTCGTCCTTTTAATCATGCGTCTTATAATGCATCATAAACTTAGCATGTCATGTTTATAATGAACTTTTCCTTTCACATATAATAACATAGTTATGCATAAGACCACATCATATTCCTCATCATCATATCATAAATACTATGCATAGAAGAACATCATATTTCTCATCATCATCTCATAAATACTATGCATAGAAGAACATCATAATCACATAATACGTTACTTAGTTCCTTAGGTGACTTAAAGTTACTTTCATCATCATTTTCCTGGGCCACCCTATACTCCACCCTTTTGGGAGTAATCTAGGTTATGAGCTCATACCTTACTAGTCGTCACTAGCATATACTTATCCCTTTTGATAAGTTAAAATCCGACTCTACCCTTTTGAGAGAACGGGCTAGGGGGCAAGAATCACCTTTTCACCACCTATAGTCTAATGGGTCTAAAGGATCATTTTCTCAGGATCACCTTTTCACCACCTATAGTCTGATGGGTCCAAAGGATCATTTCCTCATAAGTTTAAGTCACCATTAAGTCTTAGCATGTTATATCATAATCATCAAGATGCATGAACATTCTCATTGTTTGCAATAGCAACTATAACATGCAAGCCATGAAATCATTCAATAATATCAAATTCTTCATAGGCATTACATCATCATATAAACTGACATTCCAAAGCATCAAAAGATGTCATCTAAAATTCTCAGTAAAGCTCCTTAAATAACCAAACTCTAAAATTGGGTAACCTTAATTATCAAACTAATTACTTATGCATCTAAGGGATTTATTACCATCAATTATAAGCCTTAAGAACATTATTAGACTATATGGGGTAGCATAGACAGTAAGTTGTTCTTAAGGTTTTACGTGTGAGAAGTTACGTTTTTAACCCTTTCTCGTTCCGGCTTTCCCTATGATGCTAAAATTAATTACTAAACCAATTATGAATCATTGTCCCTTATCTAAACATAATAAAATCTGGTTCTTAAGGCCACTAAAGGTTCTGGACAGAATGCATAAATTTCATTCTCTAGAGTTCTAGAAATCTTGCTTTTACGGTTTTCTAGGAGCTAGTTTTATTTCTAACATGCATAGAATCATTCCTTTAGCAATAAACCATAATTATCACAACTTCAAACATATTAAACCATCATCATACAGTAGTACTAAACTCATATTAGTGGCCGAATCATGAACCTCATATAATTGCTTAAAGTCACATTTTAAGTACACATGTGATACTAGTTTATAAAATATTTGTAAAACCTCAAACTCCTTTAGAAACTAATTCTTTTGTTAAAATTGAAAGAATTCATAGGACTTTAGGCCTTCCTTAATCATGAGGCCGATTTATACATTGAAAGAATGTTCATGATTAAAATTTTCACTTAAGATAAAAGGAGCAAGTCTTGAGCTTAAGAGATTTATGTGATATCTTAGAATCATAAACATGCTATGCAACCTCATTTTAATCTTGTCATTATAAGGTGATAACTTGGAATTATAAACATGATATGCAAATTCATTTCTTTATCTTTAAGATTTAAGGTGATGACTTGAAAATTAAACATGATGCAAGAGCTTGAAATATAAACATGATGCAAGAAACTGGAGCGGCGTAGTCCGCAGGGACAGTGGAGGAGAAGAGAATCTTAAGAAAAGCGCGTAATCCGCATCAGACTGGTGAAGGGAGAGAGAATTATTATTACATCTTTTTAAGCTCCAATCTCAAGACTTCTTAAAGAATCAATTCTTTAACTCCAATAATCTTATTTCTTTGCTTGTGATACTTGGGCAAGTCTTTGAGCTCTAGGATCTTTAGGTGATGACATAAAAATAAACATGTCATGCGTTGATTCTTTTAGCCATTATAAAATAAAGTGAGAACATAAAATAAATATGAGATGCAACTTCTTTATTATCTTTAGAGATTAAGTGACAACATGAAATATAAACATGAAATGCAAACTTGGAAATTTAAACATGAGTATGCAAGTCCATTTATTCATTCTTGAAATTTTAGTGATGACATAGAAAGTAAACATGATTATGCAAGGCATAAACTTAAACATGGATGCAAGTTCATTTGATTTCTTTACTAGAGCTCCTTCAAGACTTTATAGAAATACAAATTCAATCCAATATATATATCTTAGCAAGACAAAGTGAGAAATACATCTTTCAAGTTCTAAACTCAAGATCATAAAAACATCATAAAAATATTATTCTTTAAAGTTTTGCATCAAGTGGAACTTTCAAGCTTTAGAGGCCTAACTTGTGATGGATTCACAACCCACCCTCAAGGTCCTCATCATCAAGCCATCATCTTAGTCCCACCTAGGCCATATGGCTGAATTGTTAAAGAAAAAGGAAGAAGAAAACCAAATGGAAAAACTAGAGAAAATCCATGAAATCATCATTTTGAACCAAGAACAACACTTAGCAAAGCATAGAAATAAACTTAAAAACAACTCCCTACCTAATTTGATTTGAAGGAAAGGAAGAGAACTTGGTTTCCTTGAGTGAAATGAAAGAAAATCTCTTTGAAAATGAAGAAGAATTTCGGCCAAGGAGGAGGAAGAAAGAAAGCTTTTGGTGCTCCTAAAACTAGAATTTGTGTAAGTTATGAGCAAGGCTTCTAAGGCTCCTCAAGCATGCCTATTTATAGAGGAATTCAAGCTCATGTATGGACAAGAGGAGGAGGCAAATTTTCAGATTTTTCATGGGGAACAAAGGGAGGAAAATCATTTCTTGTTTAAGGCATGTTTTATGCCATGTTTTAGGGAATTTTTTGGCATTTTGTTTTAGTGCATTATCTTGCAATAATTCTAATGATTATGGCTGAATTATTTCGTGCATTACAGCCTCATGGAAGAGGTTTTGTGTGTTCCATGTATTATTTAGGTGTAGGCAAGGTATTCATGCAATTTAGAGAATTTACGGTTAAGGGCTTAGGTGAATTAGTAAGCAATTTGAGTGTTTTAAAGCAATTTTAGGTTCTAATCAATTTAAATAAATAATTTTGACTCTAGATTAATAATTAGAATTTAATAAGCTTTAATTTGAGCCTAATATTGCTTAGGTTTCGTTAGACGAATCAAAAATCTCAAAATTTGTAAAACTCAAAGAGGGGCAAAACGGTCATTTTACTTAAAAATTGCCCGAGACCACCCGAGCTTAACCAATGGTTAATCATGGCTTAAAAACACCTTTTAAAACATTTTAGTGAGGTTCGGGCTAGTCGGCACGCAAATCGGGTTAAAGCGCAGGGCGTTTTGGTCATTTCGCGCGTCAGCTCAAAATTAGGATTCTTCTCCTCTATTAACACACATAACACAAACAATCCCTTATTAACATCAAAACATCCCCTTGAGGATGGGTGGGGCCCACGATCCTCATTTTCTAGTAAAATAACCTCAGGGGCATTTTGGTCATTTTACACGTACAGAAAATTGGGTTTGCAATACTTGCACGAATTGCTCCTAACTTCTCTTCTAACGTTATATTCCTTTATTAAGGATTGTTTGGTCTCAAATTTTATATAATATTTACCTACGGTAATTCGGTAATTCCTAATGACAGTAAAAATTAGGGCGTTACATATATACCATAGTCTATAGCCTTTCATCCCTTGTACATACCCTAGAAATATATATCTTCTTGCCCTTGCCTCTAGTTTACCATCACAGTCGACATATGCAAGACAACCAAATATCTTCAAATCAACATAGTTTATGGGTCGACTAGACCATACCTCTAGTGGAATCTTTCAGATCACTAGCAATTGATAGAGATTTGTTTACTAAGTAGATAATGGATTAATCGCTTCACCCTAAAGTGATCTAGGAAGTGCAACATTGATTTGCATGCTACAAAAGCATTCTATTCATCTATTCTGTAACTTCATTTTGCTATGGTGTTCCCAAATATGGTGCCTCATTTTACCAGCATTCCTGCGTAAGTAAGCTTATTCTTTGCTGCAAAATTCTCTACCATTGTTAGTTCTAGTCTCTTTATTGACTGCCCTATTTGATATTCATCCATGGCCTTCCATTGCTTGAATTTGCCAAAAACCTCTTCTTTTTTCTTCAAGAAATAAATCCAAACTTTTCTAGAATAATCATCTATTAGAGTAATACAATAATGAACTCCACATGAGGAGTTAATAGGGCTGGTCCTAAACATCTAGTAGACATAGTCCAATATCCCCTAGTTGATATGTTTACCACAATTGAACTTCACCTGTTTTTGCTTTCCAAATATACAACTCTTCAAATATACAATTTTTACTCCTTTTAATAGGCCTCTAGGTAAATATGGTCATTCCTTTCTTACTCATATGACTGAGCCACATGTTCCATAATTGTGTAGCTTCATCATTCTTTTAGAGGACGAACAACAGTGGTTCCATCAATCTGCCAATAGATAGATCCCACCTTGCAGCTTTCCTTTCAACACCACTATTGAGCATTTGAACATCTTCAAGAAATCATTCTCTCCAATGAACTTGTACCCCTAATTGTCAAGGGCACTCAATGAGTTCAGTTCTACCCAAGTTCTTAGAACATGTCATGCTTGAAACGTCCTTTTAATCCCATTATTCAAATTGACTAGCACATTTTTTTCACCTACAATTAGAATTATTATATTATCTCCTAATCTAAATTTTCCCTCCCACTTTTATTGGACAAAAAAATGCTTTAATTAGGTGTCATGTAAAAGGATGGGCCAAAATCCAGGATTCACTATTTTCCCGTGTCATATGTGGATCCTGTTAAGGCCAAAATAGCATCACTATTATTAGAACTTTTAATTGTTATGTTAGCAGAATCTCTTGATTTCTCCTTTCTCCTTGTGTTATTTCCTCTTATATGTCCCATTTGGTGGCAATGAAAGCACTTGACAGACTTATGCTTTTTGGATTTTGATCTTTTCTTGCTATTAGTTCCCAATCCTTTTTCTTAACTATGCCTTATCGTCACGAACAATCCATTTGAGACCTTTGGCACTAGGTCCAGATACTAATTTCTGACATATTGGACCTACCATAAAGTATGGCATCACAAAAATTATCATAGGATGGAGGTAGTGAAGTAATAAGGGGCATTTACGCCACTTATCCCTACCAAACCTTAGCTTTTTGCATAAGTTTAATTGATTTATTGATGTCAATAATTAGGATTTTGATTTAGTCTTTATTATGTATTTTTGATAAAATCATCGGCTATTGCACTGATTTTGGGAATAAATTGTAATTATGGCTTGCTGCATTTAACTTGTCTCTTTAAGTATCGTTTTGTGCATAGGAACTTTGGATAAAGTGCAAACTGTCAAGAACAAGGTTAAGAACTCTTGGGAAGGAGCTTGGAGTTGAAAAGGAGCAAAATTTGGAGAAGTTCACTCTCAGGTGAGCATTGCAATGCTCATTCAGCGCTGCAACGCTCATTCAATGCTGTAATGCTCGGCAAAGGCACTAAGATGACAAGCTTAAGCAACATTCTCTAGAAAGTGCTGAACGCTCCAAGTGCTTGTGCAATGATAGGATTACAGATAATTAATCTTTTTGGGCCCCACTTTGTGTATTTTAGAGAGTAGTATTTAAGGGATTGGCACAGACTTTTACCTTAGTTTTAGTTTCTAATAGCAACAGCTTAATCTCTCTCTACATCTCTTTACATCTTCTTCCTTATTCTTTTCTCTCTAAGGATTCCATTAGTGAAGATGTCTTATTCTTGAAGATAGTAGCAAGGATTATTGCTATTATTTTCAGGTTCTATTTTATTTTCACTGTTGTAATTCTCAAGAGATGGAGGAGTAGATTCTCACTAGTATAAAGGTTTTTTGGATAGAGTAGGATGATATTTGGACCTTATTCATGTTGAATGCATTAGTTTTCTTAATGTTCTTCAGTTTCTTATTCTTATAATTATTGTTGCGATTGTTACAATGTTTATTGAAATAACTAAATTGGCGATCATCGTTTAGGGAAGCCCTTTGGGCATAAATTGATGGATCCATTGGTTTATGTTTGAGGGAGAATATTAAAATTAACTTTTTGATTGGTGGTTGGGCTATAGCAATTAGTTCTTTAAATCAATGTAATTTCTAATTAAATTGGGGTCCTATTTGTTAGGCATTGGTCAAATTCTAGAAGTCAATCGATCACTAGTATAATTACTAGTAATTTATTACTAATAGCCAATAATGTGTTCAATATTTAGTCTATGATAACTAGTTCCAATTCTATGAATATCTTGCACTAGTGTCCTCAATTCTGAATTCTTCTCAATTAATTTTCAATTGTTTTAATTTTAATTCTCTCAATTAAATTTTCATCCCCCAATTTTCCAACTAAGTGATAAAGCTTCCTTGAGAAATGACCTAGGTTGTGCCCTTCACTACATTTTTTGTGCAACTTAGCATACAAATTAATTCTAATTTGAGGAGATAGCAACATCCTCCATCATGAAGTCAACAGGACCATATCTTGATCAACATCCTCTACTTTTATTACAACTGCTCCAACATTGGAGATCATCCGATTGAAATCGTCTATGTGCTCTTGCATTAATTTTCCTTTTGAATATTTGAGCGTTACAACTGCTTCCTCTAATAAAGCATGTTGGACAAAGTCTTTACAAAATATTTCTCTTCCAAAGGCTTCCATAGTGAACTAGCGGTCTTTTCTTCCATGACCTATCACAAAACATTGTTAGCAAGGCTCCATTGTATTGTACTATGTGCTTTGACCATCAGCTCCTCCTTTTTGTCATCAGGTAATGACTTTAGCAATTTGTCTTTGCCCTCCCACACCGTTGCAAGATCTTGCTTACAAGTTCACTTTCCATAATCTGAAGTTGTTGGACCTGTCAAACTTCTCCACTTCAAATTTTAGTACTAACATCTTGGATCTAGTACCAAGTGGCTCTGATGCCACATGCTAGAGATATTAGAGTTGGGTACACCTGAAGTGTAATAAACATTTTATGGATATGAGCAAAAGTGCACCTAAATATATGGAGAGCAACAGATAAATAAAGCATGTGAATTGTACTCTATAGTGGCACTTACTTATCACTATTCACACCAATAGGATATAAATCAAGAGAACTGCAACCAAATTTTAACATGGAAAATTCTCTCAAATAATGAGGGAAAACCAAGCAAAACTTGAAAAAATATTCCACTCTATTTAGAAATAATTATAATATAGTGTATCCTAATAAGACTCTCTTCTACTACAGTTTGTAGTATTATAAAGACTTAGAAAATAGGTCTAAAATCCCCAATGTATACTCACACTCTATTTTTAGAATTTTCACACACTCTGTATATTTTTTCTTTCACTACTAGGAGCTCGTCTTGCTTCTTCTAAAGCCAACTGCTTCAAGCTTGAGATGCTTCAAACATTTGGATTGTTGTTTGCTATTTATATAAGCTCTTCAAATGATTGCATTAAATGCAATCATAAGCTCCACCCACCTACATGCACTGAAACTAAACTTGTCTTCTTGCCATGTTGAATTTTTGGCAAAAGCAAGCCACATCGTTTAGCTATTCAAAATGGAAACCAACACATTTCCTTACACTTAGCAATATATCGGGGACAAATTAGTCCTCAAAATTTGAAAGTCCCTAATTGATTCCTTACATTTCAAAAAAGAGACAAAGTGGCCTCTCTATACATGTCCGTACAATTAAAAAATAATGTATGGAAGGACCAATTTGTCCCTTTTTTGAAATATGAGGAAATAGTTTAGGACTTTCAAATTAGAGACTAATTTGTCCTAAATATATTTTTGGGGGACCAAATTGAATATTTACTCAAAGTTTTAAAATAAATGCCATATCATCACTGTTAAATGACCTGTAGGATCACACCATTAGGAAATTTAATGAAAGGACTTAGTTCACTTAATAGTAAAATGTTAATAGACCAAATTGAACAAAAAGTAGTGTTTTTTGAACCACCAAAAAATGGATGTCTCACTGACTTATCACTCTTGGATATGAAGGATAGATAGGATGAGTGGGAACTACCATCACATTCAAGGGTAAGAAAATGGTGTATTGCAAAGTCTGTCACCTACCTCCTCAAATTAGAAATTATTTTAATGCTAAGTTGCATAAAAAATGTAGTAAATAGCACAACTAGGTTGTCTCTCAAGGAGGCTTCAACACTTAGTTGGGAATTAGGGGTTTTGAATAATTAAGAGTTAAAGCAATTAAAATTAAAAGTTAATAGCAACGATGAAGAAGGCACTAGTGCAAGGTATTCCTATGATTGAAAATTAATAATCATTGACCAAATATTAAACCCATTGGTGGCTATTAGTAACAATTACTGGCAATTCTACTAGTAATCGATCGACCTCTAGAATTTGACCAATCTAAATAACTGATAAACGAGATCTCAATTTATTTAGACATCACATTACTTTAATGAATCAATTGCTATAGTCTAACCGCCAATTGGAAAGTTAATTTTAATGTTCTCTTTCAAACATAAACTAATAGATCTATCAATTTATGCCCAAAGGGTTTCCCTAAATGACGATCCAATTTAGTTATCCCATAAAGATTACAGCAATCGCCACAATAATTATAGGAATAGAAACTATAGAACATTAAGAAAATCAATGCATTTAATATCAAAAAAGGCTATCAAACATCATCCCAATCCATCCAAACCCTTACACTAGTAAAAAAAATCTACTTCTCCATCTTTGGAGAATTACAACAATGAAGATAAAAGAGAACTCGAAAATAATAGCAATAACCCTTGCCACAATCTCCAAGGCAAAACACCTTCACTAATTGAATCCCTAAGACAGAAGAATAGAGAATAATGTGTGTAGAGAGAAGATTGAGGAAAGAGATTGTAGAGAAAGAATAATAGCAACTAGTCCCAGGAACCAAAACTGAGTCAAAAAACTAAGGTAAACAAGCTGTCAATCCTTTAAATACTTCTCTAAAATAGCCCAAAGTGAGGCCCAAAAACATATTAATGATCTGTCATTCCACTATCGCACGAGCACTATGGCACTCAGTGCTCTCTAGAGAGAGTGGTCCCAAAAATTGATGGTTGTTGCTCTGTCAAGTGCTGGAACGCTAAAATGAGCACTGCAATGCTCATCAGAAAGTGAACTTATACGCTTTTTCTTCCGTTTTGCTCCAAGCTTCTTCTAGGGAGTTCCTAGCTTTGCTTTTGACATTTTGCATTTGATCCAAAGCTCCTGTACATAAAACCATACTCAAATAAACAAGTTAAATGCAACAGGTGTAATTACCATTTATTCTAAAATTAGTGCAATAGTCATCAATTCTATCAAAATTACATGATGAGAAACAAGTCAAAATCCTAATTAATTGCATTAAGTAACACAATAAAACTCATGCAAAAAGCTAAGGTTTAGTAGCAAGACAAGTGGCATAAATGCCCCTTATCAGTGTTCCAATGGACACCCACTTTTTAGTAGTTCAAATAGCATTTTTGTTGAATAAAAACTTAATAAGGAGATCAAAATGAAAAATAAAAATAAATTAAGGCACCAAAAGATCCATTTCTCCTTTTTTTTTCAATTTTGATTCTTAAAATTCAATAAACAATATCTTTATAAATAGAAAAGATATGAAAATATAAAGTTAAAATGAATTGAAAATATAGGGACCAATATCATTACAGCTAAGATTAAAAGTTTAAAAAATAGGGTAAATATTACCCTTGAGGTTTGCTTAATTAGCGCATAACCCAATTCTTAATTGAAAAAGACACTTTGCCCCAATCAAGCAATAAATTTAATCCGTGATCTAATAGAATGTTCTTATATAATGATAGTCAACTTAAAATTAAATTTTCTTTAGAAAAATAAAAGAGAAAGATTTATAATCGAGGTTAATCTCTTCGTAGTCACTCACCTCGCATGCCTTTGCCTATCTTGTTCTAACCATTAACCATGACCCAGAAATTGTAAAACACTGACCACATCCAACTTGCTAAGCCTCCATGCCCAAGAAGTCCGTGATACCCACCATCCTTCTGCCAATAATCCTAGATTCCATGTTACTGGCATAGCTAATGTGGAGTCACTACTCCTGTCTCTTTGCAATGTCACCAGATTGTTCTTATTCTATGTTTCCCAATACCACCGCTCCCATACATTTATAACTACTCATGGTTAAGTATATACACAAGGGTGCTGGGAATAGGCAAGTGAAACAAAGGCACAATATTTGGAGCAAATTTGGTTGATGGGCAAGAATCAAAGGAACGGTGCGAGCTTGTATACAAAGACATGAATTTGCAACAAGCAATACATGGTGTGGTTGAAAACTATTGCAGCTTATAAGATTAATTTTTCTAGTTGAAGAATTCCTTGCTCCTCATATGTTAGGGACTAACCTAACATTAGTCCCTCTTATCCCACCATGCAAAATGACTAAGTTGACCCTTTTGATTTCTAATTTTCTCATCATGTAACTCATCTTTTCTTCTTCTATTATCTCAAGTACTCAACATCTTCCTTCTCCATTAACCACACTATTAGCACCTTCTACTACCATTATCTTTAAACAGCCTTCCCCACCTTTTCCTCATCTTCAAGCCTATCTTATCTTTGTCAAAACACAAGCTGCCATCTGTGCCGTCATCATGGTTGAGGACACTGAAACTTCATTCTTCGCAGGCCACATGATCTCTCCATAATCCTCCAAGATCCTTCTAAGGAGATCAAAGGGGGTGCTGCTCAAGTTGCTCAATTTGATTGAAAGGCGATTTGCCAAAACACTTTTCAAAGATTTTAGATAAAAAAAACTGAAACGTACTTGGAAAAATTGGTTCTTGTTCCACATTGAAATGTGCTTCTTCCTGCATTTTAAGCCACAAATTGAGTATCAACATGAACCTCATCAACATAACATCATCAAATTCATCCATAATTGTGCATGTGTGCAAGGCCTTTTTCATGGTTCTTGCAAATGAGGGGCGCATATAACCGAACTTTCATGGAAAATTGGGAGATTTTTCTAGGGAAAAAATTTGAAATTAAAAAATTAATGGGAAAAGGAATAAAATAATAATAATAATAACGAAGGAAAATGATTTTTGTTGTTTGTTTTGTTGATTTTATGTTGGTTCCAATCATAGATTGCTCAGCTTTGTGTTCTCTATTCTCAGTAGCCTTGAACATATCTTCATAGAATGCTTGACTAGGAGTGAATTTTTGACTTTCAACGATTTGCCTTTTCTCCAGTTGATTTAGATGTGGTTATGAAAGTAACTAATATGAATGATGTCTTTGATTTCCATAGTGATAGAAGTGTAGTGGAGAAAGGACAATTGTTGAGGGAGAACAAGTGAGGGCTAAAATTGGAAGTAAAAAATTATAATGAGGTTAAATGAGTAATTCGATGGTGTGTTGTGAAGGATTAACGTTAGTTTTTAACATGTGGAGGCAAGGAATCCTTCACCATTTTTTAAGCCAATATATTAATGAATAATGCCTAGTTGATGACCTCCAAGGTCAAAACTATAATAAATTGTTTGGTTGAGCCATTGGTAAACTAACAGTAGTCCCTATGAAAAAGTGAGAAGCAGGTGTTGCTATGATTTCTTTTGTGAAGGAATTGGATATTTCCAACCTAAGAAGCACTAACTATCTCTCTTTGGTCTTGGACAAGTTGAGATCCAATTCCCCACTTTCTTGTGTTCTTTGTGAGCATGTTGTAATCTACTCTCTTGAGTCTTGAGTTTTGCTTTTGTGTGCATTGCACATTTTTATGGTCTTAATATACTCTGTGTGTATGACCATAATTTACCTTATCTCTTACTCATTTTATCCGTATATTAGTTTAAGGGTTAAATGCATTTTAGCCCCTTATATTTTAGGTCATTTGCAATTTAGAACCTGACTTTTTAAAATATGTAATGTGACCCCGTATGATTTCAAAATAGTGGAAAATGGCCTTTCTATTAATGGGACATCCATTTACACTGTTAACAAATAATTTTTGGACAAAATTACCCTTACCTTTTCTTTGAACTTCCCAACTTGAATCCCCCTTCACACACCCCTATCTGAATCACTCTATCTCTTTCAACCAAAAAGAAGAACACTTCCCTTGTAATCAATCACAGCTACTACATCACTAAAAACCTTTCCAACTCCAAAACGATAACAAAACACAAATCAGTGACAACACCATTCTTCATTCATCAATAATAAAAGAAGGAAAAACAACAAAAAAGATGAAGAAGCAACCAAAACCAAACAAATCAAATCTCAAAACCAAAAAAAAAAAAAAGACAAGAAACAAGAAAGAAGCTTTTGCTCAATCCACAAACCCCAAACACCATCATCATTTTCTTCCTCCATAACATCAGTCACACCCTCTACCACATGGCTGCCAGGAGATGCCTGTCACCATTGCGAAGCCACTACTAGTTGCTCATCATCCTTTATCATCGCCGCTGCGTCTCGTCCCTGTAGCTCCGCATAGCAGCCATCGCGACCACCATGTGAGCAACCAGGATTGAACCAGTGTTGACTCCAGTCATTACTACTCCACCGATCTCACCGCCATGCTATCTCTCTATCTCTACAACCCAAAGCCCCTAAACCAAAGACAACCCCCAAACTATTGAACATGTTAGAAAAAGTTAGAGGTGCAGTGGGTAACTGGCATGGCTTGAATGGTTTTTCTAAAACTATAGAAAGAACCAAAGCATAATTTTTCAAGCAAGGGTATGGTTCCTTTTCTTTTTGAAAGATATTGAGTGATTAGGGATTAGGGTGAAAGGTATGAGTGTTTGTTTCTTATGGGGATTAGGGGTTGGGAATTAAAGAAAAATATAAGGGTAATTTTGTCCAAAAATTATCTTTAAGTGTAAATAGATGTCCTTTTAACAAAAGGGCTATTTTGTACAATTTTGAAATCATAAGGGGTCGCATTGCACATTTTTAAAAGTTAAGGTCTAAATTGTACATAACCTAAAATGTAGCGAGTAAAATGCATTTAGGCCTTAGTTTAACTCAAGTTAGTGACTATTGTGTGACTCAGTCATGGTTAATAATCGTCACTTAGCTAACAACAATGTTAGTGTCAAGAGAATGAAGTGGCGTGGGCTGCAATATTTAAAGAAGAATATTAAGTGTTGATTGGAGAAACGGCATTTTTCCGAAATAAAATGAAAAAAAAAATTATGTACAGAAGTGCCACATTTTGAACTTTATGTATGCATTTACACTCTTTTTTTATATTAGGGAAATCGATTAACTTGCAAGTGATTTCACTGAAACCCAAAGAAAGTGGCCAATGATTGACCGATTTCTGTTGATTTTTTCCCAGAAATCGGTCAATAGAGAGGTGATTCCACTTATCAAATCGACAGTTGTGGTTTTGTGGTAGATGGATCATGCGGCTTACTAATTTCACCACGTGTCACGCATGCAAGTGGATTGGCAAACCAAGCTTCCTAGCCACACAATCCACCTACAACAAAACACGCAAGTTCAATTATCACTCAAATCTCTGCCTATACATATGTATAAGTTGCGATGGAGAGTTCCGACTTGTGAGAAGTATCATTCTGATGGTAGCAAAATTTTGGATCCTGAGAGTAAAAAAAAATAAAGAAATGCTGAGAGTTAAAAAAGGAGTAGAGTAGTAGTGTAAGTGGAAAGTGGTATAAAAGGAAGAGCAAAAGAGATGATAGAAAATGATTTAAGGCGTTATGATAATTTTGAACATATCGCAGCAAATCTTCATATGCTGGTAAAAATTTTATTAATTTATTAGATTAGTTTATTTTATTCTGAGTACATAAAATAGTTGTTTAATTTAGTTTAGTGCATTCTAAATCTAGTTTAGTGCACTTTAAACTTATTTTAGCTATATAATTTAATTAAATTAGCAATTATTGTAGTTAGATTTCACTATAAATATGTTTAGTAATTAATATATTTTAATTAGATTTATGAATAAGTTTAGGAAAAAGTATGTTTAATTAGTTTAGTGATATTGGAAAGTAAAACCTATTTATTGGAAGTTTGAAAACATGTTTAATTTTAGTTAGATTAGTTAGTTGTTTTAGGGAGATTAGTGCACATTAAACTTTGCTAGTTGTATAATTTAATTAGATTAGTAAATATTATAGTTAGATTATACTATAAACATGTTTAGTAAATAATATATTTTAATTAGATTTATGAACATGTTTAGGAAATAATATATTTTAATTAGTTTAGTGAAATATTTTAGCTAAGTAAATATGCTCAAAAGTAAAACCTACTTATTGAAAGTAAATTTGTTTAGATTAGAAATTTTATATTTTTAATTAGATTAGTTAATTGATTTCGGAGATTAGTGCACCTTAAACATATTTTAGTTGTAAAATTTAATTAGATTGGTATATATTGTAGTTAGATTACACAATAAATATATCTAGTATATAGTGTAATTAATTAGATTGATGAACATGTTTGGAAATAATATATTTTAATTAGTTTAGTGAAATATTTTAGTTAAGTAAGTATACTCAAAACAAAAACCTATTTATTGAAATTAAATTTTTTAGATTTGAAATTCTTTATTTTTAATTAGACTAGTTAGTTGTTTTAGGGAGATTAGTGCACCTTAAGTATATTTCATTAGTATATTTTAATTAGACTAATAAATATTATAGTTATAGTATACTATAAACATGTTTAGTAAATAATATATTTTAATTAGATTGATGAACATGTTTAGAAGTTAGTAAATAAATATTATAGTTAGCAAATTTGTTTATTTTAATTTGATTAGTTAGTTGTTTTAGTTAGATTATGCACCGTAAACCTATTTTAGTTGTATACATTAATTAGATTAATAAATATTAAATTTAGATTACAATATAAATATATTTAGTACAAATTATATTTATTTAGAATAGTAAATTTATTTATTTTTAATTAGATTTGTTAGTTAGTTCTTTTGGTTAGATTAGTTCTCATTTAATTAGATTAGTACATTTTAATCTATTTAATATAGTATTTTTTTATTTTGTGCTTCACCCTGCTCGTGTATTGCGTGGTAGATGAGACCACATGAAAATGGGAGATCTCGCATGAGGCCATACTTGGAATAGGCTAGCTTTTAGCATGCTGCACAAATTAAATTCTTTGAGTATGACAATGCTCTACTTCTGATTTGTGGAGTGGTGGTGTCTCAACTCACACCTTCTACTTGCCTACGGAGAGTGCACCATAACACTCCAGGATGTTGCATTTCATTAGGACTATGAGTGGATAGGGTTCCTGCTGGCTGCCACAGGAGCATGGGAGAGGTTTTGTGGAGACATTTGGGAGATGTGCCACGAATTACTGGGGCTATACCACCTGAGAATGAGCACAAAAAATGGCAGTAGATGACATTGGTGTGGCTGAAAAACATCTTTGCACCTCTGCAAGAAAATGCGACTAGATTCAGGTCATGCAAGCAACCCGAATTTACATGATGCCTGATTGGGGGGATGCTGTTTGGAACAAGTCAGCGCTAGAGTTCACTTGAGATAGTTGCATCTATTGCATGATTTTCAGGATGTGGGAGGCTTAGCTGGGTTGTGTTATCCACATTGTACCGTGGTTTGTGTCATGCGGTTAACATCTCAATAGGTGATCTTGCCGGGTGTTTTGTCTTGCTCCAAGTCATGGATATGGTACAAAGTGCCATCACTCAGTCCCATAGTTGATCGCCTCTGTTTTAGGTTTTCATTGGTCAAGAGATATATTACTACACCAAAATTTGTAATTGTTATGTAAATTATGTTGTTTATCATTACAATGCCACAAATTATCAACTAATGTATATTTTTCAGCGATGACGTGAATATCCTTTAGTGTTTTTGCAAAATTCCGCAGACAAAAGAAGTATGTTCCCTATTGTACTTCTTAATCTCCCAATCCTTTCTTCCGTCGATATATAAAATGCTCCAATCACACCCTCTCCCAAAGTGCTTGCATTGCCCATGATATTTTATGTGATTCTGGCTGACATACCTTGTACTCAACTCCCTTTAATGCTATAGTTTTTTTATCGCAAGTAGTACGGATTCTTTGTTTAGGAATTGTTGCCCTTCATGCATTCACTCCATGTAATCCCATTGTGTCGCTATCATCCAACTCAATTCACTTGAATTGCTTCAAAATTTAAACTTGAATAGTGACCAACTCATTGACTTTCAATTGTGTTTGAGTTTGGGTTGTCGACGGTTGGCCTTGGATAAGAGGCACTACCTCCTCGTATCTCATCTTCAAACAACTCTGGAAAATTTAAAGTATATTTACTAGTTTATACAAAGTTTTGCAATACTAAACACCATATAATTAGAGCAGGTAAAAATTCAATAATATAAAAAGTTAGATATGGCAACATATTGAAATTTATTGTACCAAATCTACAATTCAAATCATATACTAAAATATAAAATATTACAACTATTAAAGTGTAATAAAAAGAGTTTGAATTATTACCTTCATTTAGGTCCTTTGGAATCCTCTCATTAGAAATATCATCATAACTTGGATTTGGTTCGATTTGACCAAATCACCACCAATATTCATCTCAAAGCTTTGGCCACCTGAGTCATTCTCATTTTGAGGCATAACATTTTCATTCTGCATGCATTTGACATCACCAATGTTGGAGAACGTTGGGCTAATGACCCTTCAACAAATGTTGAATCAAGCAGGTCCCCAGAGCTTAAGTTCAAGTCTCCGAGAGCTACGAATACCTCTATAACACTAAGATTGGTAAATCAAGCATGAAAATTGAACATCATATCGATGTCATCGTCAGTTGAATCAAGCAATTTGTGAAGCATAATGCACCTTCCCTACCAACAATGGCAGTTCGATACAACATCTGCACTATTTGCTTGTTCTGTTGCCGTAACTTGTGAAGGATTTTCTCATGAAGCTCAGAAATAGTCATGGATGAACAAACATGCATAGGTATTGGATTTGGACAATAGAACTTTACCCCATCTTGTGCACAAGAATATAACCTCTTACAGTCATTTCTTCCTCAAAATCTCACAAAACTTGATCTCTTAATTTTACAGCATTTTGCCCCTCACTATCCTCATACACAGAAGATAAAATGTGTGAGCTTATATAGACATGGAGACAACAAGAGACAGACCTACAAAAATCGGTGAGGAAGGAAATCGGTTAACAAGTGGGTGATTTTTGTGTTAGAAATTGAGTTACCAGTTGACCGATTTTTTATAGGTGCGATTTGCACATAAATCACCCAATAGTTGCGATTTCAGTTAAAACAAAATAGGTTGGAGGCGGTTAACTCTTCTTTCTTTGGCTTTGGCTTTTGAAAATCACTTACAAGTTACCAATTCCCCTAATATAAAAAAGAGTATAGATGCATATATAAAGTTTAAAATATGACACTTCCGAATATAATTTTTTTAATTTTATTTCGGTAAAAATGCCAAACTTCAAGGAGATTATTGTTGTTTACCCGAAAAAAATATATTAAAAACCAAAAGGATTAATTATTTAATTTTTTTCTAAAATCCGAGCCTGGTAGGGAGGACAGCATAACGGTCTACCTCAACGGCCAAAGCTGACGCCCGCGCACAGTATAAATGCCGCGTCCCCCATGGCGCGCAACTACATTTCAAAGTACACTCAACCGCCACTCACTGACACAGTCGCATAGTACCTTCAGGTTACGAGAGGAACCTCTGCGTAGCCCAAACACCATCTTCGCTCAGATTTCTAGGGTTCTATTTCGCTTTCGATTTCGATTCCGATTCCGATTCCGATTCCGATCTTCGCAATGCAGAGGCTAGCGTTCCCAATCTCTAAGAGCCTCGACCAGTTCAAATCCTTGTACGGTTCAGTATCGGGAACCGCGAAGCCACAATCGTTCTCTTCGCGCTCTTCCTCAGATTCCATTTCATCGGGGAGTTTAGCGAATCTCAAGCTCACCGCGGGTTTTTTTTTTTTTTTAATCTGAATCTAGCTTCAATTTCATCATTTTGTCGATTATTTGAACTGTTCAGAAGTTTTGATCGGTAATGTGTTTATGCATCGGTGGTTTAATTTCTTTCTGTGCAGAGAAATTGGTGAAGGAACAAGCTTCGGTAAAGACCGATCTTGAAATTGCGGTATGATAAAATTTTTCGTTTGTGATTTTGGTTGAGCTATGAGGAGAGGAACGCACGCGCGTTAAAATGCATGTTTCCTAGGGTTTCGCTTCGCTGTATTAAGGCTTTATTTTTTACTTCGTTGTTTTGCGGTTCCTGTGCAGAACGCTAAGCTTAAGAAATCGTCGGAGCAAGTCCATGCACTGGAAGAGAAATTGCAGAATGCATTTAACGAAAACGCGAAGCTTAAGGTCAAGCAGAAGGAAGATGAGAAACTCTGGAAAGGATTGGAGTCTAAGTTCTCATCCACTAAGACTTTGTGCGATCAACTTACTGAGACTTTAAAACAGTTAGCTGGTCTTGTTCAGGATGGTATGAACATTAATATTCAATTTCCCCGTGTTTCTCATTTTTGTCATTCCTTCCTTTTCCCCCCTTTTAATTAGTGTTTTCTTTTCTTCCCTTCTTTCTGATATAGCGGAGAAAGATAAGGAAACTTTGGAAAATAAACTGTCAGCTAGTTCGGAAGCTCTTGATTGCTTGAATAAACAGATGGAAGGCTTGTCTTTTAAGCTAGATTCTGCAGAGGAAAAAATTAGAACTCGTAAGTTCTTTTTGTTTGTTTAGAACTTGTTTGATTTTATATATATATATGATGTTTCATTACGTAATATGCTCCTGTCCTTATTATAGGTGATAGTGAGCTACAGAAGCTCAAATTTGATGAAGAAGAAAGGGAGAAGTTTCACAGAGATGAGCAAAGCAGAGTTGCTGATCTTATACAAGAGAGAGGTGAGAATTAAGTTGCAAATAACAATTTCTGAGAATTTATATGGCATGTGTTAAATGTTTTATCACAAGAAATGTAAGAATGAATGATAAAGCTAAATTGTTTCAGATTAGGGTCGTCATAAAGGAACATGCTTCTTGGTTCTTCTCTAGGATCATATGCTCATATTAATTACATTTTGTTCTGTTCTGGTCGTATTTTGAGAGATGAAAAGTGCATACATTTTTAGAGTTTCTATTTTGTATCTATATTTATTATAGTTGTCATTTTGTCTTTTTATTGTCAGTGGTGTCTCATTAGGCAGTATAGCAGTATTTGCATGAGGCTTTTTGGTTTAGTGAATTTGAATTCTTGGTGTAGTTACTGTCAGTTATGTTGCTAATGTAAGGTTCCATTATGGGATTCCAGGATCATTTGAACTTTAGCATTTTCAAGCTGTTGATTGCAGTCTACTAATGAATACATCTTTAACTAATTTCAAGGAGTTAAGGCTCTTCTGATTTGCTTGGATCATACTCCTTGATGTTGTTATTCATGCTTTCTCAAGCATGTAACATAGATATCTAGGAAACAGTAAGGTTTTCATTTCCTTTATGTTTTCAAGTCTCAACCACAAGGAACATTCTTAGGTCCTTACTTAACATTATATATCTTTACATCAAATTAGTCTTTAACATTATATTAGAGTATGTGGATATCTAATGTAACTTAGATTTGTATTTTCTGGATTCTTGTCATGCTAAACATGAGTCATCATCACAAGGTGGTGGCAATCCTTCCCTTTGTTTTATGTGAGTCGGCATGTTAGAGTTATAAAAAAAATTTGGTCATGCTTATTTAAGGTAGGTACCTGCTCTTGGAGCTGATAATATGCTAAGAGGAATGAGATAAACTTAAGTCTGGACTTTGATTTCTGTATATATATTTAATGAATTTTATTTAGATTGTTAATTGTTAATAGGACTTTTCATCTGTGTGCAAATTGCTAGTAAATAGTAATAGAATTGTAAAAGTTACAATCTTCTGAATAAAATAAGTTGAATTTTAGTATAAGGTAAGGTGGACTTGTACATTGCTTATGCTTCAAGCCTAATGTTCATTTGCATGAGGGGGAGTGTTACATATAAAACGATTCATATGGCTCTAGTCGATAGCTTAAGTTTTTAGGAGAAATGATTCATGACAATGACTAATGTTTCTTTGTCTAGAATTCTTCAGAGTATGGTGCCACATCAAATATCACAAAAAGCCATTGAAGACCATTCAAGTCACTTGCCACCTTATTGCACTGTTTAATTTGTAACCTATTTGATCAAACAACAGATCCAAGGTAGAAAAGGAAATTAAATGATGGATTAAGGAGATCGACCTAGTGGGAAAAAAGGCTTTGTTGTTGTTTTAAAGGGAAGGCCAGGGTTTCAAGGCGGATAATAATGCTTTGGTGCCATGATAAAAAACATGACAGTTTTAAAATAGAATAAATTTGAGAGAGATAATATACAGCATTTTATTAAGTAGAATGGTTGTATACAGTAGTTGACCTTATCCCTCCTTTTATACAAATAGTATGACAACATAAAGGCATACATACTCTTTACTTTAGGTATACTACATGCAACTAGTTACTTGTAAAGACATTAATAAGAGGTTCCTAGTTACTTAATACCATGTTATATTCCTTAACATCTGATATGTAAAGGTAACTTCTGTTTCAGTTTGACTGTCAAGACACTGATAAGTATGTTTAAAAGAACATTATTTTGTTTTTTTATGGAAGATTATCTTAGGAGACACGGAATGGCCTTCTTCTCATGCCCTAGTCACTGACCCCTGAGCTTGGTTATAAAAATTTTACCAAATATCCTGTATCTTCAACTTACTACTAATTTGAATAGCTTTAAGAAACATAAATTTGTCCGCAGATTCTACGGTAAAGAATTTTGAAGAATTGTTAACAGCTAGTAGATTGGATACAGAAAGTTTGAACTCAAAGTTGGGAGAGGTTCACCTTCAGTTAAAAGTCAAAGATGATGAAATTATGCACCACTTAACCATTCAGGAGAAACTGGAGAAAGAAAAGAGCGATCTTCAATTGTGTAATGCTGAGCTTGCTAAAAAACTTGACATTTCACTCAAGGAAATCAAAGACCTTGAAGGATTACTTGAGGCCTTGGCTGCATATTTGTCAAATGTAGATAAAGAAAGCTTGAACCTTTTGACCAAGTTTGGTGAAATGAACTCTCTCTATGCTTCTTGCTTCAAGTTGGTCCAAGAGGAGAGAGATGCTTTCTCTAAGCATGCTCAAAACCAGTATAGCCAGCTTAACAATAAATTCTTGATTTTGGCATCAGAAAAGGATTCAATCCAAATGATAAATCATGAGTTAAATAATAGAGTAACTGAACTTCAGAAAGTCCTAGAGTCTACAGTAGCTCAGCATACAGAGGAATGTCGATTAGCTGCCGAGAGAATTCAAAATTTGGAGTCAGATGGTAAAACTCTAGTCTCCAAAAGGAAAGAAGCAGAGGTCTTAATTTCCAAATTAGAGGAGAAAGCTGGAATTCTGTTGGAAAGTTCTAGATCATCAAAGAACCAAATGGTATGACAGTTACTCTACTATGGTTAATTGCCTACACACATATTGTCACATTCCTTATTCATGTTATTGATGCTTTGCAGCAAGGTTTATTGCTGAAAATTTCAGCATTAGAGACTGAAAGCAAAGAAAATACAGAAAGACTTCAGGCAGAGATATTGAAGAAATCAGAAGAAATAGAGACTTTCCAAAAGGAGAGAATGAAACTAGAGCAGCATGCAGATTCTCTTCATAAAGAAGTCAGCCAGCTTCAAAATGTCTTAGAGGAAAAAGAACAGCATATTTTACAGAATAAAGAACAGGAAAAGAAGCTGGAAGATCAGATCACAGAGGTTTTGGAAGCAAACATATATCACATATTGCATTTTGCTATCTGGTTTTTGTGTACTAAAGTTTTGGTATTCCTTTGCAGAACCAGTCATTACTGACTGCTGCTGAAAATAAACTTTCAGAAGCAAGAAAGCAATATGATCTAATGGTAGAGAATAAGCAGCTGGAATTATCAAGGCATTTGAAAGAAATATCTTATAGAAATGATCAGGTGTTATATATAGCTGGTTACCTACTGTAGGTGCTTGATGTATTTTGCAGTAACTTTTCATTAACAATTGCAATATTTGAGCAGGCTATTAATGATATTAGAAGGAAATATGAGCTGGAGAAGATGGAAATTGTCAACATGGAAAAAGACAAGGTTTGATATGATATGTTGGCCATTGTAACACATTATTTCCACAAACACATTTCTGATCAATTTGATCCTTCAGGCTGACAAGGCTATTGCAGAAATTGAGAAAAAGTGTGACCAGAAACTGGCAGAATGCAAAGAAGAATCTAGACAGCAGTTGATGCACATCCAGGAGGAACATGCTGCACTCGTATGCATAAAGAGGACATGAATTTAAAATTATTGATTACTTATAATTATTTCAGGATTGCTTCTTTATGTCTTGACATTATAAGATGTCTTATTCATCTTTTAGTAGTATTTTTTTTTTTTGATAGAAAAAGAAATTTCATTAGATAGAAGAAAGTGTACAAAAGAGGGTGAGACATTCCTCAGCTAGATATAAAAAATTAATCTATGACCCAAAGGGATGAACCATCTAGCAAAGCATGCCAATCCCTTTGAATATCAGTTAGAGGAACACCATTGAAAAAACCATGTGCTGAGCACCAAAGAAAAACCATGTCTTTTAGTAGTATTTTTAATTATTTTATGCACCATTTTCTTCAAATAATCCATGCTTCTTTTAAAATATCCAGTTACTTATCTTATAAATACATAAAATTTTAAAATTGACAGTTTAAATTGATCTTGTACATTGAAGTTTATGTTTAGCAGTTATATTCTTATACACTTTTTCTGGGTGGTTATGTATCTCTAGTTAAAATGTTAATGCATCACTACTTTTCTTTTTTTGAAATTTCACTGAACATTAAGTTGGAAAACCACCAGGTCAGCTGATTTCTTGCCCAATTTATAGGTTACTCAAATACGACAGGAGCATGACAAGAAACAACTAAGCATGATAACTGAACACAGTGAACAGCTAAAGCATACTCAACTGCTGGCAGAAAATGAACTGAGAGAGGTGTAATACATACACACACTCTCTCTCACACTCTCATAGGTCTAAGCTATGACATATATATGATATGACTTCAGCTGCTGATTCCATGATTATGTGTAGAAAACAATGTTTTTGAGCAGTGAACATGAGGCTCAGATTAAAGCATTGAGGTGTGAACTTGAAGATGAGTGTCAGAAGCTGGAAGAGGAGCTGCATCTCCAAAAATCCAAAGTATGGAATACCTAATATATTAAATATATTAGATCACATAAATTTCAAATTTCTTTGTAATATATTGCAGGAAGAGAGGCAAAGGGCTTTGTTGCAGCTGCAGTGGAAAGTGATGGGTGATAAGCCAAAAGAGGACCAAGAAGTGAACTCAAAACAGGTTGCCTAGTGTACATAACAATCACTTTTTCTGTTTGTCTTCAGTCTCATATATCTCATATTAGTTAATCTTGATTCCTGGGATGCAAAAATAGTATGTTTGTCAGATTGTTGGTATTAATAATGCACTTGTATAGTTTTTTGTCACTTTTCTTGTAGATTTTCATATCAACTATATTTGTGTGGTATATATTGCTTCCCCGGCTGATTCTTAGAGAATCAATTATAGGATTTTGTAGTCTGGTCACTATGGGGCGTGCTGCTTTCAGCAAGTTATGTCTTACTTCAGCAGGTTCTCAAGCATAGTAGGAATATGTGTGGTTAAACATATTAGATTTGACCCCAAAAAAAAAACACATTAGATTAATCTTTTGGCAGGAACCATAGAAAAAATGCGAAGAAATTGCCTGTGTAATATCATAAAAGCTTCCTTTTTATTATCTCAACACAAACCTGTCGCTTGTGAACTTAAATGCATAGCAGGGTCATGCAAATAACTAATGCATAAGGATCCATGGGTTCAATAAACATATTTCCACCATGGTAATATTGGGACTTTTAAAACTAGCATAAACTGGTTAGTGATAGAAGAACTTCTTTGTAATGACTATTTAACTAGCTTGCTATTAGATAGATTTGATTGGTGCTATTTCTTGCAACTGATTTGAAATTTGAAGTTAAAAGATCTTTTTTGACAATTTTGCACAAAACAGGAATGGTTGCACAAATAAATCAGAGTTCCAAGGGCTTCTCTTTGAAGCAAAAAATGTAGACATTGCTCTGTTTTTTACCCCCAAAAGATGATAGATATTGGTTTGACTGTAATTTGTGTAGTTCAGTTGTTAAGCTGCGGTATTGGTAGCTCTATTCATATGTTGTTTACAGTTCCTAAGTATAGTCAAGTAGAATGCTGTTGAAAGTAAATGGCACAGGCTACTTAGTGGTTTTATATGCTAATGCTTGTGAGGTTGTAGCATTCTTTTTTTTAAGAATTTTGTATTCTTATTTCATAATCTTAAATATTCCTGTAAGATGGGCTGAGTGATTATGGGATCTAAGCAATTTTTGTCAATGCCAAATGTGCTGAACTGAACATATAAATATGATGACAATCTGAGAGATAGGTGTTGGAATATTTTGGTTATACTTTTTTTTCATGTGATAGGATTACTCCATTTCATCAATTAAGAGGAGTTCTAGTGGTGGCAAAAGAAATCAGCATGACCTAGTAAGAATGGAAATCAAAAGAAATAGATTTAATTTTCTCATTCCTTCATAACATGTTAATATTATGTTCTCACCAATTCACCTGATATGTTTTGTCTTTCCCTTCTCTTCATAGGACTCTCCATGCATTGAAGCAACACAAACAACACTGCCAAAGTTGTTGAAGAAAGTAGAGAATGTAAAAACAGGAAATGCAATGAACATCCCTAAGCATCATAGAAAGGTGACTTACCTACAACTTATGGCCAATAAGAGGCACCCTTACATTGCATCAGTTACATACGAAAAATAAGTATTCTAATGCTTTTAACTAGTGGTCTGTATGGATAATATAATTAAATAACTCAAGATATTTTGTAAATTGCCTAAGCTTGTTAAATCAATGAGCAGGTAACTCGCCATGAGTATGAAGTTGAGACTTCCAATGGAAGAACAATCACAAAGAAAAGGAAAACAAGAAGGACTGTCATGTTTGAGGTATGTATCTGTCTTTCCATAAATGCTATCAACCCTTTAGATATGCTCATGAACTACATTGCCACATCAGATGGCCTGGCTTCTACATGCAGAGGTTTCTTACATGCTTGTGAAAATTGAATTTCTTCTTTTTATAAGGACCCAAGAAATCATAAGATAAATACACCAAAAGCAAATACCTCAGGAACTGTTGTCAAGGTAACCAAATCAACTGAAACTTTCCTTTTTCGGTATGTGACGTATAGCTTGTTCTTAGCTTTTTTTCTTGAAAATATGAAGGTGCAAAGCTCATATACATGGGTGAATTATTAGAGTATAATTCATTTGATTCTCTCAAACTCCAGCATTTTCACCTTCATTATTACACTGTGCTGATGCTCCCAGAAATGACAATGGTTAGGAGCTAATTTTATCTTTATTAGTTTGAAGACTATTTTGATTCAACATATTGATTTAACCGGGTTACTCTTTATGAGTCCCTTCCTTGTTGATTGTCTGTAAAATATTTATCTATTCTCAGGACATTCAAGAATTGTAACAAGTTCTTAGAAGAATTCTATGTTTTCAAGGATTGTTAGGTTCAATTATTGGTGCAACATTTAAGTTATTTCATTTAGTGCTATTTCTTGGTATAATTAAAAATAAAAGGGCAAATTATTGCAACCTACCCTTAGATAAATTATTTTAAGGATTAGGACAAATTATTTAGTGTTATTTTATTATACTTACCCCTTCTTATTTTTGAAAATACACCTACAGCCCTTAATTTCTCAAGTGATATTACAATTACTTACCTTTTAAGTACTAGATTCATAACTTTGATTTTTAAAAAATTAAAAAATATATAAAATGACTTTTATAACCTCAATAATTTCCTCTATTTCTATTTCAATGCCATTCTCCTAATAAGCCTTCCATCGTCAACAAAACCTTCACCAGTTTCCAATGTTCACCCTTCAACCATGCCATGCTTCTGCAAGATCCAACCCAGCCTTCCCATCCCAAACCAAACCTCCATGAACCTTAGCCAAGAGATATAGACACAGAACCATTCTCTTTAAACCAATTCAAGTCATAAAATCAACCTAAACCAAATACACCATAATCAGGTCTGCAATGTCTCGTAACCACCTTCAGAATTCTCCCAAACCATTATCCAGCAGAACAAATAATTCAAAAATAAAAAAAGGAAACAAGTCCCGTTGAGCACAGCAACATTGATAGTGACCACCCTAAACCAGACCCGCCTTCAACCACAACATCACCGCACTGCTGCCGCCTTGCTGGAACCCCTGCATGTTGTGCAAACCACCACGAACAACCATCACGAATAGCCACCGCACAAAGCACCTCTGTCGTTGCTCCATATCTCGCCTTTGCTCTGCCCCCAACACCATCATGCGCTTGCCTCAGCTCAGTGTCGTCGCACGCTCACCACCGTCCACCGACGGGGCTACGCCACACCGCCTTATGTCTCTCTCCTCATCGACAGTCGCTCTGACCCTCTCAAAAGAAACCCTAAACTCTGATATTTCAAAACCAAATCCCCAAACTCGAGGTGGAATGCAGCGTTGGAGGCAGCAATAGAGGGAGTGGGAGTAATTGCCGATGGGGAGGGCAGAGAGGAGCGCCACGAGCTGGTGGTGGTGATGATGAAGGGACTTCTGCTACATCATTGTGAGCATGGCTGTGAAGGAGTTTGTGGGTTTGCAGCATCTAATAAATTCTTGAATCAACCACCAAGAGAGTAAATCGAGAATGAGTAGAAGAGGAAGAAGATAAGATCAGGAGTGGAGATCTGAGAGAGTTCGTTTTGAGTTCTAGTGTGGTGGTGAGGTAAGGGCAATTTAGGAATTTAAAAATAATATTAAACAAAAAACAATGTTTATTTTAAGGGAGGTAGATGTAATTTTAAAAACAATGATAGAGTAAGTGTAATATCAACTTAGCTCATGGGAGGTTGTTGTAATTTGCCCAAAATAAAAGGATAAGGGGTTTATGCATAATTACATTTTTTGGCTCCTAAATGAAACAAATCTGAAGGAATACTAATCATTGCGCATATTATGTATATGGTAAGAAATAAGTATTTCTGTATATGCTATATTATTTCCTGGAGTGCTGGCCTGGCGCAATACTTTGTTATAATTGATTTTGTCTTTTGCATATCAATGATGCAGTGCATGAAAGAAGGATGCCATCCTCGCCCCTCAAATATTGGTGATTTGTTCTCAGAAGGGTCTCTGAATCCATATGCAGAGGATCCCTATGCATTTGATTAAAGGTATTTACAATCCATAACACTATTCCTGAATTTCATTATGTCGTCTGTAATATGATACTTCCTCCTACCTAGAGCGTTAATAAAATTACTGAAGGCCTGAGATGCAAAGTTTTCATAAAAAAACTCAAGATAGACTACAAAAAATGGTCATCCTGTGTTTTGAGTATTTTCAACTCCATTTTTCTTTGCTTTTTTTCTGAAGCTTGGTTGGTTTTGTTCCTTTTCTATTACACCTTTACATCCTAAAATTGGAAAGCTATCAGATGTTTGATTTAACCTTTATGGCTACTTCCATTAATAGCCGTGATGAACACCAATTGCTCTTTGAATACTATTTTTTAGGAGCAATTGCATGGTTGTGTTACGTTATGTTCAAATCATAGCTTCATCAAATATTCAGCTCTGGAACATTAGTGAATACACTTTAACTGAAGCCTTTCGTATGGTCCATAACAATGTATTGTCTTCTTGAGTCACTGTCCCTGTTTTCCTTGTTGATGCTTTATGATTTTCCGTTCTCCATGGACTCCTATTTCTTGAATACCACTGTGAGGTGTAAGTTATACATACAGACAATCTTATTTGGCTTCAAAAATAGCCAAGTTTAAAGTTTAGCAATGTTATTATAGGTCTTAGGATTGTTGATATATCTCAATGACTTCCCTGTTATTACTATATAAGTATGTTCTCATGAGTCATGACAATTTGCATCAAGCGATCCAGCCTTGAGCTTCTAATAGCAATAACCTTCTTAGTTTAGATTGAGGAGGTACTAAAGGCAGGCATGGTGAAGTATATTATTTATTCACCCCAACTCCAAAGATTACTAGGACAACTATCCTTGGATTTTATACAACTCCGATTTTTCTTTCTATGAATTGGTTTATCTCATGAGCAATAGCTATCCTAATCCCTTGGTGAAATGGAATAAATGTTTATGGATTTCGCCTTCTTTCTTTGGCCTATAAACCGTTTGAAACTTTCTTCCATATTTCAAATAAGTTCCCTGGCTTTCCTCCCTACTCTTCCTTTTTTTTCAGCTTAAGTTTTTATCTTTAAAAAAAAAAATAAATTTTGGTCTTGATTCTTGAAACTTTTTTTTCTTTGTAACATTTCTATAAACATTCAATTTTAGTTCATGTCACATATGTTGCTGGTTTTCATTTAAGATTGAATGACATGACTTTGTGTCAGGTCTTTCGTGATTTAACATAGATATTTTATAAATGGAGACTAAAACCAAACAAAAAAAGGTTAGTAGAAACCGTAGTAAAGAGAGTATATCTAATGGATGGCAGTCCAATAATAACTGGAGGAAGAGTGAAACCAAAGAAATTATGACTAAAACTGTTAGAAGAAATTTTGATTTTATTAGTCTGAATATAGACATAATTTATAATAGAATATAACAACATTTTTTATCAATAGAGTCATTTAACAGTAGAAGGCTAAAACGTTGTTATTCTATCTGCGATAGTGTGTTTCCTTGTAATTTGCTAATGGTTGCAATATTCAGAGAGGCGACTTGAACTTGGTACCTAGCAATTAATATCTTTTAATTTTGGAAGTACTCTAGTATCCGTATTTCTTGATGCAAATCAGTCCGAAGATAGATTGGAGATTGAAAGCATCAACGCTGGAAGAAATTCCTGTTGGTCTTGATCTACAGCTGCTGACAACATAATGGCACTAGCTGGTTTACATAAGGGATTTGACTGGACTCTTGTTCCCCTTGTAATTTGTTTACACATAGAATTACATTACAGCTGTTTGCTGGGTTGCTATGCACAACCACTTACCACTGAATGGGCTTGTAAATGGTCATGTAAATAAATTGTCATATGACGACTTTGTTTTTTTTTCATATGGTGGAACTGTAAAGTGTAAACCACGACTTGTTTTTAAATATGAATTTTTTTAATGGAAAATTCAGAACGGATGGCATGATCATTTATCCCATGCTATGATGCAATGGGAAGCAGAATATTGAACTGCCGCTATTTTTTCTCATAGTCTTGTTCCATTGTTGATAGGGTGAAATTTTTATTATTATTATTTAAATAGAAACGTGATTATTTTCAATTTAAAAATCACTTTTCACAGATGTTATTTATATTGGTTTCTATTTAAAAGTTAAAAATAACTTATTACACAGCAATTGGATTTTTACTAAATTGATTGAGCCAATAAATCTTTGAACTAGTTCTTTATTCAATTTGATGCTCAATCCAATTTTCAGAACCTTGTTAATTATAACTCCTTTAAGTTTTATACAAGAACTAAGATCTAAGATTTTTATTTAATAAATTTCAATTTAACTAACTATTTTTTTTTCTCTCTTCATGAATTGTATTCGTGGAATTTAGTCAAGGAAAGCAATAATAATAAAGTTAGAAAAAATATTTTATACTAAATATTCTTCAACCACAAATACTTTAACATTACAAGTAAACGGAGAGAATATAATTTTAAGTGATGGTAAAATCAATTCGAGCATATAATAGAGATATTTGTTTTATTATTTTTCAAAGAAAGAAAAATAAAGAATGAATATCCTTTAAAAAGTATTGCATGTGAAATTGGTCCCTTAAAAAATGGAACACATTTTGTGGTCTTTCACAATTAAAAATATAGAATGAATTAGTCCTTTGTTAACATTGTGATAGAATTATTTATTTTACTTTTTTTTATGGACCAATTTTAACTATTTTTATAAATAGCCAGAAATCAATTTGTCCCAAAAAATTTTAAAAATATTGAGTAAGGACTAACTTGTCCTATTTTTTATTGTGAGGACTATGAAATGCATTTTTATTCTTGAATGATCAATTTATTTGGCATTATATTTTTTGAGGACTAAGGTGTGAGTTGGGTCAAAAATAAAATGTTCATTTGTAAAAGGTTATCGGTGTTCTATAACTTTTCTCTATATAATATATTTTAATTTAAGAATTGTTAAAAAAATAGTTTTATTTCTATGCACTAACAATGTAAAAAAAGTTTTACACTATCAACCAATAGAAATTAAAAAAAGTGTCAAATCATACAAAATAACTACACATTATAATAACTATCTACTATGATTTGACATTTTTTTGAATTTCTATTGATTGACAATATAAAATTGTTTTACATTCCCAAGTGCATAAAAATTAAACTTAATAAAAAAATGAATAATATAGCATTATCAGGTTTTTTATCTTTATAAAAATTGAATAATTCTTAAAGTTTAGAAATAAAAAATATATATTGTTCTTTTCCTTTCAAAACTCCCCATCTAAAAGTGTCCTAAATTTTTATCTAGCCAAGAGGAAAAATGAAATAAAATAGAGTTTAATTTTAATATATCGATAATATACAAAATATTTTATATTGTCATTTAGTCAAATCCTTTAACTTATATGACTTTTTAAATAGCAAATATACAAGACAATCATATTAAATGACGTAGCAATACACCATTAAAATGACAAAATTTTACCATCATTCTTTCAGATAGTGTATTTGAAGCAAATCCATAAAAACAATCAAAATCTTAACATATGAAAAGTGAAAGCAATGGTTTTTGTATGCGCATGGCTAGGTGTCAGAGATATGTTGTTATGCTACTATGAATGGACTAGTGATAAGGGCCTACATAGTTTATAGTTTATATGAGGTCATAGGTTCTAATTCTATTGTTGTCAATGTACCAACAAAAAAAAAAGGATAAAACCCCTATTTTAGTCTCTCCAAAATTTTAACTTGGATAAATTAGTCCATGCAAAAAAAAATCCCTCAAATTGATCTTCTGAAAATTGAATTTTTGGATAAATTAGTCCATGTAAAATTATGTAATCTACAAGTTAATCTCTTAAATTATAAAATTTGACTAGCCACAAGTTAATCCCTCTGTAAATTGTAAAGTTTGACTAGAGGAACTAACTGTTGACAATTCTTGAGACTGATTTTGGAGTTTTGTTTTTTTTTGATCAATTTGTTGACTTTTCAATTTTACATAAACCAACTTGAGAGTTTGTTCAACTTGAAATTTTAAAGAGACTAAATTGGTCATTTTGTCAAAAAAATAATTAAAAAAAAAGAGATCTTGTTGCATAATAGGAAACAAAAAGTATAAATATCATTTAAAATTGCGTGAGTAATCTATAAATGAAAAATTAGTTTTTAAAAAGAATAAATTTAATGAGCATTACATTTTTGTTCAATTTTAAAAATAATCAAATCAAATTATATCGATTCAAATTAGTTTAGTTAATTCAATTTACGGCTTTACTTTTCATTAAAAACATGTTGAATTTCAAACTAAGTTAGTTATCAATATATTTATACAAAAAGTTGTTAAAAATTTTATTATTTTCTAACACCAACAATTCAATCATTTTTTTTTTGTGTTTTCAAAATTACATTAATTGTAATAAGGTTTAATTTAGATCTCATACATAAATCTAGGTCCAAATCCTTCACTACTAAACCAATGCTACTGGCTTATTCAAGCATACATTAGAACTTTTTGGAAAAAAACACAATAAAAAAACACAATACATAAACTCAAAATAAATAAATAAAAAAATGGATTAGTTATAAACAAAATTTTAAATTTTAAAATATTGATTTAAATATAAGAAAGATATAGTATATAAGTACATCCTGTCAATTTGATTTTGTCCAATTTCACTTAAGAAAATGAAGGAAAATACTTTACATCTAGAGTTTTTGACAGAAAATAAATGTCAAAATGAAGTAATATAATTGATAACTTGTAAATGAATAAGTGGGTTTTATCACTCTATTTTATCCAACCATCATTATATATTTTGTATAAAATTCTAATTATATTATTCCGAATATGTAGCATTACTCAAAAATGAAATACCAAAAGAAATAAATCTTAATCCATCCCATTGCTTTTAAAAATATCAGTCCAAACTACCTTTTGATTTTGTTTGGATCAATTTTATTTTATTTTTTTTCCAATTTTGATTAATCTTTAAAATTCTTATTCGAACCTCTTTTATTCTACCATAGCTTCCTCTTTTTCTTTTTTTTTACATAAAAAAATTATTCAATTAAAAAGTTGACGGTACTTACAAATTGAAAAAGATAAATCAAATCCAGATTGAAAATATTTTGTACTCTAAACTAGTCAACGATATGTCACTCTACTTTTAACCCGAAGAGTATTGGTGACAACACATTTCGCATTGCAGACTATCACAAAATTTATTGCATCTTAACGAAGAATATATTATACCTTCTTCCAAAGTAGATTTAAACATCTCTCCATATGTAAGACAATCAAATAGATATACCCATTAGAAGAAATGAAAGCACCCATAAAATGATAACAAAACACCTACAAATGGGACAACAAAACCACCCAAATGAGATAATAAAAATACAACAGAAAACATAAAATTCTAGATAACAAAAAAAAAAACAATGGGGCTACCACCAAAAAAAAAAGATGGCAGCCCCTTGATAATATTCACACAGAGAAGACAAGAGAAAGAAGAGAAAATAAGGAATAGTGCTTGGGTTCTTTGTTCTTATATCCAAGCTTGATATAATAAATTGGATTTTAAAAGTAAAATGCTATGTATAAACTTGTAAAGTTTAATTTTAATGTGTTGATAGTGTAAAAAATAAACTTAAACTCTAATTTTTCATACTATTATCTAATTTAAACTTTTAATTTGCATGATCTTTAAAATAAGAGTGTGAAAGTCAAATATATTTGCATTTTAATAATATATGATTAAATGAAAGAATAAAATTATTTTATATAATCAATACATCAAAATTAAAATCAAACTTATAATTAACTTAATTTACAGAAGAATTACCTAGAAAGAAAAAAATATGTATTAAGTTGGAGCATAACTCAATTATGGCAATTCATTACACACCTATTTTTATACGGCATTGTGCCAATATTAAATTAGGTTAACCAATACTTAAATTATCTTTGTATTGCTTTTCGTTTTGTTTGGGTACGTATTATGTTTGTTAATTAATAAAATAGTTCGGCACTAACAAAAATAAATTAAAAATGGAAAGAAAATAATGGAACAATCACTTGTGTGAAAAATTTAATAAGAGAATGTCATAAAATTTTATTAATTTGATTCAAAAGTTATAAAGAAAACAAACAAAATGAAATATTTATATTATTTAGAGTTCATCATATTTACTTCTTTCATGTATTCCATCCCAATTTTGGAGAGAAAAAAAAAAAAAAGATGTTGAGTTGACTTCTTTCAAACTTCCTGCCAAGATATCCAATTCTCTTTTTCTCCACTTTCTTTCCATTTTACTCCTTCACTGTAATAATCCAAACGAACTCTTTAAGTTGGAAAAAAGAAACATTATTTCAAATTAACTAATTTACGACAACAAATTTTGAAACTGTGAAAAAAAAAAATCTTCCATCCAACTCGTGCAATAATCTGAAACCCAGTAAAACCTTTTCGCATTCCATTCAATTAATAGAAACCCAAATTTTTGTTAGCAACTCACCTAGGCAAAGGACATAGGCAAAGGATATATATATAACTGAAAACGAGGAACTACCAGCTGATACGACAGTAAGAAGCATTTACAAGTTTCGAATCGACCCTGCGACGGAAAGCGGTGATAGCATCGTTCAGCGGGCTCTGAGAAAGAAGGCCAAGAAGAAGCTCCAAAGCGACAGCAACAGAAGGAGCAGGAGAAGCAGCTCCAGCAAGGAGCAGAGCTTCATCTTCTTGTTCTTCAACCGCTCCTTCAGCAATTGGATCTTCAACTCCTGTATCTCACTCCTCAGAGTCTCCTGAAAAACAAAACAAAAAGTGCACGAATCAGAGAACCACAATAAAAAAAAAGAAGAAAAGAAAAGAAGAAGAATAAGAGAAGACCTCTTCTTCTTCTTCTTCTTCTCCGTCGTTGTTGGTAGGGCGATGAAGTGATTTCAAGCGGTGGAGGAGCAACGCGGCTTTCGCACAGCGACGGAGCTCCGTTCGCGATTTCAGAGCCTTCTCTTCTTCTTCGTTTTCCATTTCTCTCTCTCTCTCTCTCTCTGTTTCGCTTTCTCTTTTTCACAATCACGAGGAAGTTGTTGAGCTTCTCAATTGAAGTGGCGAAATCGAGCGGGCAAGTTTTTTATTCTGCCACGTGTCGTGACCTCTTCCCGCGCAAAACCTTGGCTCGTTTCGGTTTTTTTTTTTTAATTTTGTTTTTATGGTGCACGGCTATTTTGGATGAGAAAATGGAATATTCGCAATTATGTATCTCTAGTTGGAATGTTATTGCATCAAGACTTTTCTTTTTCTGAAATTGTAAAATTTATTAGTGTTATTCTAACACCATCATATCTAATAGTGATAAATTGATTGTGTATTTTAGAAATTATACTTAATTATGAGTTTAATGTAATTAAAAATTAAACTTTTAGTTTAAATTTATAGAGGTATTTTAAAAAAAATACACAATATTCTCAGAAATATTTATATCAACCAAACACAATAATAGTTCTTTCTTGAGCATATTATGCAAGATTCCTATGCATTTAGCTTACAAATCAAACATATGAATAGTTTTCGTTCTTGACAAAAGTATTTCTGGAAATGCTATTTCCAGAAATATAAGTATTTCCAGAAATATAAAACCATTCCATGAATCACATGCTCGCTAAGCTGACTTATATATGACATTACTGCAGCTGATGATTCCATGATTTCTTTCTCAACAATAGTAGGCTCTTATTAAAGCATTGAGGTGTAAACTTGAAGATGAATGTCAGGAGCTGGAAGAGGAGTTGCATCTCCAGAAATCTAAAGTATGGAATACCTAAAATTATCACATAAATTTCAAATTTCTATGGAATATATTGCAGGAAGAGAGGCAAAGGGTTCTGTTGCAGTTGCAGTGGAAAGTGATGTCTAATGTACGCAACAATCATTCTTTCTGTTTGTCTTTAGACTCATATATCTCATATTAGTTAATTTTGATTCTGGGGATGCCAAAAAAGTATGTTTGCTGGATTGTTGGTGTTAATCATGCACTTCTATAGTTTTTGTGACTCTACTAGTAGATTTCCATATTAATAATTGCCATGCAGTGAGGATATTTGTGTGACTAACTGGTATATATAGCTTCACTGACTAATTCTTAGAGAATCAATTATGGTCACATTGGGACGTGCTGCTTTGAGCAAGTTATGTCTTACTTCAGCAGGTTCTCAAGCATAGTATGAATTAATTAATATGTTTGATTAAACATCTTATATTAATCTTTTGGTAGGAACCGTTGCAAAAATGAGAAGAAATCAGCATTTCATCAATTAGCATGACCTGGTAAGAATAGAAATCAAAAGAAATCAGCACAAGAACAACATTTAAGCAATTTCGAAATCATCAATTAAGAGGATCTTGTGGTGGCAAAAGAAATCAGCATGACCTAGTAAGAATAGAAATCAAAAGAAATAAATTTCATTTTCTCATTTCTTCATAACATGTTAATATTATGTTCCTACCAATTCACCTGATCTGTCCCTCCTCTTCATAGGACTCTCCTTACTTTGAAGCAACACAAACTCCGCTGCCAAATTTTGTGAAGAAAGTAGAGAATGTAAAATCAGGAAATGCAATGAGCATCCTTAAGCATCATAGAAAAGTGACTCGCCTACGAACTTATGGCCAATAAGAGGCACCCTTACATTGCAGAAGTTGCACATGAAAAAACAAATATCCTAGGGTTCTTAATTAGTGGTCTAGATGAATAATATAATAATGGAAAAAGTCTAAAAGACACCGTTCAACTTTGACTCATATGTACTTTGATCTTATTACTTTAAAAATATGCAAAAGGGTCCTTAAACTTTTTGATGTGTGAACATTATTATAATATACTAATGGATATTTATTTTTTATATGAAAAATCTATAAAAATCTTTTTTTTTTATCTATATGTACTTGTATCCTATTATTTTGTAATATGTGAGGCTTCCTAATAAAATTATAGAGTCCACACATGTAATTTTCTGTAAAAAAATAAATATTTGTTATCAAATTGTAACAATATGCTTAAGCTTAAGGACCACATGCAATTTGGTAAATTGCCTAGGCTCCTTAAATCAATGAGCAGGTAACTCACAATGAGTATGAAGCTGAGACTTTCAATGGAACAACAATCCCAAAGAAAAGGATAACAGGAAGAACTGTCATGTTTGAGGTATGTATCTGTGTTTCTATAAATGTTGTCAACACTTTAGATGTGCTCATGAACTACATCGCCACATCAGATGGCTTGGCTTCGACAAGCAACGGTTTCTTATGGAAAAAAATCTTCTGTTCTCTAACTATATCCTATTTCCTATCCTATCAATCATGTATTGCCATGATAGAGATAAAAATCAAATGAGATTTAATTTAAAAATTTAAAATAGCTGCCTAATATATAATATTATTTTTCATGATAATTACATGATTGGTAAAATACAGAAAAGGATATGATTTGGGGGATAGAAGATCTCTATCCGGCTTCTTACATGCTTATGAATATTGAATTTCTTCATTTTATTAGGACAATTAAAAGAAAACATTAGATAAATACACCAAAAGCAAATACCCCTGGAAGTGTTGTCAAGGTAACCAATTCAACTGAAATTTCCCTTTTTCGGTATGTGACGTAAAGCTTGTTTTTAGCATTATTTCTTGAAAATAGGTGCAGAGCTCATATATTTGGGTGAATCATTAGAGTATAATTTATCCATGTCTCTCACACTCCAGCATTCTCACCTTCATTATTACACTGTGCTGATGCTACCAGAATTAACAGTGGTTAGGAGCTAATATGATCCTGTTAGTTTAAAGTCAATTTTGATTCAAAATTTTAATTTAATCCGGTTACTCATTTTGAGTCATTTTTTTGTTGATTGTGTAAAATATTTATCTATTCCCAGGGCATGCTTGTTAATTTAATCCGGTTGCTCTTTTTTAAGTATTTTATAATTTTAGTTGAGTAATTTAAGATCTTTACCTTTCATGCACCGTGAAATGTTGAAAAATATTAGAATTTCTTTCATATTAAAAAAATTTTAATCAATTTTTAGGTGTATTCCCATTATACTATAATTTTCTTTTATTATTGTGATAAAAACTTACAGAATAGTTTGATATAAAACACATTTTAATCATTGGGATTAAACAAAGAGTATGAAATAATTTATTAACATACATGTTCTTACTTGAAAATGTGGTAAGGGTGCAAGTAGCTCCAATGTCCATGCAAATAAAGGGTCATGGTACTTGCAAAGATATTTCAACGCTCAAATCAGTGAATGAATGAGACACAGAGTGGTAAAAAAATAATATGTAATAAGATTGTGATACTCGGGGTATTGAGCCCTTTATATAATGGAAGGTGACCCCGTGATAAGTCAGGAGATAATCTCCCCTAAGTAGGGAAAATATTCCTAGGATTTAGTAGATATTAGATATATTTCGAATTTATAAGAGATATGATATAATATATGATATATGATATAATAATAATAATAATAATAATAATAATAATATAGGAGTTTCCATGCGCTAATAGGAGATATCATATAATCTGGTAGTCAATCTAGGAGATATTACAGACTAAAATCGGTAAAGAATCTCTAGGAGACACTATGTCATATGAGCAAGTTGTGGAACCCCTTAGGAAAGTCCTCTGAGATTGGGCCGAGGTTTGGGCTCATATTTCTAGTCCAATACATAACCTTCAAGCTTGTTCATAGTTCAAGTAGGTGCTCAGATGTCATAACCGAGGTGTGTTTCCTGAGGACTATGTGCCGAACTCGAATGAGTCGACCTATTGTGCGCAGCTTGGTGCCCCTTTTCAGTTGCTATAGTGACAATCTATGGGGGATCATTTTATGACACGTAATGCACTATGAATGGAGGATAATCATCTCAATATTTGAGTGGCAACAGTTGCTTATGTGCCAGCCATTGGATTTAAAGTGACTAGCCCTTGATGAAATGGGCGGTTCAGATCTCTGATTTTGATGATAAGTCGGGCGATGAGTGCCAATGACTTTGGGTAGTCTTGAATTGCCTGATTATACAAGCACATTTATGGTGCATTTTTTGACTGGTGTGAGCCATTAGATCAAAGTAATAAGCCCCAGTCCTTGATTAAGTAGGGTGTTTGTTTTGCAATATTATTTGTGTTGCTCTCTTTGCCAAAAGCAATTTCTTGGCCCATTTCGATTAGTCTTGCAATTGCTTGAGGGTGACATAAGTGAGTCAAGGTCCGAGCTTGTACTAATTGAGGCGAGCTGTTGGCCCGTATATTCAATCTACTGTGTAGCTCTCAAGTTCGGAATCGCTACGAACTGTGTATTGGGTCCATAGAGGTTTCTCGAATGTGTACTTTCGACTATGGAGTGGTACTAGTCATGGATGACGTGTCCATGGCACATTTTGCACGTGTCAATGGACGATTAAAGCCCCTAGTTTATTGGTTATTCCAAGGTCTCGTTTTGGTGATGTGCAAGTTGGAAGCAAAGTCTTCTATTCCTTTTGTCTTTGCTTAAGAGCTTGGAGATTTTATCAGGGTTCTATTGCTTGACGAGTTCTACCCATTTAACTATAAAGTTGAACCCTTATCGTGGAATTCAATGGGGGTTGATAAGGTTGCTCAGTGGTTTACCCAGTTTACACATCAGGTTGGTGTCGAGGAGGCCTATTGCCTGGTGGGATGCTGAACCAGGGCTTTGTGACTAATGATTTTGTAGACTTAATTTATCCAGGTGTTTATTCATCTTTTGATGTTCTGGAATATGTTTGGAGCTAGTGTGTTGAACTAAGGTGCTCTGAGATGAAGACATCCCGTCATCGTACGAGGTGCTTAGAGGTATGGGGACACCCCGTCGTCACACTGCTCTGAAGCGTGCTCGGTGCGGGTTGAGGACATTTTGAGAATGATGTATGCTCTAAGATGTGTAAACATCTCATTGTCACACAAGGTGCTCAGGGGCATGAGGACATCTCATCGTCACATTGCTTTGGAACTAACGTGCTCAGTATTGGTCTAATGACATTCCGAGAATGTACGCTCTAAGATGCGGAGGCATCCCATCATCGCATGAAGTACTGGGAGCATGAGGACACCTTGTCGTCGCACTGATCTAGAATATGCTTGGTGGTGGTCCGATAATGTTCTGAGAATGTATGCTTTGAGATGCGGATGCTTTTCATCGTCACACAAGGTGCTCGAGGGCATGAGGACACCCCGTCGTTGCACTGGTCTAGATGCGCTCGACGTTGGTCCGATGACATTCTGAGAATGTGTGCTCTGAGATGTGGAGGCATCCCATTGTCACAGGGTGCTTGGAGGTATGAGGACACCTCGTCGAGCATGCTTAGGAATGTGCTCAGTGCTAGTCTAATGACATTCTAAGAATCATTGTTGAGGAGGTCAGATGCACTGGGAGTATGCTCTCTGGCTATAGTAATCAATGCTGGGAGGACCTATTATTTGGCATACAAAAACTTATATAGATATGTCTAGCACATGAAGAATATTTGGACCATAAATGAATTAAATTGAGATATAAAAGAATCTTTATGAGATGTAAGAGGATATGCCCTACAAATAAAAGATTCTCGGATTATGAATAAGATGATTCTGAGAGTAATAAAAATATATCTTCAGAGACGATAGCATAGCTTGGCCTAAAAAGACGAAGTACCCAGTGGGATGCTAACCAGGGCTTGTCTATAAACTCGGCCTGAAAAGGTGGAGTGCTTGGTAGGGATGCCATGTGGGTACTTGTAAAATGTTGCTGTGTTTGTTTAAGTTTGGATGAGGCTAGTGTATGGGCTAGAAGATTGTATACCTTCTTCCTCCCGCTAGCTAAGTACATGTGCCTAACCTTGAAGGGATCCGTTACTAGTCATGAATGTGCGAGTCGTTTCCTCATTGAAAGGCCGACTAGACTAAGGTGGAATATCTAGGCTTTTCTAGCTGGATGGGCAGCTGAGGTGATCCGGCTCTTCAGGCCAGGCGGAGGACCCAATTGAAGGCCCAATGAAATTCGCACATTTGATCCAACTATGGGCATGTGGGCTCAAGGTATGACATGGATCAAGGTCGATTGTGCACAGCGGTCCACGATAAAATTCCAAATTTATCTACAAGATCACATAGATCAATGACGGGTTTTCTTATCACTGTGATCCATAAGGGCATAAAAACCTGATCCAGTGGAAGGAAGAAATCAAAAACCTATTATTTAGACTAAAAGAATGTTCCAAGTAGGAAAGACAACTAAAACATGGAAATCTAGTGGAAAAAGAGTTGATCCTACATGGTTTCCCTTGATTTTTGTTAGTTTGAGCACGTGAAACACTCATAATTGATGATGTTAGTGTCTGAAAAATGAGAACTCAAATTTGAAAGAAATGAAGAAAAATGCAGGACATGAAAACAGAGCAAGAACAAGACATATGGTCATCGAACATCACTTTCTTCATGCTCTATTTTAGTTCAAATAATAGCAAAAAATTACAATAGCTGCAACAAAAAATTTCTGATCATATTAGACACATTAACAGCCATATATTGATGTTTCTAGACTAATCCAACAAGGTTACATCAGTAAAATTGACAAGATTGCTAAACATCACATGACTATCACATGGCCACTCTCATGGGCCAAAAAATCACAATAACTCAGTCCAATCCAGCATTCTCCTCCTTGATATTTTTGCTTGACATTCCAAATAGAGATCTTAGGAACTCAAATCTTGCTCTTGGAAGTGATTTGGTGAACATATCAGCAACATTATACTCTGTAGGGTAGTAAACAAATGAGACTTCTTTCTCCTTTTCAGCATCTCTAGCAAAACAATACTTGATCTTCACGTATTTGGTCATTGGGGTTTTCACCATAGAAATAGCAGATTTGTTGTCACAATTTATGATAGTAGCTTGTTGCTGCTTTGTCCTAGATCTTTGAAAATTTTCTTGATCAACCAAATAGTTTGATTCACACCACTAGAGGTGCAATGAATTTAGCTTCTGATGTGACTGTGCCACAACATATTGTTTCTTGGAATTCCATGAGAAAACACAGAATCAAGAAAGAATGCATAACCAATTGTGCTCTTCATATCATTAGTAGAGGTAGCCCAATCACTATCTACAAATCCCACTAAATTTTCATTTTTACATGGCTGAAACCATACACCAAAATCAGCAATCCCTTTAATGTATCTAAGCACCTTTTAGAAACTCCATAGTGTGCTTGACTTGGAGTATTCATAAATCTTGAAAGCAAACTTGCAGCATACATTAAATATAGTCTAATTGCTATTAAGTACAACAAGCTACCAACTAAGCTTCTAAATTTCCTTTCATCAGTTTTCTCATAACCATCATTCTTGGACAACTTTTCATTAATGGGAAGAAGTGTTGCAACTAATTTGCAATGTTACATTCTGAACTTTTTAAGAATCTCCTCTGCATACTTCTTTTGGGAAATGAAAATCCCTTATCTAGATTGATGGACCTCCATCCCCAAGAAATAACTCATGACATCAAGATCTGTCATCTCAAAAATACTTCTCATTTGCTTCTTAAAAGCATCAATGAGCTACACATTACTTCCAACACCAATAAATCATCAAAATAAAGAGAAAGAATGATAATATCAAGTCTGAAAAAGTTGTCACATAGAGTGTTGGCTCACTCATGCTCCTCCTTGAATCCATTATTAGTGAGTATGAATCAATCATGCTATACCAAGCTCTAGATGCTTGTTTGAGGCCATAAAAGGCCTTTTTCAGCTTATAAACATGATCTTTTTTTTTCCTTTTACAAGAAAACCAGTAGGTTGCTCAACATAAATCTCCTCCTCTAACACTCCATTCAAGAAGGAAAATTTGACATCTAATTGGTAAATAGTCCAGTTTCTTGAGCTGCCAATGCAATGAGTACTCTAATGGTGTCATGCCATGCAACGAGAGCAAATGTATCCATATAATCAACGCCAGCTTCTTGAGCATAACCTTTGATGACCAATCTAGCCTTGTGTTTATTTATAGAGCCATCAAAATTTAATTTGGTCTTATAGACCCATTTCAGTCCAATCACCTTTCTATGATTTGGCTTTTTAACAAGCTGTCTTGTATCATTTTTTTCAATCATTTTAATCTCCTTTTCCATTGCTAAATTCCATCTTTGTATTTTGAGGCAACATCAGAATTTTCTGGTTAAGAACAACAAGGCTACACCTTTCATAAACATCAACAAGAGTTCTTGTTTTTCTTATTGGTGACTCAGGTGAAGAAAGAGAATGATGATCTCTTGAAGAAGAAGGACTTGAACTAGATGAGCCCAAATAAGGAAAAGTTTCTTCAAAATTGGAATTTGAATCACTTGAGTTTCCATCATTAGAAATATGATCTTCACCATGTGGTGGTGCAAGGGATCATGTTGGAGGATAACAGTTGGTCGTGTCTCAACCTTAGACTACTCCCAATTCCATGAACTAGCCTCATCAAATTTCACATCATGGCTGACAACAATTTTTTTAGACCTTAAATTGAAAATTTTATAGCCTTTGGATTGAGTGCTATAGCCAAGAAAGATACCTTTCTCAACTTTCATTTCCAACTTATGCCTTCTCTCAGCTGGCACATGAACATAGCACATAAAACCAAGCACCCTCAAATGCTTGACTGAAGGATTGTGATTACTCCATGCTTCTAGAGGAGTCTTGTCATTTATTGCCCTTGTAGGCAGCCTATTTAGCAAATAAACAGCTGTGTTTATAGCCTATTCCCAGAACTTTTCCAGGACTTTTCAGCCAACATGCTCCTGGCCATATCCATGGATGTTCTATTTTTTCTCACAAACACCATTTTGTTCAGGGCAATAACCAATAGTGAGTTGGTGTTGTAGGCCTTAATCTTCACATAAAATTGCTCAAATTCTATGGAAGTATATTCATTGCCTCGAATCAGATCTTAAGTTTTTAATCTTACAACTACTTTGAGTTTCAACTAACATCTTAAACTTCTTGAAAACATGAAACACATCAGACTTTTGTCTAAGGAAATAGGCCCATGTCATTCTAGTAAAATCATCAATAAACAAGATAAAATACTTGTTCTCACTAATAGAGAGAGTCCTCATAGGACCACACAAATCTATGCGAACTAACTCAAGCTTCTCTTTTGCTCTCCATTCTTTCCCAATCAAAAAAGGTTGTCTATGCAATTTGCCAAGCTGACAAGCATCACATACATCATCACATACTTGAATGGGAGGTAGATTTCTCACCATTTGGTTATCATAAAGATGCTTCAATGCATTAAGATGGTAATGGCCTTGTCTATTATGCCAAAGCCAAGTCTCTTCACCTCCTGGATTTTAGAGCATCACATAAATGCTGCCACATAAAAGAAAAACTTTTGTTCTCCATAGGGACATTAGCAATTACCTTTTCAGGATCACAAATAGTGCAACTATTATCCTCAAAAAGAAGAGAAAATCCATGAGAAACCATTTGACAGACACTTAATAAATTCTAATCAAGTTCAAGCACAAGCAAAACATTTCTAATAAGCTTCATGCCTTTCTTTGTTGGAACTGAAATTGTACCTCTCCCTACAAATTTAACAACAACACCATTCCCCATTCTAACAGAAACATTTACTAAAGTATCAAGCTACTTGAAGAGCTTAGAGTTATGAGTCATATGTGGTTAGCACAACCACTACCAATCATCCATACATCCTTGCTATCAAAACTAGAAGAGACAAGGCTGCCACAAATAAATGATCATCACCTTCTCTGCTCTTAGAAACATTTGCTTGTTGATTTAGCTTGGAAATTGAGGAGCTTTGACCTTGTTTCAACTTGCAAACTTCTCAACAAGGCCAAATTTTTTGCAAAAATGACATTGCATCTGAGGTTTGTCTTTATACCAACAATCATCGTCTAAATGATTAGTTCTTTTACATATATAGAACTTTTTTTAAATTCTGAATTTTTATCTCCAGTCACTTTTTTCTTTCCTTTATTATAAGGAAATTTTTGTTTATGTTTAGATTGAAATGTCCCTTCAACAAACTTTCGTTTCACCTATTCATTCTTTGTTCATGTGCTTCTAGAGCACCAACTAACTCAGTCACTGACATTGTACTAATATCTTTAGATTGTTCTATGGTAGTGACTATGGGATAAATTTAGCAGGCAAGGAAATCAACATCTTTTCAACAATTTCCTTATAAAAAATTTATCCCCTGTACCACTTCATCTGGTTAGTAATTTCTAACATTACTAGAGAAATCTTTAACAAAATCATAACTAGACATTTTCATATTCACAAAATCTCTTCTCAAAGTTTGAAGTTTAATGAGTTTCACATTTTTTGTGCTTTGATTCTCCTGCTGCAAAATAGTCCAAGCTTCCTTGGCTGTAGTGGCATTCATGATGCTTGGAAAAATTTAATTTGAGACTGCAAATTAGAGAATAAAGAGAGCCTTTCCATTTTTGGAAGAATTTTCATTTGAGGCTCTTTGTTATTGCTCCTCAGTTAGTTGTGCATCTATTGTTGGAGCTTCAAAACCTTTATTCACAATGTCCCATAAAGCCCTCAAGAAACGTTGCATTTTTATTGCCCAAAAATTGTAATTGTCTCCAGAGAAATTTGGTGCAGTGGGTAGAGAGAGACTCGTGGAAGCCATATTCAAAGAACAATAGATGAACCCTTACCTTTTGAAAGAAAAACTCCATAGCCCATAGAATCCTTAGAGATGCCAAATGTCAGTTTGAGCACATGAAACACTCACAATTAATGATGTTAGTGGCTGGAAAAAATGGTGCAGTAAAAACCATAGAACATCACTTTCTTCATGCTCTATTTTAATTCAAATAACAGCAAAAAATTACTGCAGCTGCAACAAAAAATTTCTGACCATATTAGACACATTAACAGCCATATATTCATGTTTCTAGACTAATCCAACAAGGTTACATCAATAAAATGGACAAGATGTTTACTAAACAACACATGACTATCACACGGCTACTCTCATGGGTCAAAAACATCACAATAACTCAGCCCAATCCAACAATTATGATGCAAGAACCATTGCCCGACTATAACCGGTACAAGACATGTGAGGTAACCGACGTATAAATTTCTGAGAATTGGCAGGGATGGCGTTCTATGCAGGTCTAGCTACCGATTCAGGCCACATAATTAGCTTCGAATCCCCTTGGTGAAAGACTAAAATGGAAAAACAACTCCGGAGGAAGTGCCTAGGAAAGGTGATCCTCTCATATTTCATAGTCACCTGATTATTTTGTGTTAACAGAGAAATAGACAAAAAATAAATAAATTAAGTTTTATAAATTTTAATAATCTTACATTCAAAAAATAAATAAATTAAGTTTTATAAATAATAATCTTAAATAATTTAAGTTTTATAAATTTTAATAATCTTACATTCTTACCCATTACTAAGTGCTAATGTCAATTTTTCTTTTCTTCACATGACATAATCACATGAATGAAGCATGAGAGGACATCTTCATCAATTGCCTAATATCCGTCACTTACGACGACGAAGCATTTTATAAATGCAGCTGACTTGGTAGTTCCAGCATCCAAAAGGAGTTTACGAAATGCATAACATGGAAATTGTGGTTATTAATGTGATGTATGCAAGGATTAACTCCTTATAACTTCTCCGCCTCGAATTTATGGAGCAAGAAACGTGAATGAGTATGTGGTTACACATTAACGTCCGATATGCATTTAATGTGAATGGAAATGTGCTAGTATAACAGACGTAAGCTAATTAATGCAATGGCCATATTTCAGATCTTCATTTGCTGTCATTGATTATAGCCTTTTTCTTAACTTTTGGGTCAAGCGAAAATGTGTTTAGATTAATTTAAGGATTAAATCCACTTTACCCATGAAATTTACATCACGTGCAGGTTATACTTTAGGCTGAACTTTTTAAATAGTAAAAATTAAAAGACTCTATAATTTTCAAACATTGCAAAACTTTAAGATACAGGAGGATGTAAAATTATACACAATAAAAAAATTAAGGGATTAAATACATATAAAAATTCACAAGCAAAGTATTGGGTTGTGCAGATTAAAAATATTATATGGGTTAAATGCAATTAAATCATACATTCACCAGTTGTCAAAATTATGCTAATGAGAGTTTTGTACTATTTGAAATGTTTAGAGTATTGCGATGCAAAATTTCAAAAGTTATAGTGTAAATGCATATGATCTAAAGTTCAAAGAATTACAATACATTTTACACTTTATTTCATATTAAAAACACTCCCTCAATTTCTTTTTAAATGTCATTTTTGAGTTCTGTTTTTGTTTCAAATTAATTTTCAATAAATCATTAATCACGTTATGTCTATTGTACCCATCTTTTCATTTAGGAGAGAGAATGAGTGAAGAGAGATTGAGGGAGCATTTGTTTGTAACAATCACTTTGTTTACCCAAAAAAATTACTTTTCATATATTTGAATAATTTTTAAAAAATAATCAAAATTTTAAAAAAATCAATTTTCAGCTTTTTTTGTAGAAGCTAAAATTTATAACTTATGAAAACAAAATCAGTTTTTATCTTTTTCAGTTATATATAAAATTAGTTTTCATAATCACCTTTTTCAAAATTTGAAACAAACATATCCTGAATGAATATGACTTGATAGAGAGAGAAAAAGTAATTAAAAGGATACTATTGTCTATTGCTTTTTAGAAAATCAATAAAATCTAATCATTATTCTTTCAATTCTTTATTAATAGTCGTTATGGTAAACTAAGCCAATTTGATAGGAGTATATCAAAAAGGTAATGCATCTTGCTACAACTAATTTGATATATTATTTTATAGTTAGATACGTTAACTTTTTAATAAATTGACTTAATTTTCTACGATGACTATTAATAAAGAATGGATGAAGTATTTTACTTCTTCCTTTGCAAAATATCTATCAAATTTGGACAAATACAGACATTTAAAAAGGCGATAAATAATATGGTAATAGAGTATTTTATATAAAATAATGGTGTATGGATTGATATATCCTAATAGTCATTAATTGTGGAGCATTTCAGATAGTTGAAAATGAAAGTTTATATATATTAATGATCATTAATTACTTAGGGGCACTATTGAAACAAAAAAAAATCTACTTGAAATTATTAGATATTTTGAAAGATGACTTTGTCTGAAAGTAGACATATATTCTTAAAAGAAGATACTAATTATTGTGCTAATACAAAAAAAGAGATATTTATACTTAATATGAAATCGAGGGGTACTCCGCATATAATTAGAAATGTACTGGATCATAAATATGGGCCGAACACTTGCCCGAACCATGGTAGCTTGGACACGGGTTTAGAGATCGGCCATGTAGCGCCCAGGTCTCTCGTGGATTTATCTATTTAGTTGATGATATCTTCTAAATCCTATAGGATCTCTCATTATCCTCTATTATTATTACATCACATCTCATATATTATATCATATCTCCTACAAATACGGAACATATCTAATATCTACTAAACCCAGGAATATCTCCCAGTTCAGGGTAGATTACCTCTTAACTTATCATAGGGTTACCTCACACTATACAAAGGCTCAACGTCCTAGATATCACAAACTTATTACATGTTATTCTTTTACCACTTTATACCTTATTCATTCACTGCTTGAGCGTTGGAGTGTTTAGGTCCTCACCCCCACTTGCATGGAAGTTGAGCTACTGCACTTTTACTTGCACTTTCCGCTACTTGCACCCTTGCCGCCGCTTTCACTGCCACTTTCAAGTAAGAACAAGAAACTCTCTTAAATAACTTTTGAAAAAATGATTATTTCGTTGAAACAATTGAAACCAAACACACCTAATTATTCATTTGAATTACATTAGAATTAGAATTTTGGTGAGTTTAAGATGTACGATAAGATTATCATAACGGCACTGTTAATATTTTCCAGTTACGTGAAGTTTAGGCAACTTAGGGTTGCAGGACTGAATGTATGTTCCTTCCAAATTTGATCGTTAAAAAAAGCTAATTTCATGGGTTAAGAAGCCTTACAGTTTAGAAAGCTGCAGATGATCTCATTCAGTTTTGCAGTATCTACGCTGTTATTTGATCATTAGCGGATTCTGAGTTTCCAGTAACGTTTTCTCAATATTTATTTGATAATTTCTTGCAAGAGCACTTCGTGAAATGTTTACCATTATCTTTTGATATCATATGTGATTAACTTTATTCTTTTCTCAGACTCATTTTGGCCAGTTGGTGTTTTGAGTCTGTCATCTTTGTTTTTGTATTCTGAGGGCAGGTTGTGCTCTGATAACGAAGAGTTGAGCTTTTATCTAATTATCGAGGGAAAAAAAAATAACAGAAACGAGTTTAAATTATTAAAGACCATTTAGTCAAAATGTAATTCTAAAGGGAAACTGGGTTCTATTTACAGGAAAAGAAAATCACTTCACAAAGATCATTTGTTACAACTTGAAGGTACATGCACTGTTGATGTGAGTACTTAAAAGAGGCCTCATCAAGGAAATTGATCTTGCATGATTTCAATGCCTGAAAAAGCCTACCGAAATTCTACACCATCTGATGAGTGATGACAAAAACAAATTTCTGACGATAGACGACTCTTTCAAATTTACATAGATATGATATCATGATATACTATGTTAATTAGTTTCTCATATCAGTCACCCATTCACACTCGTTCTAAACAGTCAACTTACTAACACGCAGAAGTAGCTAGATTAAATACCACCCTCTTTTCTTTTCTTTTTGAACTTATAGCTTCAACATATAGAAACTTCAGCCATTAATTCAAGATTGAGAGATATATATAACATAGGCTTGATCCTTGCCTTGCTATGAAGCTAAGAAATTCCAAAACCAGCATGATCGTCATCTTCAAGTTCAATCCTGATTAACACAAGAGGCTGCACCTTCTTCTTTTCAAGAATGAAGGGTTCTGATCCGGTGGGTGCATGAATTTGCAGTTAGGACAGGACGGAGATGACTTGCAGAGCATGACCAACATGTGGCACCGCATGCAAACCGTTGCAACCATCTCTTTGTGATCTCCCTCTATTGACAACCACGATGGAGATCGAGTTAAGCCGCATGAATCATTCTTATTATTATACTTGCTTGCTTCGGTAATCAACAGATCACGTTCATGCAAACTCACAGGGGAGCCAGAACTGCTCTTCTTATCATTTATATCACAATTGTATTCTTCCTTTTTCCTCTGTGATTCACATGTCAAGTTCAGCTCAAGGTCTAAGCTCATTTGACCACAAGATGGAAGTTCGGGTTCTGGGCTTCTCTTTGAGTCTGGTCCCTTCATATTCACCCTTGTGTTGCACAAGTGTATTCCTGACTGAACCAAGAAGATTATTAATAAGGATTAGATTAAGAGTATTGTTCTCTAGTGTCCTCCTAGCTAGCAATATTATTTAAGGAATTAAAAATAGAAATATCCAAAGTTTTCAATATATATATTAGATTTGATCAAAAGTTTTCTTGTATTGGCTCTTTAATTAATCAGTACCCTTAGCAAAACCCATGCATTAATTCGTGAAAGATCCAAAAGATAATTAAGCCATAATAGCCTAATAAGTATAGACGTGGCTATTTACAGCCTCATAGCAAGTTTGAAAGCACAAATATATACCTGAATACAAAGGTATTGCTGCAATTTATTTGAAGGAAATGGTGTCTCAAGGTGAAGCTCAATATCAAAGATGGATTTCCTTTTGTCAGGATTTGACTCAATTGTTGAGTGATCCTTGAAGAATTCTTCAGTAAGTGGCTCTTCCCACTTTCTTTTCTTTGACGAAGCTTCGAGTTCTGCGGGAACTTCAATTATTGGGCGCTCGGCCAGCACTTGGTGAAAGGAGACCATAGCTTCAATATTGAAAGAGTGGTTTCAACCTCTCCCTTTCTGATCTCTCTCTAGTATGTTGTTTCCGGTTTCTGTCTCAGTGAATTAAAAATGTATTGAGTTTGAGATGGTTATATAGTTGGGGGACTAGGGGACAAAACTTGAAGGACGAAAGCCTTGCCCAGCTACGCACGACGTGTTTTTTAAGTTGGCTCCCCTTTCATCGTACGAACACTTCATCAAATATCAAGTTTACTTACTCCATCCGCTCCACTTTTCCCTGTGTTTTAGGAAATTAGTAAAAATTTGGTATAATAAAAACTCAATATATCTATCTAGATACAAATTGTATTAGATATATTGAGTTTATAATATATTAAATTTTTTCTGATTTTGTAGAAGATAATTAAAAGTAAACGGATATAGTATTTGACAATTTTACATATAATAATTAACAGAATTGTTATTTTGATATCTAAAATGGGTCATCACTATTGGATGAGGCCATCATCATATTCAATTGTAATAGAGTGAATGTATATCCTCTTTTAAGTATTAAAATAATATTTTTCTACTAATTAATTAAGGAATTTAACTTGTTTTGCTGTGATAAGTGGTTAATTGAGTAGTTAACAATAAATAAGTCAAAAATGTGATTTTCAATTAATAACCTGATTTAATTTTGATATACTTTTGATGTAGAATTATTTAATTTAATATACTAATAACAATGTAAAAGAATTTTTCTATTATCATTGAATCATATATTATTACATTAGGAAATTTGATTGGCTTTCACATTTATTATTTAAAAGATTAAGTAGATGAAAGAGTGTCAGTATATCAAAGTTAATTGAATGAAATTATGTTAAGTTCTCTTTCCATTTCACTCCATCTTGCTAATTCTTTAGATTTTTATTTTAAAATATTTGTCCATTTTTCATATCAATGTAGCATTAATTTTTTATACGAGGACTACTTTTAATGTAATTAATTGTTTTTACTTACTTTTACTTATCAACAAGGGTAATTTTGTTCACTTGTATAACTTTATATTATTATCAAGATGTATTTATTAATTTTTAGTAGACATGTTTTTTTTTTATTATTTACATATAGCGCAAAACGGATCGAGTAATATTCGGAAAAAGGGAGTGTGACTATAAACAAATTTTCATAATAACCAAAAGCTAGCTCTATGCCCGCACTTGAAGTCTTAATTAGATCATGCATGTGAAAATCTGACCAAGTACCAACACATAATACCAAAATTCCAATACTCTTCATGCCTTTAACACTGTCAATGCGCCACTGTCACTGCACCACAACTCTATATTTAGCACAAACGAACAGAGCCAACATCATATATAATTTCAGTATAAATTGCATTATAAATTTGGCTCGTCCATGACATGACATGCTATAAAGCCAAGCCAAAAACTGCAAGGGCAAGTTTTGGTACTTATGAAAGTCGGTGAGAAGGAGGAGAAGGAGATGTACACCATGGGTCATTAATGTTGGGAGCCTGTATACAGTTGAAGGGAAGGTCTTGAATGCCAATGGTTCTTTAATGTTATATAATAACTCCAACTTCCCCAATTAGGTCACTCAAAAAACTAAAAACATTAAAGCTCTCAACACCCTCTTCAGCCATTAAAACGAACCGAACCATATCCATGCATGGATGACCTATGGTATTTAACACTCCTGAAGTAAAGGCTCTCAGCACCTTCGGCCATTAAATCAACCAAGTCCTATGAGTTTCCCAAAACAAATGAACAGAAATTTATTGTTCTTTCTCTCTCCTAAATAAATCCTTAGAACAACCACTCCCCATCTCCTCCCTTGTTACCTTCAGCTGCATTTCATGCTTTCATGATCATACTTAGCTTAGATTTGTGCCAACCTCCTACAAGATCTACTCAATTTTGTTTTAATCAAGGTTTTAAATTGCACACCGCATCACATTACATGATGTAGTCATAGTATTGCAGTTGTGATCCGCACAAATTGCATAAGGACGCAATAGGCCGCAAATGAACAACATCAAGGCCACATTGGGTTCTTTTTAAATTTGAAGACACAAACAAATTTCACACCACATCAGCCACAATGCGCGTGCAACGGCCGTATTTTTTGTAACCCAGCAACCACAACTCTATCCGCAACCGCAATCGCAATTTAAAATACTGGTTTTAATGCATGAGTCTCTTTGAAACAGCAGAACACATTAACGTTTAATTTTCATTATATGCATGCAACTGAACCAGATAAGAAAAAAAGAAAAGACATACTTGTTTCAAATGACACAAGTATATGCCCAGAAATATAATGAAATGCCACATTTTAGTGTAGATATTCTCCATACACAATTATGATAGACTATTATGATTCACACAATCACATTTTCCGTGATAAGAACTTCACAACAAAAATCCTTACAAACAAATATTCCTCCTATTTGCTTTTTGTTTTACAATTCAATAAGTTTAGCCATTATATCATCGAATAATTGAAGTTCCTCTAAAGTTAGGTTGTTTTTAAGAAGGATTTTAGCAACGAGTGTGCACTCGTATTAAAGATTACAAGTGAAAAGTCTTCAAATTTTTAATACATTTAATGCATGAAAGATTACAATTTTTTTTAATCAAACCCTTCAAAGAAATAGTTTTGCAAATCAGTGTGAAAAAGTGTTGATTAAAAAGGTAAAATTTACAAGTTTTCAATGTATTAAATATAGTAAAATTTGTAATATTTTAAATTTTTGATATCATATTAATAAGTATTTTGAAAGCACAGATTAATATATAAAATTAAACCCTGCAAAAAGTTTATCTAACTAGTGTGTTAAGGATACTAGTTAAAAAATGAAGAAAACTTTGCATTGAAAAAATAGTTTATGTTTTGAGTGAAATTTTCTTTCCATTCAAAATTCTATATATATAAAAAAAACAACATATTAAACTTTCAATTAATAAAATGCATCATAGTCACAATTCACTTGCTAATCCAAAGGTAAATACATAATTACTTTCTCGCATAAACTATTGTTTTGACCCTTAAAAGATCAATACATAGATAAATCAATCTTTAAAAGATGTTTTATTAGCTTATGATATCCCAATCATTATTTCCTCCATTAATTGTTGCTATTTATGGGCTATTTCATTAGTAGACTGATTTTTATTAAGGGTATGTTTGTGAGTTTGGATTTTATAGAGGAAAGAGAAGAAAAATTTAAAATTTTACTCCACAAACAATTTCTTCAACCACTCTAGAAACCAAACTCAAAACATATTCCCTAGGGGACTAATATATTGACACACTAATCTTTAAGTATCTAAGCTAATAAAATATCTTATAGGAACTAATTTGTTAATGAATTGATCACTTGAGGATCAAAATGGTGGTTCTGTCTCTACTTCTCAAAGTCAAGACAACACAATTTAAAAAGGGCATTTTCTTTTTGTCCAAACATTAATGAAATTTGCTTCAGAACTATTAGGTGCCTATGCCTTCCAACCCCCTCGGGCATAGATTAATTTTTCACTTTAGGATTTTCATTATTGAAGGGTACTGAAGGAATAAAAAATGATAACTTCTTTTTTTTAATTGAATAATAAGATTTTTAAATTTTTAATACATTGAGTGTATTAAAAGATGTAATAAATATATCATTTTTGCTTTAATCAGTGTCCTTAAGCACCCATTAATTAGAAAAGCTCTTTATTTAAACGTGAAAAATATAAATTGATTCTAAGGTCTTTGACAATTGTAAACCATGAACATTTAAATCCTTATTTACCTACAACATGTGCATTATAAGATAAAAATCATCACTCCTAGCCCATCTCCTTCATCTCCATCTTTATCACTCGTCACCGCATTCCCACTTCCATCTATCTTCTTCATCTTCATCATCGCCTCCATCACTACCTTCATAGCAACAATTGGGCATACCATATCATTCGTTTTAAATTTGTATATTTAATTAACCATTAAATTGATTGAGAATTGAGATTTTGGAGAAATTTGTAAATATTTGCTGTATTATACGAATGCTTGAGTCTTATTAATTATATGAGTTTATTGTTTTTTTATTTTCTGTTGTATGAATGCTTATTGAGTTTTATATAAATTTTACAGTTTACATGAGTTTATTGAACTATATAATAAATGCTTCAAATTTGTGAATACTTGCTGTATTCCGAATATTTGCATTCGTAAGAGACTGTCAAGCATGGGCAATGAAAATATTAACGAATAAGGTGTGATGTAAATTTAGGTTTTTTTTTTTTTTTTGAGGCAAGAAATCAAAACCGTCACCCACATGGAAAAAGTGGGAGTGGAGCGGGAATGGAGAGTGATGATGTGAAGGAAATGGTGGTGGAGGTGAGAATAGATAATATTGTAGTTGTCAAGAATCTCAAGACGAACTTAATTTTGTTTGGAATTAATCTGTACATAGATAACATTGTCATGTACGGATGTAGGGGGTTTACTCCCAATCTCCAGTAAACTTGACAAGGGACCACAAACGGACCTCATCGCTAATTTAGCAACGTGAAGTTTTTTGCATGTCAAAAAGATAGTCTTCGCATTTATATTTAAGGAAATAATTTGAAAAATATGAATGTAAGTAAAAATTAAACATAATTTATTAAATTATCCTTATTTCTCTTCAATACTTTAATTTTTCTCTCTTTCTTTATTAATGGTATTATTGATAAAAAATAATTAATATTACCTAAACTTTTAAAATAGATAATTATTTCTAGATAAAATAGTTTTTTTAAATAAATAATTATTCAAGTACAAAAAGAGTATATCACCATTCAATCTCGTAAACTTCTTCATGTTCTTAATAGAAATTTTAACTTTCTCTAATTACTACAAATTTTGGAACACAATTATTAGCTTCATAATTGACACGATAGAGTAAGAGAAAGACATAAATTGAAAATACTTCCTTTATTTTATAATAATCATTAAAAATCAAATAATATGCATATTAAGAAAAATAAAAAAATCTTGATAAATATAAAAAATTATAAGTTGACCCTTATATAGTTATTATTACTCATTTTAATAAATGTGTTGATTATTTAATTAATATATTTTTATATATGAAAAAAAATTAATATTACCTAGATAACTAAAATAGACAAATATTCTAAAATATTAAAAAAAAATCAGGTGTTAATATGAATGGGAGGGGGTAGCTTGTAAAATTGTGGTTAAAAAAAAAAAAAAAAAGAGAGCATTGAAAATGGAAGAAACCCAAGCCAAAGAAATAAGGGACCTACCTACCAGGTCATTAGAGGCATTGAGATAGAGATGGAAAGGTTGAGGGTTCAACGTTCAATCCCAAACAAGTTCACCTGCCTTCATTAAAACACTTTGAATTCACTTAAATGCAGACTTCAACGTACGTGACCAACTCGAAATAACCTTGCTTTCTTGGTCATCTTTCTTCATCATTCTCACCAGCAGGTTTCCTCTGTTTAAATGGCCCCAACCCACCTTGCGTTCCCTTCATTTATGTTCCCCTCTCTCTCTCTTCCAGTTTCAATCACTTCTCACACAGTAGAAACTGTCAGAAAAATTCAGAATCCACTGATATCACTCCTTTGCAATTCTCCTATCTACCACGACTACCGTACACAAACAAAGCAATTAATTCTAAATTTCTTTCGATGGAAGTAACCTATAAACATGAACTTATGAATCTTCAATATGAGAAGACAGGGTATGAATTAAGGACATTGACAATTTAGCGTCACTTTACGTATGATGTCAAGGCGAAGGTGTTTTCATTAGTTATTTATTAGTATTGTCCGTGAATCCATATGCATTAATTCTTTGATAGCGCACATATAATCAGGAATATGGTTGCCGAGTCTGCTGCCACCTGCGCAAGCAACTCTTGTAATAAAAATTGTAAAGAGCTGGTAGGTTCCTATCGTTTTATGCATATTAATTAATACGCTTATTGGAAAAAAAATCAATATAAATATATTAATTATAAGGTATCTTCGGTCACCGTTCTCTTAGCTCCATAACCCGATCTTCATCATTAGGTTCACCACACTCGAAGTTTTACATTCAATTCGTATTAATAGGTCATGTATGATATACTTTTAACTTTGGAATAAAATAAAAATATATGTTTTTGGGGTTAAGGTGTGTTTTGAGGGCATGATCTGAAAATAAAAAATAACATCCAATACTCACTTTAATTATTAAAAAATATTAAATATCTTTAAATTTAAAAATTAGCAAATTTTCAATTAAAAATAATAACTTATTGTACTTGGTTTTTTGTACATCAGATATTGTACTTTAAGGGCCTATAATGAAGTTTCAAATTAAAAACTATATCATAAGATGTAGTTAACTAAGACCAGGGACCGATCGACATTTGGATCTTCGGGGCATATGTCGCCACTGATCGTATATATATATATATATTTATTTATTTTACCCTCATTATTAGATTATTATGTTTGACTCCACGGGAAGAAAAAATTATGTTAAACTTTTAATTATAAAATATAATATTTTATACATGTTACAACAAACATTATATAGTATATATTAAAAGTTTATTAACCTTATACTATCATATCTTATCCTATCAGATCTTATACTATTAGGTTTATCTTATCTAACATCCAAACGAGCCCTTACTAGTTAGGTTATACATGTTTTAGCCCTTGAACTTTAAAATTGTACAATAAGATTCTTAAACTTTAATTTATAATATGTAAAATTTTGTACTGTCTTTTCATTAAATTTTCATTAAATGCTAGAGTTTAATTTCTATATATGCACTAATATTGTAAAAAAAAAATTACACTTTCATTCAATCAAATCATAATTTAAATGATTTTTCAAGTAGTTAGTGTGAGATTTAATCACTTTTACTAATGTGATAATATATTATTAAATGATAGCATAAAATTTATACTGTCATCAGTGTATAGAAATTAAACTCTAAGTACTAATCAAGTTGTTCGCATGTTACAAGTTTCACGACTAAAACTAAAACATAAACTGAAGTGATATATATTAAATTTTTTAAATCATTAAATTTGGTATAAAAATTCACATTACTTGATTGTGACAATTTTTGTTAATGTGTAATAGAAAAATTAGATAAAAGGATTTGAATGCATATCTTAAAATGTTTAAGAGTTGTATTGAACTTTTTAAAACTTTGAGGACCAATGCACACATCGTTAAGTTAAAGGGTGTAAAGTAGAGTTTTTGCTTAATACAATTATTAATCCTTAACACCACTCTCCTCATTTGCAATCTCTCACAATATATATAGTCTCCCATCTGAACTTCAAGTTATTGTCCAACCCACGGAACTTAACACAAATTACATAAAGGCTCAAAGCCTAAAGCATCTTGAGTTACACATTGTTGATATGAAGCTTGCGTGGATCGCTATAGGCCTTTAAATTGAATTGACTCATAGTTGTTTTGAAAAATTTTTATTTACACACAAATCTAACAAGATAACTCATACTTACACACAAACTTATTATAAATAAAGGTGGTGAGACTCATAATTAAGAGATTGTATTTTAAATAAATTTAGTGGGATTCACTTTAATTGTGAGTGTCTATAAATTTGAGTTATTGAAATTGTATCCATAGAAGAATCTCTCATCTGTTTATAAAGTTATAGAATTGTCGGAAGTTTGAACTTTCTCACGTTGATTTTTCTTTGCAATTTTATTAGCTTTTGTCAACATATAACTATAACATTTTAAATTGTGGCTTTAGTTTAGCCATATCACGATCTTGTTGTAGTCATTGTAAACTGGTACCGGTAATTGAGTGCTATGGCCCATTAAGATATAGAGAAAATTATGTTGACCTCCCTTGAGGTTTAGTGAAATTACATATATCACCCCTCTATTTTTCAAATCTTACAATGACCTCCCCTAAACTTTACTAACTTTTGCACTAACCACTCATAGAGTTAACATTCCGCTAACATTGCAACAGAAGTTAGATCATGTGTCGTGTACATGATATTTAATGGCAGAGTTGTAATTAATTAAAAGATTTTAACATATAAAAAGACTCAAACATCCTTATTTTGAATAGCTTGAAATTTGACACCATTCATTATCAGATTCACTTATGGCTACTACTTGTTCACTTACTACAACCTCACTAATTTCATTCTCAGTCACTAAATTATCAACATTTATAAAATCAGCCATTACACTAGGATTCAGAGACTAGCTCATTCACGTCATTTAGATGCTCAATCACAACATTAGTAATTGCACTTGCCATAACACTAGAAAACCAAAAAATTCCAATGTCAATAATTAACACATAAATAAATTACAAGTAAGAGTGGTGACATAATTTAGGAAAAATATGTTCAAATCACAATCAATTTTTGAAGCAAAGAAACCCCTTCCTAAGGCCTCGAAGGTTAGTTCTAGTGTGATAATGGAGAATAACAAAGTGAATCTAAGATTAACTTGGTGATTGTTGCGCTGCGCCATCGTGTGATAGGTTAGGTCGCGGTGTTCGTCGCCGTGGGAGTGAGGTGGTTGGATGGTGTCGCTATCTCGCAGATTTGGTGGCGCCATCACTGCCTGGTAATGCTCCGCCACTGATCTAGTCGCGTTGCCTCACGAATCTAGTCGCGCTGCGGAGCGGATGTGGTCGTGAACGCCGCCTAGTCGCATAGCGCTTAGTTGAGGTGGTGTCCAGCCTTGTCGCCGCAAGTAGAGGTGGTTCGGAGGCTATGGGTCTGTCCGACTCCACCGCGGTCCGGCCGCGCAAGTGGTCTCGTTCGGTCTTCTCACCATTGCAATTTGGGGGTGGGTAAGTTCGGGTTTCTTCTAGTGAGACTAGAAAATGTGTTCAGAGTTTATTGGTGTTATGGTTTGAGGGCATTTTGGACAAAAGGCTTTTATTACTAACGGTGTTAAGTTGTATTTGACAGAAGAGAGTTCATTGTTAGATGGACAACTAGAAGGTGTGTGTGTAATTTCATTGAATCTCTGGGAGGTTAATGTAATTTTCTCTAAGATATATAATGGCGATCTAATGTGGTTGTGGTAGTGGTTAAAATCAAAATTAGTGATGGATTCTGAAAATTTAAGTAATAGGAGCAGTGATAATAAATAAGTATAAGAGTGAATACCCTATTTGGTCTCTCAAGATTTTTGCGTAGACTATTCATCTTTTAAGAAAAGAAATTAATCTTGTGGTTAAGATTGAAAATGATAGACACATTAGTCATTCTATTAGTTTTTCGTCAGTGAACTTACACATATGACACAGTATAATGATGACGTGCCATTAAAACGTTAGAGTCAAGTTAAATGAAGCTATTTTAGAGCATATTACACTCATTTTAATGTCTAAAATTGCACAAAATGAATTACTTTATGACTTATAATAGAGATTTAGATGACTCATTTTGTAAATTTCAACCACTAAAATGAGTTATTTTAAACTCTATTCAACTTCAAATGACATATACATCATTTAACATCATGTTAGCAGGTCAATGTGCAATTCTATTAGTATTTAAATAATCAAATACATACAGAGAGACTAATGTGTCCTATTATTAAAATCTTGAGAGACTAGGTTTAATTTTAGTTTTTGAGGGACTAAATAGCCTTGCGAAATTTTCTTGAGGGACTACATGAGTTATTTACTCTATTAAATAACTCCTTTATATATTTTTAATATTTTATATTTTTAATTATAATTAATTAAATTTTAATTTTAAAATAAATATTAACTCAAAATATTTTATTATTGATCCTTAATTTTATATATTACATATTATTTATTATTTATTTTAAATATTTTTTTCTATTCAATATTTATTATTTTATTTTAGTTAATATTTATTAATTATAATTACTTTTTAATTTTTATTATATATTGCTTAATGATATCATATATTATTTGTTAATAATATTTATTTATTATGAAATAATTTTATTTATAAATTTTTTACTTATTATTATTTATTTAAGAATTATTTTATTTTAATGAAATATTAAAAAATAAAAGTATTCTTATACGTTAAAAGCTAATCAAACTTAATACGAAATCCTCATGTTTTATTAAATTATATAGCATTTTAACGTATAAGAGGATTATAATGTATAAACTTATATAATGTATTATCTCACCAAATAATATATAAGAGTATAACGTATAGTATAAGTTTATACTATTATGCCTAATTCAACATATACCAAACACACCCTAAAATAGAGTTTTCTCTTGTATTAATTTGTGCAAAAACCCAGCCCGAACACCTGGCCCGCCACACCCCATGACATTATAGCGATAAACCTTTCCCTTGCATTAGCCTTGGTCTACAAATAAGTTAATAGTCTAACCACATCATAGCAATGGCTTTATCTTACAAATAGAGAACTAGTTACGTTAATTTTTGCTTGCGCATTGCCCTCAACATGTACATTCTCTAGGAGATGAAGATTCGTCCAAGGTGAGAAAAACTAGGAGGAAGAATTTTTTAGGTGTCTTTGTTTATCGGGATGAAAGTTTGTGTGTTTAGGGGTTTGATCTATGGTGGTAGTGTGTTTGTTTAAGGTTTGGAGCTTGGATGGATAACAACAATGGATGTTCTTGAAGAAGAAGAAAAGAGTTTGAGATGGAGAGGAAGAGAGGATTTTTTACATAACCTGGTGCTCAAGTTTGGCCAAAAAAATTGATAGAAAGAAATGAGAGAGTGTAAGTGTGAGAATGTTTGAAAAAATTAAACTGAAAGTGAAATGGGGGGGGTTGCTGAGCCTTGGAGGGGGATTAGGTGGGATTTTTTTTGTGTCCTGAGTATGGGGATTAGGGTTAAGGGTGGGTTTGATTAGGGAAATGGTTAAGACTTGGTAATTAGGTGTTTAGGACACTCAAGACAAGGTTAGAGGGTTGTCTTACATGTTTAATTAGGCTAAACTCAATAAATTCAAAATTCAAATGCAACATGGTCCCTAATCTTAAGGGAAAGTAGGAGAGATAAAGTACCTTTTGTCCTCTACTTTTGTTTTTATATCTCATAAAACACTTTTTGTCTCTTTCTCACTAATTTTTTATTAATAATGAAATTAAGTTTCTCTAACCATCTTGAGCCTCAATTAACTCAAAATAATTATTTTGACTTAAAATTAATTAATAAAAATAATTAATCTTTAACTAGAGTCTAATATTATCTATATACCCTTAATTACTTTAATTAAGCTTAATTAGCATTGACTAAGGGTAAAATAGTAATTTTACACAAAAACTCCCCAAACTCATCCAAACATCATATATCCCCTCAAATTAACATATGCAACTCCCGAGTAATGATCGGGTTCCTCTCACTTAATCTTACGTTAAATGACCTTAGGGACATTTTGGTAATTTCTTGTATGGGAAAAATCAAGAATTGTAATTTTCGCATTGATTATTATCTAAAAAACATATAGTCCCCTTCAAATATTAAACTAGCCTTTTGAGGATGGTCAAGACCTGTCCTTAATTCCCGTACAAAGCTAACCTTATGGGGCATTTTGGTCATTTTGCATATAAGGAAAAATCGAGAGCGTTACAACATCCACGACCAGTTTGAAGAAAACATTGCACGTGTGAATAACCCTAGACAATACAATTATTTAAAGACGTCACAATTATTTACCGTTTTGATATTAATCATGGATTGATTTATAAATTATGATTCATATGAGGATGTTTACCCCATCTTTATTCAAACTACATTAAATGTAAAAAATTATGAGGTTTTATGCATGACATGTCATATAAGGGCGTTCATGGGGTGGATTCCCCACGTGTTGGTCACATTCCTAAATCGAGTAGTGACACAAAGCTTGGAAAGGAGTTTAAAGCAATTCGAATTATAGTAGTATCTGGAGAGACCGTTATATCGGTCTATCACCTATAGTAGTCAACAGAGGACGTTTCTATATGGTGTAGTAGACACAAGACAACGACTGCTATAGTGGTCACTAAAGGGAAAAAATATGACTAGACCGCTATAGCACTCTCCTGAAGATTTTGTGGTGTAGTGCTATAGCCCACTATAGAAGTCATGTGAATATAGGCTTGGTTCATTAGTGCATCATTTTATGTTATGGGGCCCTATTTTTGATATTTTGATGATGTAATATAAAAAGTCCACATATCAAAACAATAGAGGATCACTTGGGGCTACCTCTTTTTCACCTTCTACTCTCTTTACTCTCTCCCTCTAGAATCTCTCCCAATTCCTACCTCCATTTTACATTCCATTTACAGTTCTAGATTTATCTTTCAGAGTTACAGTTCCAAAGGATCCAAGGATTTTGTTTTGAGACTCCATTATTTTGATGCAATTTATGCACGGTTTGGCTTTCCAATCTTTCTTTCTTTTATCTATGTCTTATATTTTTGTATTGATTGAGCAATTGTATTTGTGAGAGAGTCAACACTGATTATGCTTATCTTTGCAATTGTGAGTGTCATGCATAGTTAGGATTTCAATTGGGCATAATTTAACTGATAGTTTAAAGTATGTTTAATTGGTAAAGGAGATTGGAAGTAATTCTGATAAGAATTAGATTATTGTAATTGATATTTAAATTGGCATAAGCATATAGAGGTTGCGATTGTGATTTCCTGGCTTTCGTATTTGTCAAACTCTTAGTTAGTTGTATGATTGTGTGACTGCCAAGTAGAATTATGTCACTAATTGTGTAATTGTGAATTAATAAAAATAACTCTTCGTGAATTACTTTTTTGAGTCATTGATAATATAATCCTAGATCTATAAGAATCCTTGTGTGGGTAATTTATTTAATTAAATTTTTCTTCCTTTTACTTTATTAATTTTGGCAAACAAAACTTAATTTTCAATTGGCTAGTAACACTTTCCTATGAGACCACTTGAGTTGTATCTTTTACTATATTTTTGGTACAACTAACTACATTAATAATTTTAAATTGTTTTTGAGTCACAACAGCTCATGTTATTAGGAAAATATAGCTTAAATTGCTAAGAATTAAATTTATATCCCAAATTATGTTTAAAATATATTTATAATCTTTTTGGAATTTTTCGTGGTCTTTGTAGTTGTTTTTGGCCTTCTGTAGTTTCTTTCAATTTTTTGTAACCAATTTTGTTGTGAGTCTAATTTATGTAATTTTACTCAAGTCCCAAGGTCATTCTTATCTTTCACATTTGGGGTGAAGTAATTGTCGCCCTTTTTAGGAAATGGTCATACCATCCTATAGTTCTCATATTAAGGATTATTCTTGTATGTCACGGCCCAAATAATTCTTACCATGTCTACTAGAAACTCTACTGTATTTAATAAAGATGTGAGAGATGTAACACTCGGCAATTTCAAATTCAAGGCTAGGTTAGGGTTATTTTCATAATTTAACTTACTGGATCTGGGTTCTCCCCTAACCGTGGCCCGACAGTGCAAGGACCTAACTTTAATTATTAAAACTCTAGGACATAATTTGCAAATAAAATCCGGAGTCATTTATATTTTCAAATAGTTTAGGGACTAAATTGCAATTTTGAAAAAGTTAGCTACTATTTCTCTTTTTTTTTTCAAAAAAATTATATAGTAAATTTGGGATGTTACACAAATGTTGGAGCCTAGGTGCTCACTATGACAGATTTTGATGCCTTTAGCTGACTTGGCACCTAGGCGATGATAATAGAACTAAAGCAATTTGACACGTTCAAATATGAAAAGGAGAGAAGTTGGGGGAGGGTGTCTTGGTTGGAAACCTGCGGCGAAATATCTCCAACATTATGAGGAAGCAAAGAACCGCCAAAGGAGGAGAGATTGAAGACTCATTCACTCCAAATCTTGGGTTTTGCATGTTTTTTTCTCTCTTTTCTTTGTTTTGCATTCTTTAATAACACAAGCCACTATACTATTTTGTTCGAGATAAGGTGAAGGGGGTGAATTGATATTGAATTTTTGTTTGTTTGATGTTTTAAATGATAGATTGAAAATTCATACTTTTTTATTATTTCAGTTTGTGAAGTGGCTTTCTCACGAATTGTTTAGGTCTCATTCTTGAATTGGAAAATTTGTATATGTTCAAGTTTTAGAGGTAAATTTCATAATTTTCAAGGTTTGGAATTTATCATATGATTATATGGGTTTTGGGATTGTGTGCTTGAACCCTCTCTTTGCCTACTACTATGGAGGTAATGGTCAATGGCTCCAATAGAGTTGCCATGTGCATGCAGAGAATGACATGTGGCATTTAAACTATGAGATTAGTAATCAGGTTAAGAATACTAAAGGGTAAATTAGTCATTATCTTAGTACTTATTATTTTATATTTTTTTACAAGTTTGTTGAAAAAGATGACTTAAAAACAAATAAATTAATTTATATTATTTTTTATAATGAATTTGGTTGGTTCGAATTCCTCTTAGGTAACAGTGTTCTTTTAATGTACAGTTTTTTTTCCATTTAATATTTATTTGATTTTAGTAAATTTTAATTGATTTTAATATTTATGTTGTAAAATTTTTTACTTTTAATGTCATTATTTTTAATACTTAATTTTTTCAATTTTTTAATTTGTAATTTGTAATTTGTAAAAATTTGGTTTGTCCGAATTGTATATGGTGTAAAATGCTTTTTTATTTTATTTTTTGTGTAAATATTTTGTAATTAATTAATTTATATTATTTTTTATTATGAATTCTGTTTGTCTAAATTCCTTGTTAGCAACAATATTTTTTTCAATCCAATTTGTTGAATTGCATATAATGTATAGTGTTTTTATTTTTCCTTTCAAATTGTATGTAGTGTAAAATGATTTTTTATTTTATTTGTTGTGTAAATATTTTGTAATTAATTAATTTATATTATTTTTTATTATGAATTCTATTTGTCTAAATTCCTTGTTAGCAACAGTATTTTTTTTTCAATCCAGTTTGTCCGAATTGCATGTAATGTCCAGTGTTTTTATTTTTCCTTTCAAATTGTATGCAGTGTAAAATGCTTTTCTATTTTATTTGTTGTATAAATATTTTGTAATTAATTAATTTATATTATTTTTTATTATGAATTCAGTTGTCCAAATTCCTTGTTGGCAACAGTATTTTTTTTTCAATAAAGAAATTTTCTTGTTCGACCGGCCTTCCCTGACCATCAGTAAAGAAATTTCCCTTCCTAGGTCCAAGGTTGAAACCACAAGCAAACAAGCCCCACGAAGCAACTACACTCAGAGCAGCCCTTCCCCGAAAATTTGCGACTAAATGTATTGGACTCACACTCCTCATTTCAATGACTCCAATTATCGTTTCCCCTCCAAATCTCCTCGTTGTTGCCGTTGACGTCGCCATTGCTAGTGACCTTTTTCTATTTTCCCATTGCATTTTATCTGGTTTCCCTTTCTCTTTAACATTTCACATTAAATTTGCCCAACAATTATATCTGATCTATTTTGTCCTTACAATTAACCTCGTCTATGTGCTTCATTAACACATTGGTCCATGGCCCATAACGCCACGTCTCGTTTCCTATTGGCCAGCTTCTGCAATGTGGGCATGGACCAACAACTCCATGTGAGAATGCCCCTTATTCAGACATGATCAAAGAATGAATTTGTTTGGGTGACAAAAAAATTGATTCTACCAAGAAATTGGAGTCAACTACCCGTACTCCTTACTTTAATCTATTATTATCCGACTCAAGTAATAAGAATTCGTTTGATCTTATGAAAAATTTCAGTCTCATCCAAAACCTCTTATGCTTATGAATATTATTAGTTTTCGTTAATTTTTCTAAAACTATAACCTGTTAAAACTTGCTTTGCTGATTTCAGTTTTTTGTTTAGGGTTGTCTTCAATCCAAAAAAGAGTTTTTCCATTTTATGAGCCATAGTATTGGATGTCATTAGTTGACATTTGCCATGTATGTTCGAGAAACATGTATCCCTCATGTGTATGCCTATACTATGAGCTGAAAGAGCATGACGATCATGATAATGGAGTGTTAGTAGCAATTGACGAGGAGTTCAGTAAGGCATATGTGCTAGGAGATATGAAAATTCTAGCTGAGGATATATCAATCATGCTAGTGTTTTTATCTCCCAAAATGAAATTAAGGTCTGCAAATCGATAGCTGTCAGTTTTTCTTACATTATGTAAAAATAAATGATTTATCATTCTCATTTCTTGTTTGTTATTCTTATACATATCTATGATAATTATTTGATAAGCATTCTAACTGATAAGATAAGCATCACAGCTGTGAAAATAGCTGGCTATTGTTTGGTTAGAATTTACTGTTATCAGTTAGTTATTTAGTTGGCTCTTGTAACAGCTTTCAATCTTGTATCAGCTATATAAAGACTCGTGTACCATCCTTGTAAACAAGCTTGAGAATACAATACAATACATTTTCAGATTCATTTACTTTCTTTGTTTCTTCTTGTATGCAATTATTCAATTCTGTTTCACTAACATATTTGATTGTACACGTGGAGTCATACGACTAAAACATCCATGCTTAAATGTAATAGTTTGGGAAACGTAACCTGGCTGTTTAGTGTCTAGTCCATTAGTAAATAGTAGCAAGCATAGAGCTTGCGGAACCTCTAGATTGTATTTTGGATATATGCTAAAAATTTGAACATAATTGCCTATGCAGAACCCCAAAAGCTTAGTTTTGCTAATCCTGAATAGCAAGGGGAATATTGACAACAGAATAATAATTAACGTAATATACAAAAGAGAAAAAAAAAGCATAGTACTTCTATAACAATTTGTGGATATTGTTATGAGTTAAGTATAACCCTTATATCTAGAATGCTATTACATTCTCACTCTTAAAAAATTAGAAGCAAAACAAACATTAAAAATCCTTGAAAGGAAAGTGCATGCACTACACAAAATATCGTACTCCATTAAGCGTTCATTAAAGTAGAACTTCATACATATGTATAAATAAATTCTTGTAGCCATTAAAGAAAAGATGGAAATGATATTTTTTTGCTTACAAATAAGACCAAACATATACTGTTAATTCATGGAATATTACCTTGATTAATTTGTCCAACAACAACAAACCGGCGCCAATACCAGTGTTTGACCCATATGTTATACATCGAATCCAACGGAATTCCCTTGGTTTCAGGCAAGAATAATATAATGAAGATGGTAATCACTGCAATCCAACCCGCATAAAATAGGAATGTCCCAAATTTAAAGTGGCATAGCATTGTCAAGAATGTCTGGGATAAAACAAATACGATTAATAACTGCACACCAATTGCAATGCTTTGTCCAGCGGATCTGATCTTTAAGGGGAAAATCTCACTTGGAATTAGCCAACAAAGAGGCCCCCATGACCAACCAAAACCAGCAGCGTACAAACAAAGCATCACTAGTATCAGTATAGCATTTCCCTTTGACACATCCTCTGTACCTTGAACACCACTAACTAGTGCTAGAATAATGGCCACTGCAATCTTCATTATGATGACATGCATATTAATTAGTTCCAATCATTTGTATTTAAGACATGCATCCAACTTCAACCTCAATAAAGATCATACTACAACAAATATGATAAATGATCCCCAAATAATGTTTTGGGATGATTTGGATTTAAAATGCATTTTATGTTATCTCTTTTCAACAAAGTCCTAAAAAAGAAACTTTCTAATATAATGTTTGAGATATATTTTTATGGGTTATCAAATACTTGATCATAAGTGTTTGAGACTTTATAATAATGTAATTTATTTTTATTTTAAGAACAAATTTGAACTTTACATATCTTGAAACAAATGAACTAAATTCATCAGTGAGGGCTCAAAAACATATGCTTGATGGATTGAAGTAGTGGTGAATGATGTGCCTATACATCGCAATTCATATGCTTGATATGGTGAATATGATTCTATTTAATGATATGAATGCATATTGTAGTAATTCATGTATCCAAAATAGAAAGATATGATTATGGGTGAATATATAGAATGACTAAATATGCATATACAGCGATTCATGAATTGATGCACAATGAATACTTAGGATTCCTGAGAGTAAGAAAATCACTTGCTCCAATTCATTTATTAATTGACACATAAGTTTTGCGGGTCATTATTGTCTCTCATTTCCCCTTACATTTTTAATACAATAGCTAATTTGTCAATCAATAAATGAAGAACAAATATTTTATTTTGGGCACCTAAGAATTTCTCTTGATGCACTCGATATCATAATTTGCATATGATATGGATCTTATCTCATATTTAAATAAAGACAAAAAATGATTGTATATAATTTGGTTACCATGCAGACGAGCATTTGAATGCCTCCGACAATGAACAAGAACCTTCGACCAAAGCGATCAACAATGGCAGTGGACACCAGAATAGAAGCAAGATTGACGAGTCCAAGTATAACGGCCGAGAGCAAAGCAGCGTCACTGCCAAAACCCACAGACTGAAAGAGGTTAGGTGCATAGAATGCAACAATGTTGATCCCTGTAAGCTGCTGAGACAACGGGATAGAAAACGCCATCACCAACTGGGGTCGGTACTGCCTCTCAAATATGGTGACAAAGCTCTCTTGCTCCACGGCTTTTGAAACTTGCGACCACTTAATCACCTCTTCCAATTCGGGTCCCACATCGGTTTTAGGGCCCCTCACTTTACGTAGGGCTTGTCTTGCTTGGTCTATCTTGCCACGCTCCACCAAGCTGCTGGGAGTGTCGGGGATTAGGAAGGCACCGATTGTCATTATGGTTGCTGGGACTGTGGCTAGCCCAAGGGAGAGTCGCCAACCCCATGGGTGCTTGGCGGTTCCGAAGTTTATGCAGTTGGCAGCCACCACGCCAAGACCTATGAAGAATTGGAAGCCTGTGTTGAATGCACCTCGCCATTTTGGTGGAGCAATTTCTGAGAGGTACACCGGTGTGGCCTTTATTGATTGTTGTAGCATGTAACAAACATCATAAGGTTCCATTAGTAGAGATTGAAATGCAGTAAAGACCACACTGATTGTAGCATGTAACAAACATCACTTGGTTCGGTTAATAGAGATTAAAATGCAATGAAGACCATATGTGCATTTTTTTAAGTTGCTAAGTAATTTATAATTTGAGAAATGTTGTAGAAACTAATCGCAAATGTTATCAGTCAACGAGATGTCTAGATTTTTTTTTTTTGTTTTTTTTTGTGGGTTGTGAGATGTCTAGTTTTTATATTTACGTCGTTTGTCATGTTACATACATTCGTATGTGTGTGGTATATATATATATATATATAAAATTTCTATTCACTTATCATATAAAATTATTTAATTTATACTGTCATTTAATAAAATTGCATGAAATTGCCATATAATATTTTTTTGTGAAGTTAACTATATATAACTACTCACGGTGACATGACAGTCACAGAAACTATTTCCATGTTCAAATACCACACTTTTGGTTTCAAAAAAGTTCAAAAACCAAAGTAGTTTATGAAATGATACTATTGGCAAGTTAATTCTCATGTTTCATTTTTTCTCTCCCACTTTGTGTTAGTTACTCCCCACTAATCCCAATACTTTTACACTTCATAACCTCCGTCTCACACATTAAACCCTATTTAAACTCTTCGTCTCCAACCTTAAACACTTTTATCTCAACCATTCATCTTCTACCTCAAGTCCTCATTGTTCTTCAATCTTCTTCCAACCCAAACACTTCACCTATTTTTCAAACTCCAGAATCAATAGTTAAGGAAGGCAACTCAATCTCCTCACCAGACGCTTAGGATTTCACATGTTTAATAAACCTAATATGCAAGAGCACTATGCTGAGAACTTCTCTCAAAAGAGTTTCCCCTAAGAAGACTCTAAGAAGGGAACTCCTAAATGAAGTTCTTGTCTTGAAAGAAGTTTTCTTATTCCAAGGATGGGAGGATTTTCTAGAAATTTCTGAAAGGTATTCCCTAGCATGGTGATAGCCTTCTACTTCCAGCTTCAAGGCACTTCATAAACTCCTCTTCGTTCTACCATTAGAGACACTACACCATTGATGTGGGGCCTTCAGGATTGGCGAAGATAGTCAAGCACCCTATAAGGGAATTGTGTGCTTGTCCTAGCAGCTGGCCTCACACCATGGGAGAAAATGAAGGAGTATTTTGTACAAACCTAGTGAGATTATCATTGGCATACTTAGCCAGGGCTAGGAAAGTTTTTGATGTTGTTCAATTCACTATCCTACATAGACTAGGTAGCACTAACATGCTCATGGGGATGGACTGCATGTTGCTATACCCTATCCAAGAAAGGGTGAATCTGCCCAGGCTCATAATGGACTATATGCTGAGTGCCATTGTTAAGGAGAAGAAAAGAACTGTTGTAGTTCCCTATGGCATGCTTTTGACTGAGATGTTTGAGTATATGGGTTACTCTTGTTAAAGAATGGTATGAGTACATGCTAAGCAATGAGTTCACTATGAACTCATTTAAAATAGTAAGAAGAACAAAAAGGGAGCTAAAAAATAAGCTCTAGAAAAATAAGCCCTAAGAAAAGGGAAGAGATGAAGAAGAAAGATGATTAAAGAAAGCCTAAAGAAAAAGGCAAAGAAAGAAGAAATAAGAGAAATGAAGAGGAACCTAGTCCTACCTTCAAAAGTGTTAATGATGAGGATTCTGAAGGTCCTGAGTCTAATAATGTACCTATCATCAATCTTGAAAGGAGGACAAAGCAGAGAGAAGAAAAAAGACAAAAGCTTGAAATATCTTAAGCTTGTCAAGCTTCAAAAATTAAGGCTAATCCTTATAAAGTGAAGAACCTAGGAGGAGGCCTGATAAGCTTTCTATTAGAAGGCAAGATATTGCACAAGTAGAGAAACCTACCCAAAGATGTCTTAGAAGCTTTCTAATTTTGAGAGAGATACTTGATGCTAAGCAAGCAGGGTATGTTGTTGATGATAAGGACTTTTCTAAGGATGAAGAGGCTGAAGAAATCCTCAAAGAGAATAAGATTCTACAAAGAAAAGAGGAAAATGGAAGAGATACAAAGAGTCCAACAGGCCAAGGGGATTTAGAAGCTCAAGTACAAGAAGCACAAGGTACCAATCTTTGAGCCCTTTGTGTTAACTCAAGATCAACCATCAAGGCCCATGACTGAACAATTTGGGTACACCCTTCTCCCTATTTCTATTGCTACTCAGAAACCAAAACCCCATCAGAAACCACTTCTACTGTTAACTTAGCCAATGCTCTAAAGACTGCACTTGAGATAAGTGCTATGATAGAGAAAGTCATTGAACAAATCATGAAGAAAGTGGCCTCTGAGAAAGAACATGAGAAGGTGGTTCCTGAAAAGGATAGGATAACTGAGAAAGTGGTTCCAGAAACGTTCTGGTGATGCCATGTCTCTGAACCAGTTCTTGAAAACCGTTTTTAAGAGTATGGAAGAAGAATCACATTTTGAGGGGAAGGGGATTGAAAACTTGAATTTTTACATAAGTTAGCTATCAATACCCTTAACCTATTGTTAAGGAGCCAGAAGAAGAAGAATAACTTGTTGAACCATCCACTCGCTCTTGCTCTGAAGATCATACCTCAACCTCTTATCCATCAGAATTACATCCTTAGAGGAAGGTGATGAGGCTTCAGAACTTGGCTCTCATCAAAATGATGTCCATGCTCCTGCTACCATTGCCAATGCTACTCTACTACTATTGGTACTTGTCCTACCTTACACCGCTCCTATTGCTATTGCTACTGAAGCTGAAACTAAGCTAGAAAAAGCTCAGAAATCTCAAGAATATAGAGAAATAGTTCCTCTTGAGATTCTTGAAGATCAAGCTACACCAAGACTCTCTTGCACCTACCATCCATCTTCCTGCACAACCTTAACCTCAACAAAGGTCTCCACTGCATCTCACTGAGACTCATTTGTTATGCACAATCAAAGAGATATGGCTACAAGACTTGACAAAATAGAAGCCTCAAATAGAGAGCTTGGACCCCAACTAAGAAGACATGAAGAGCTATTGTAGATTCTGCATGAGTTGAGAAAGGAGGCCAGTGATGGGTTGACCTAGTGCAAACTTCTTTTGTTGAAGACAAAATGGGGAGAAAGAGTGGAGAGATAATCTTTTGCATAAGTGTCAAAGGTCATGTGTTGAGAGGAAGCTTTGAAAAGCTCTTGAGCATACATGCATATCATTTTTTTTATTTTAGAAATTTGTTTTGAACAATTCCTATTTGTTGCTTATGCTCAAATACTTATATACATTCTTATAGTTCAGAAATTATGTTCCTTTTGTTTCTCGTAATATCATTTTATGTTCTAATACTTATTATACTAAAATACCTTAATCTATCAATGTTTATATTCATGACAGGCTCTTTTATGTATTTCTGTCATATATGTTGAGTTATGAAATCTAACATTAGTTCTCTAAGCCAAGTGTGTGTTCTGAAAAATTGGAGATAATAGTGTTGAATTCTAAGTTTTGATATAAGACTTCTATCTCTATATAATTTTGCTTCTTGAAATACTCTATCTCCTATAAGCTCTGATACTTTACATATTGAGTCTGTTTTGATACTTTACGTGTTTAGTTTCTGAACTTTAAAACAACTTCTAATACAAGTTATTCAAACTTGATGAGAAACTTAAGAAAATCTTTGACTCACAATGACAAACCTTAAGAAAGCTCACTTTTTGAAATAGGCTAAGTTGTAAGACAAAAATTGTATTAAGTTTCTAAAAGAGTATTTAAGGTTCTAATCTTAAATTTCTTTCAAAGAGTTCTCCAAAAGATTTCTCAAAATTTAATTTGTCATCATAAGAAAAGGGGTAGATTATTAGCTCTAGAATCTATTAGAAAGTTATGTTTTGAGTGGAAATGAAGTAAAGTTTATTAAAATATTTTGAAAAATGACTAATGTTTTGGTTGAGTGTCTGGAGTATTTAGAGGTCTATTCTTGTAACATATAAGTTCAATTCATGACATATTTTTTACAATATCATGTTTTAGAATTATTAAAATCTCATTTAAAAAAATTCAGAGTTTACATGATGTGAAAAATAGCTTAGAAAATGAACTAAGATATGTCGAAACATGAGAAAGCAATATGAAACATCAGAAACCAAGTATGGATCTTCAGAAAGTGATTCACGCATTTAGAAAGTGTGCTATCCATTGAAAAAATAAATTTCTCATGAGTATATCATCATTATAATCTTTAATCACTTTGGCAATCATCTTTGAAGAACTCTACATGTTTAAAATATCATTATAAAGCTCATAGATAAGCTCAGGAGATCAACATGAAAAAGCTCAGAAAGTGTGAAATCACTTCAAAAAGCACATCTACTTTAGAAATCACACTTAGTCAAATAGAAACTGAAGAGAATTTGAATTTCAAATTTACTCAACATTCAAAAAAGTATTGATAGTGACATATTATCCTTGTACTTGGAAAATTCCTCGTATTCTAGAAGAAAAGGTTCAGAAAACCACGATTAGAAAATAAAAGTTATTTCTGAAAGATTATTCAGAAACTAAAATGTCAATGTTTCTGCACCAATAAGGACAGTACACAACTCGGCTACCTTTCTAGAAGATAGTACCTAGGACACAAAAAGAAGATCAACACATGTCAAAAGGAGATGAAATTAAGGAACAACGGTCTAATTCAAAATCCAAATATAAAAGGATAAAGCTTTCAAACGTGAAGAAGACTTTTGCATGAAAATGCTAAAACCATCTAATACTTTTTGAAGTTCAACTTTACATATTGTAATAAGTTTCTATATAAAAATTCCTCTTTCTTGTACTCATTAGAAAACATTCTCTTCTAAGGAAGAATTTAGAAAGAAGTCTTTCAAGTTTTCATCTAAACATTGTTTTATCTTTAGAAGACTTGAGTGTTCTTTGTTGGAGTGTACCAACTCAAATCATATATTTGTATTTTGATCCAGGTAGTGATCAAGTGAGTTTAGCTTGAAGAGGCTATGACAAAGACTACTTGTAAGTGATAGTAAATTGGAACCTATGGAGATAGCTTGAGAAAGCTATTAAAAAATTATCTTACTTTTTCTAGGTTGAGAAAGTGTTTGTTTAGTGGAACTTAACAAGTTTGTTGAGAATTAGATGTAGGCAAAGTTTAGACAAACTAGTATAAAATATTTGTGTAACATCTCTCTCCTTATCCTCTTATCTTTTAGCAATCATTTCTATTTCTGTTATATGTTCACTAGAAATCCTTTAAGACAATTTCTAAAGTTTGTTTGATTATTACTCGTTTAGAAAGTCACCTTTAAAGTACAATAACTCTTGTTTTCACTACCTTCAAGTGAAAAATATGATAGTTTTGTTTAGTATTTCAGAATTTGAAGTAGATTAAAGCACAATTCAACCCCTCTTCTTGTGCTATTTTCTACTTATACTATAGATTATAGAGATTTGGTTAACTTGCAAACCAAGTTTTCCTTCCTTGTTCATGAAACCTTCTGTTAGAACATGTATATTTCTTCTTCAATTCTCCATGAAGAAAAGTTGTTTTCACATCTTGTTGCTCTAGATGCAAATCAAATGCATACATTGCTAAAACACTTGATAGTGGTTAATCTAACTATTGTAGAAAATATTTCATTGAAAGATATACCTTCCTTTTGGGCATAACCTTTGACAACCAATCATGCCCGATTTTTCCAGGGTCATTGCTATCTTGTTTGATCTTGTTGACCCAGTTATTTTCAATAGCTTTGTGCCCTTTTGGTAGTGGAACAACATCCCATGTTTAACTCCTATGTAATGTTTTAATTTCTTCCTGCATCCTGTGATCACAAAGAGGCATCTTTATTGCTCATTGCCTCTGAAACGTTGTTGGCTTTCCATCTTCTGCAAACAGATCCATCGTGGCTTGCCATAACATAATCTGAGTGCCATGAGAGAGGTGTTATCTTATAGGTTGATTGCCGAACTCTACATCATTGGACTCCTCAAGTCCTTGTTCTTCATGCTCTGGTTCCCTTCAAAGGATCATCTTCTTCATATTCCTTATCGATCTAAACTGGAGTAGTCTCTTTAACATTGTTGTCATTTCCTTGCTCTCCTTGTAGTTCATTTTTTGCAAATATCACATCTCTACTTACGACTACCTTATGGGGTGGATCGCATAAACGATACCCCTAAACACCGTCAACATATCCCAAAAATACACATTTTCTAGACTTTGGGTCTAACTTTATTTTTGGGAGTTGTACATCACATACAGGATATCCGAACACATGGAGAAAGAATAATCCATTGGCTTGCCGTTCCACATCTCCATTAGTGTCTTCAAACCAATCACAGTTGATGGTGACCGATTTATCATGTAATAGCAGTCTTAACTACTTTCGCCCAGGAAGACTTAGCTAATCTTGTAGTTCTCAACATAGCTCTTGTTCTTTTTAGGAGAATTCTTCATCCACTCTGACTTTATTTTGCTCAGATGTATGTGCAACTATGAATTGCCTTTGAATACCCTCTTGCTTACAAAATTTAATAAAATCACCCTCAATATATTCTCTTCCATTGTCGCCCTCAAACCCTTGATCTTTTTCCCGATTCAAGTCCTACTCTTGTTTTGAAGTCTTTAAATATTGAAAACACATCTGACTTCTTCTTATTTGGTACACCCATAATCTCCTAGAGTAATTATCAATGAATGATACAAAGTATTTTGCTCCTTCTAGGGACATCTCTGGTGACTCTCATACATCAGAATGAATCAAGTCTAGTATGTGCTCGCTCCAAGCAGTTGATCTATTGAACTTCAATCTATGCCGCTTATTCATCATACAATGCTTACAAAATGGTAAGTTAATCGATTTGAGCCCTGGAATGAGAATACGTTTTGTAAGAACCTTCAAGCCATGTTTTGACATGTGGCCCAATTTGCGATGCCATATCATTGTTGATTCTTCTTGGCTATTGATGCAACTAGTGCATCTGCCCCGAACGTGTCTCTTAGAAGCATGTATAGATTTATCTCCATGTTTTCTGCTTTATCGCCACAAGAGCTCCTTTTATAACTTTCAAGATCCCACATTCAATATAGGTCTTGCACCCGAGGTCATCTAATTACCCAATAGACAATAGGTTCTTCTTCAAGCCTTTCATGTGTTGTATGCCTTAAATTGTGCGAGAGAATCATCAAACATTTTTATGTTGATAACACCAACATCAACAATTTCTAAAGCAAGATCATTTCCCAAAAACACAGATCCTTCCAAAACAAGTTCATAAGTGAAAAACCAGTCACCCGTGAGTCATATGCCAAGTTACTCTTGAGTCCATTATCCAGACATCAATGAACGTTTACCACCTTTAGAACTAATTGCCGCTTTGTTATATAGAATTTCTCCTTCATCAGAGGTATTCACAACACATCCTTTGAATTTGAAGTCCTCTCTATGTTCCTCTTGTTATGCTAACAATCTTTCTTCATATGCCCTCGCATGTCACATTGGTGGCATTTGAAGTTCTTCCTTCTTCATGACTTTAATCTACTCTGACCATGGCTCCCACCGGAGTCACACTCTATTGATCTCCCTCTTGTCATTGACAATACCTCAACTTGCTTTGAGCTCTCCCATCTATCTTCCTTATTCTTGCGCTTGGACTCTTCTTCAAGAATAGCACCCAACATCATCAAAGGCTAGATGATCAACAATATTGTTATTGGTGATATTGATAATGAGCTGATCATATGAGTTAGGTAGATTTTGAAGCAGAAGCTATGCACACTCATTCTCCACTATTGAAAAATTTGAGGCAATAAGGTAAGAAAATAACATATTCAGATTATTGATATAATCCGTCACGACGTGAATTCACTTATCCGAAAGAATACAACCTCATCTTTAGAAATATTCTATTGTGAAGTGACTTGACCTCATACAGCATCCTATTTCCTTTGCTGTCTTATTCTTTACAACACTTGACAAGACTTGAATGAGCCAATGCCAAATGCAAATTCGCAGAAGGCACTATCATCCATATCTTTCCATTTGTCATCAGCTATCCTAGTAGGTCTGCTTTGATTGCGGTAAGCAATTGTCCTTCCTTAAGATTGCCTTCATTTTCAATTTCCAAAGGGGAAAATACTCCATTAAACTTCTCAACTTCATACTTTTGAATATGGTAACTCGTAGCGAAAAATAATCAATTAGCAACCTTAGCTCTGATACCACTTTTAGATACCTAACGTATGACATAGCTAAAATATAGAAGTAAGAAAATGGAAATTTTACACAATATGTGGAAAGAATAGAATAACTTTTTTTGAGGATTATAACTTCTCTCTATTATAAGGAGATAATAATAATACTCTTTTTTAAAGGATAACACACTTCTCTCTTATATATAGGAGAACACATCTCAAAGAATATATAAACTCTCAAATTATCTTTGGATGATTTGATGAAAAATGAATTGAGAAAGCTCAATTTATAGGTGAGCTTCTCTTACATAAACCATCCGTAACACGAGGTAACAAGCTTATTTATCTCTTTCATAAAAAACAATGGTTGTTGTTAAGTAGGTAAATTCTTCATCTCTTTCATTCTTCCAAAATTGTTTTGATCGCAAAATAGCTTTACTATTTTCACATAATCAACCACAACATTGGAAACAAAATTCCAAAAAAGTATTTAATAAGAAAATGGTGCAGTGAGTCCAGAGTATCAAAACTGAACAAACAATATGCATTGTTGAGATCATGGCTTAGTCATGGATGAATAAGATTTTCACCACAAAATGATAGGATGTGAATTTGTTTATCAAATTTGGAAAAGAATGGAAACCTTCTTTGCTTCTCAAACCAAAACATAGATGAGAAAATTGAAGAACAAACTCAACACAAAGAAAGAAGATTCAATGAAATCTTATTTGCTTGAGATTTAAAATGTTGATGCACTCAGATCAATTGAAGCACCTATAGATGAATCAAATAATGTAAATGCTATTTTAGAGGAACTAATTAGGGAGTATAGTCCATATTTTACATTTATTCTTTTAAAGATTTCCTAGAAAATCCTCATGTTTAACAATAGTTTAATCCAAAAACTAAAGGTCAAAATTTTGAGGTAAAGAAGGCGGAAAATTTGAGAGACGTGGTTGGTCTTCATCTAGCAGGCCAACCTGTCATGTTATGGTAAGGTTGACACAATGTTCTAACCTTGGCATAGATTTGATGTGTAGTTTGTTTGGATTTAACCCAAAGTCCCAGATCAGTAAGAAATAGAAGTATTGCTAATATTTTTGCCTATAAATATGGTTTTGGTTATTTGAGTTTTGTTAATCCATATGGGTAGCTGTTAGGAGTTATCCATGTGAAGAAATATTTGTAAGAATGGTTTGCAACTTCAAGTTCAAAGTTGTAGATATTGAAAGATTTGGAACTCCTTATAGAGGTCGTGTAAGTAAGCAATTAAAGCCGAACCACGTTAAATTTTGTCTCCTTTATATTGTTTTTCTTCTTGCATTATTTCCTCTATTGAGAGAGAGTTTGTTGTATTTTTTTGCTTCCGCCCCACAAGTGGTATTAGAACCTATAGTTTGGGTTGTTGGGCTTGGTTGAGTGTTATTTAGAATGGTAGTTTTTGAGGTCCCTTGTGTCGAAAATCTTCCTAGCAATACGGAGGTCAAGTAGCGTGTCCCGGAGGAAGCGGTGCAAGTGAAAAAGTCTTCTTGACAATGTAAAAGCCAAGAGGCGTGCTTCCTGTGCAGGCGATACAAGTTAATAGAGGTATGACTCTTGTTTACACCATTGAATACTCGTGAAATACAAGTTTTGCAAGAAGAATGTTTGTGGAGGAGTTGTTCCAGCTTTTGTGACGGGACTTTGGATTAAGGGAAGGATTTGTTGGGATTTAACCCAAAGTCCCACATCGGTAAGAAATAGAGGTATTGCTAGTATTTTGGCCTATAAATATGACTTTGATTATTTGAGTTTTGTTATCCTCCAAAAGTATGAGTGATCCATATGAGTAGCTTTTAGGAGTTGTCCATGTGAAAAATATTTAAAGTCGAATAACATTAAATTTTGCCTCCTTTATATTATTTTTTTTCTTGCGTTGTTTCCTCTATTGATAGAGAGTTTGTTCTTGTATGTTTTTTGCTTCTGCTGCCCAACATAGTTCAATGCAAATTCTCCTCCCTCAATTCAATTTGATTCTCAGTTTAGTTCAATCACTGTCTCTAATTTTTCAGTACCTCCGAGCACATCAAGTCTAAGAGCTAATCTCTCAGTTAGCAATATCCTTGTTGCACCTACTAATAATGTGCATGATCCGAATTGGTTTCTAGATTCTAGTGCCACACATCACGACTCTAGATCCAATGAAGTCAATTACAATGGCTTAGGAAAAACTTGTTGGAAATGGTTCAGGTTTTTCAATTCAGCATATTGGAAATTCAAGATTTAAATATTATTTTTGTTTTCATTCCTTTCAATTGCACATTTTGTTTCTTGTACCATATATAACTAAGAATTTACTTTGTGAGTCTCAATTTTCAAATGATAACAATGTTTTCTTTGAGTTTCATGATATGTGAAATGTCATGTTACCAAGGAGATCCTTCCAAGGAACCATTAGCGATGGATGGTCTATACAAGTTTGATAACCGGTATTTGTACCTGTATCCCTTATGCCCTTCAAAAAATATGATGTTGGGTTGAAGCTTTGACACCTAGCATTGGGAGACACTTCTCCTGTTATTGTTTCTAAAATTCTCAAATCATGTCATCATGTTTTCCTATTAGCAATTCATTGTATTCATTTTGTTGTATGGTTAAACTTCACCAATTACCAGCATTTATTCATGTCTTTGGAACTTGAATGCATTAAATATAAGGGACTAATCTCATTTCTTCAATAAAAGGGGCACAATATTTGTTCACTTTATTGGTGCTTACTCTATGTAAACTTCGGGTGTATTTCTTGCATGCCAAATCTTAACTTTCTATTGTTTTTTAGAATTTCCAACTAATGGAAGCTTGGTAATAAAATTAAAGTTGTGCAAAGTGATAATGCTATGGAATGTACTGAGTTGTCCAAATCTTTGGATGATCAACGCATTGATCATCGTTGTTCTTGTCCCTACGTACATTAGTTGTACGTGTTGCTAAGAGAAAAGCCAAGCATATTGTTGAGATGGGATTAACCATTTCGATAGTTGCATTAATCCTTTACCATCCAATTGATAAACTTTCTGCTTAGACTATTTTTTGAACAATTTGTTTGCTATGGAGAAGTTGTTTCATAATATGCCACCATATGATTCCTTCAAAATCTTTTGTTGCTTGTGTTTCCTATTCATTAGACCCTAAAACAAATATAAGCCAAATTTTAGACCTATTCCATGTGTTTCTTGGTTATGGCACCCAACATGATAAACATGTCCTACTTTCTCGGGTAAAATGCTTATCACAAGACAAGTTTTATTTTATGAATAATGCTACCATGTTTGTAGAATCTTAGCTCGTTTCTTTTGTAATTGGCTTTTCTCCTGTCTCCATTTTGCCCTTAGTTCTCAAATATGTATCTGTTGATTCTTAGCAATGCATGTGAATCATATATTCAACTTCTAGCTCTGCCCTAGGGGTTTGTTACCTCTGCCAAGGACAACTTATGTGTTGAAATTGCTACTCTGTTGAATACTCATCCAATGGTAACTAGGCCCAAATGTGGGGTTTTTAAACCAAAAGTCTTTAATAATACTCTTGAGCCAACTTTAGATTAGCAAGTTTTAGCTATTCCTCATTGGAAATAAAAATGCAGCTCCCATGTAAAATAACACATGGACACTAGTTGAATTACCTCCTCATAAAAGTGATATTGGAAGCAAATAGCAGTTTGAAGTGAAGTACAATTTTGATGGATTTGTCTGAAAGTACAAAGCAAAGCTTGTTGCAAAAGGTTTCAATGAAAGACTATGTTCTAATTTCATATAAACATTAAGCCCCATAGTCAATCCTACTTCTTTTCAAGTTTTCCTATTCCTGACTTTGGCTAAATGTTGGTGCATTGGGCAATGTGATGGTAATAATGCATTTTTAAATGGTGAATTGCAAGATATGTATACACGAGTAAACTACACGGCTTTGAAGGTGGTGATGGCTAGTTGGTTTATTGGCTCATTAAGGTCTTGAATGGCCCAAAATTGGCTTCTATGGTCTAGTATCACAAACTCTTTGCTGCTTTGCAGGCTCTTGGCTTCAAATCTAGAAGATCTATCCTTTTACTAGGTCATTACATATTCTGTTACATATATCCTCGTACATATTGATGGCATCATTGTTACTCGTAGCTCATAATCTTATATCAACACCCTCATTTCACAACATAGCTCCCAACATACTTTGAAAGACATGGGAGACTTGAATTATTTCCTTGGTATTGAAGTAGAGAACACTCCTAGTGTTGGAGTACTACTCTCTTAGTCTTAGTATATTCAGAAGTCGAAAACACTCCATGGTGGGCTGTAAACCTTTTTCAGCACCCTTACCCTCTATTCTCAAGTTGCCAACTTAAGGGAGTCCTCGGTTTGGTGACCCTAGCTTGTATAGTTCAATTGTGATTAGCTTATAGCATATCGCGGTAACTAGGGATCAACACTCCTATTGTGTCAGCAGAGTGTGTCAATCTAAGAAAATTCGTCGCGTAGGAAGATGGTCAAGCACATTCTCAGGTATGTTAGTGGCACTCACAAGCATGGAGTACATTGGCAAAAGTTGACAAATTTCAAACTCACAGACTATAGTAACTCTAATTGGGGATTAGATCCTAATGATAGGGTGTCCACTATTGGTTCCTATATTTAACTTAGTTCTCAATTGGTTTCCTAGTCTTCCAATTAGAAACTTTCTTGTTCCATCACTGAGGCTAAGTATAGGAGTTTACTCTTCTTGGTTTCTGATGTGTTCTAGATATGATCATTATTGTATGAGCTGCAAGTCCTTCTTTTATCTACTTTAGTGCTCTATTGTGACAATTTGACCAATGTTCTGTTGACTGCCAGTACAATCTTGTATTCAAAATCAAGGCATTTTGAGTTAGACTGAACAATCACATTCCCAAGGAGAAACTCAGATCAACCACATTTAAACTCAGATTAGGTGGCTAACATCCTGACCAAGCCTATTTTCCTCTTCCTTATTCCTTGAGTTTGAGGAGGGATGAAGGGAATAGCAAAAGTAATTCTCATTATGCACATGCTGATATGCCAACTAAAATTCTGTTATTACCATTAGTCTATTCTTGTGTTTATATCTCGATGTATAAAGTCAGTTCTACAAGTATAATTAGAATAAATGCAATTATTATCATTTTGAAGCTTATTACTTCCTCTCTATTCTTCTATTTCTTTCTTAATTCTGTCACCACAGTCTAGTCTCAATACCTACACTTGAGTCATTAAGCAATAATGTGAAATGATTTATGGGCTTTTTTAAGGAATAAATTATGAGTGATTACTCTGATAGTCAATATTTGGATTACACAAAAGTTGGTTTGGATTACTCGTAGTGATGCTAAGAGAGCTAATTCTCAATCGCTCCCTCTGTCATTCCCATCACTCTCTCTAAACCCTCCTTTCCATCACCACCAAAACCACTAGCTCCACCACCTTTCAGAACCATTCCCCTAGCTTTACTCCCTCTCACTGAAACCTTCCTCTTATTCCGAGCAGTTGGAAGGTCTCATAAGGGAGGCTAATGAAAAGAAGACCTATATTCACCTCTTCGAGTTGCAAGCCAGCATTATGAAAAGGAAAAGGAAGACTGTGAAGGTAGAGGCCTGGTTTAGGGTGCAATAGCTAGTGAATGGGACCAAGGACCATGGGCTCATGCTACAGAATTCAGCATCTGTCAAGGAGGAGCAAATTGGTGGCATCATTCAAGGTTTGAGAGTAGATGGTGCTCAAAATTGTGTTCAAAAAGATATGCGAAAGGGATGTTGTCTTTTGGAATCCGATGTTGCGCGATTGTTTCGAGGAGAACAAGGACAAGGAATCCCTATAGATCTAAGCTGAACGAGACCACTATGGTGACTGTGCTTCCTATATGTGCAAGAATTGGAGAAATGGATGTTGGCCAGTAGATCCACCCTCACGAAATGTCAAAGAGTTTTTAATTAGGGATTTGGAAATTTTAGAATTTATCCTATCATTAAATTGAATTGAATTTCACGTTTTAAAATAATTTAAGGAATGAATTGAAATCGCATAGAAATTAATTTTTAACAAAACTAACGAATTAGATTTAGACTTAATGTGTTATTTAGATCTAAATTAAATTTTTACAAATGAAAATGTTAAAATAACTTTACTTGAATATAATGTTTTATTCCTAACATATTAATAAAGAATAAAATATTAAAAATAATTAAATTAATTTATTTTTAAACTCATTAAAATTGATAAATTAAATTTAATTATTTAATTTGCGACTTCATTATAAATATAAAAATTCAATTCAATTCTATCTTATTAAAGTTATAATCTACCTGTAAAGAAAAGTCATTGTTGTGAGAAATTCATCACTTAGAGATTTTTCTTGTGTGTTAATAATCTATTTTTGTTGAGGAAAAGGTTGTGGGACTAAGGTCATGGTAGTGGCTTTTTTGCTTTTTATTCATGTGTAGAGAATGATCTTTGTATCGAAGTTTGGTGTTGGTCAAGCGCGTGATCATGTCTTTCTCATGTTGTTCGTGTTTAGTGTGAGTGATGTCACGTTCTTTCGAGTTGTGTTATGTCTTGGGGCTTTTGTTTTTTCTGGTCTATGCGGGATCCTTATCTTCTTGTTGTTAGGCATTCTTGTGTATCGATCTTTTCTTGCTCCTCTCCTTAATTAATGAGAGTCTTGAGCCTTCTTTAATTAACAAAAAATGATTAGCTACATACTCTGATTGAAGGTGCAAGTTATATACACTAGGCCATTTCTGCCCATTTATTTAAATAAGAGGAAGAATTGACAAAAACAATAAAGGTCTGCATTCAAAATTCAACACTAAAAAATTAATAAACAAAAACATTCTATAAGTTTGAAAGAGGGAAAAAATTATGCTCTAAATCATTTGATGTTCAACACAATTTTGCAGGCCAGTATTATCTTTCATCTTGATTACTATATTTTTAATATAGTTATTAAAGCATTAGTTAACAAATTATTCAAAACACAAAAAGGAGCATCTAAAAATGTTTTTCATAAATAATTTGTAGTATTGGTATAATTTTAGTGATTATAGGGAGGACTAATGATATTTTGTATACACTCACTTATTGTGTTTATCGACTTCGGTGCATCGTGTGTAGATCATAGGGATTTCACGCTGATGAGCAGGCAATTGAACAAATTGAGGTTATAAGTTATAGCACACAAATCCCAAATTGGGTAATAGTATTATCAATGCTGTCACAAACTCCCAATCTTTGACTTACTGTGAAATCTACATTATCTTCACATTTGATTTAGCTCTTTTAAAGTGAGCAGTCTATAAGTGATAAGTTGAAGAGTTAATTATTATTGGATTATTTTGTAAGACCCACACCCAATAAAATTATTAATCCAATGATGATCAATCCCTCACTTTCTCACTTTACAAATCTCCTCATTTTTTAGTAACCAAATCCCTTTACACACTACCTTCGAGTGTGGACTAGATAGACTAAGTATGTCCATGTAACCAGCTATATGATGAATGAAAATTTCAGTAATAGATCACTCCAAGATATAGTTATATATGAGTTCATACTCACTTGATTAGTGAAACCGACTCCAAGGCCGAGCAAGATGCGACCCAAGATGAGCATTGCAATGTTTTGAGCACCACCGTTGATGGCACCACCAGCAAAAAATATGCAACCACCCAAGATCATGGTGTTTCTCCTACCCAACGCCGTTGTGACTCGGCTAGCCAAGAGCGATGACACTAAGCCCGCTAGATAGAGGGAGGACGTGAATAACGTCAACACCTGACTGTCATACACGCAGTACATGTTTGTTTCGGCGCTAGCTGCCTTTCTCAGAATTGATGGGAAGAATTTTTCAAGAAATGGTTTCATCGTAGTAACACCTCCTGAAATTTTATAAACGCCATTGTCATTAAAACGAATTTCGTTATGCAATTTCATCAGAATCTTCAACGGGATTTTACGTGAATTAATGCAAATATATCTTGTTTGCATAAACTAGTAAAATATGATATAAAAAATCTTTGCTCATGATATAAATTACAAAAATTTTACACAAAATTGTAAATTAATTGCAAGAGACGAAAGATCAATTACGTAGAACTAAACAATAGTTTTCTAGATATATTAACAGAAGTGCCAAGTATTTACACAAACATGCTAGGTACAGAAAATTTACATAGCATTATCTTTTCAGTTTTTTTTTTTTTATGTAGACATTATCTTTTGAGTTTAATTTCGATTCATTTATAATGTTTAATGTTGATGTATTTACAATTTCAAAAAAAGTTCGCTAACTAGTATTATCATTTGTACTATCTTTCAAGTAGTAAATATAAAAATCAAATATTATTACTAATGTAAAATACATGGTCAAATAACAATATAAAATTTTACACAATTAATATAATCAAATTAAATTCTTATTTTATTTATTAATTTATTTTTCTTTACCTATTTTTTCTTTTTTATTTTCCACTTGCCTCTGGTCGATGATTATTAATATGAAAATACTTTTTCTAAATAACTAGAATTACCTCCAATGTCGAATAACTATCCAATTTGTAACATCCATAAGATTTAAGAAAAGAATTGAAAAGGTCTAATATTACGTTCTGATTGAAATTTGGAATTAAATATGGAATTGGAGTTTGGAATTGAGATTAGATGACATAATTTCAATTTTAATGTTTGGGTAACATATAGATTTGAAATTATAGTTATACAATCCAATTTCATAGAATTAAAAAACAACTAAAATATATCCTTCTTAATTCTCAATCTATATATATAAATTGTCAATTTTAAAACTTATTAAATATCTATCTCCCCGGTAAATTCCTAATCCAATTCCATGTATTTTTGTAGAATTACCTTTATTGATTAATTAATTTTCACTTACTCTTGTTCCTACACTATTCTCCCTAACTCATTTATGTCTGATCCATTTATTAATATTATTTGAATTTTTAAAGGGGGCGGTCCTCAAAACTTCAAAAGTGGAGAGTTACGTCATTGGAAAGAGGACTATATTTGAATTGAACTCTATTGAATTGGAATTTGAGATTTCCCTTAATATAAATAAGTACCAAATTTAACACCTTAGATAAAAAATAATAAATAGTAAATTCAGTCAGTCAAATATTGACAAACTTGGTATAATTTTAATCTTTCGTAAATACAAATGAAAGAAGTGCCAAAGAAAACAAAATAATTTTAATATATTTACAGAATTAAATATTTATCTTCATTTACTTACATATTGCTATTATATATATTATTTTAAAAGTAATTATAACAAGACTTATATAATTTTAATTATATAAGAATTCATGATTAGATAATTACAAAAAAAATTACAAAGCCAGCATTTTGAAATTAAATGAGTATGTTATATGACAAAAAATATATAAAATAAATTTTTGATTAAATACACTTTTGGGCCCCTAATTTTTCTTGTTTCTTATTTTGGTATCTTAATTAATCTTTCATTCTTTTTGGTCCCCTAATTTTTTTTACTTTGTTCTCCCAACTAATTTTTTATTCTTTTTTGTTCCCTAATTTTTTTTTCTTTTTCATTTTGATCCTAACTAATTTTTTGTTCATTTTAGATTTATTTTATTTTTTTTATTTTCTATTCGATCTTGTAGTATGATGCAGTAAATTAAAATAAAACTGAAAAACAAAAACTGAAGAAGATATTTACCTTTTTTAATTATAAAATAAAAACAAAAATAAAATAAAATAGAAATTAAAAATAAACTAAAATAAAAATAAAAAATAAGAATATAAATGATGTAAACTCCACAAAGGCAAATTAAATAAGTTAGGGGACTAAAATATGTATTTCACCTAAATTTTTCAAATTGTTCTTTGAAATTTACGATGTTACCCATTTTTTTTCTTTTATTTTTTTATATTACCAAAGAAATCTTTAAGAATCTAAAATATTGGTACATTTATTTTTATGAAATATTAAAGTGGTGATAAAAAAAAATTAATAAGTGACTTTTCTTTCTAAAAAATAATTTATTGACCAAAAAAATTATAAAGGACAATAAAGTGATGCGCTAATTTTTACAAAATAATTTCAAAGTATATTCTAAAAAAATAATATGAATTTAAAAGGAATATTTTCTTTGGAAGTATTATTTGTTTTATTTTTTTAGGATGTCTTTAAAAGGACACTATCAAATCCCCTTAAAAATTAATTTAAAATAAGCTTTAATTTTTCTCTTAACTAATATTTAAAAAAAATGTGAAATTGTCTCATTAAATATGTCCAAAAATTAATACAAATAAGATGATTACATGTGAAACTATTCGAAACAGAAACTGCAAACTAACCTAAGTACCTACACGTCCCAAAAAGAAAAAAAAGAAACAGACTAACAGATGTACCTAACCATTTGCAAACCACAACAGGCATTACGACCGTTTGGTTTAATCTTCTGCAATATAACCCTACGACTCTATGAAGACTACAGATAGGGAACGAAAGCGGTTACCAATTGTTCCAATGACAGGATAACCAATGCTTGCTCTTCCCCCTCTCACCCTTTCCCTTTCCCTTTCCCCTGTTTTCCTTTTGTTTTTTTTTTTTTTTCGGCGAATGTAGTAAGTATTCAGTACCGGAAATGTAACAAGGAAACAGACAAAATTATGTGAATACCATTGTTTATTAACAGTTACCCCAGCGAATAGCTCCTTCAATTCCTGTGCCATTGTAGCTAATTAACTTTTTCTTTTTTATTTCAGATTAACGTTCATTCAAGAGATGATTTGTACGAACAGAGTCTAAGTGGGATTGCTTTTCAATATGCAAATGGGTATAAAAGTGATAAAGAAAAGAATTAGAAAAAAAAATATAAAATTATTATTAACATTATTTAGAATGATATTAATTCAATGTCATTGTAATATCAATATAATAGTTCTAATTTCTTCATTTATCCATCACATCTAAAAAGTGATAGAGTGAGTATTTCAATTGAATATTAATTTTAATGTTACAACATAGCTTGAAAAATAGGAATGACCTATATATTTTATAAATAAGATGGTTGAATGTTCGAGAATAAGTAATGAGGTGTATATTATTTATACGCCTAAAACAACTTTTCAATTTGAGTGGGGGAATTGCCCAAAGTCTTCAACATACTTTTGTCCCTGACAAACCAGGACCCATATGAGCCCCAATCTTTACCGACCATGTATTAAACGGTCACCACAGGTTATTCGGATAAGGACTAAAGCAGACTCTTTTATGAAAACAAATATCTTGCTCATATGGATGCTTTAGAGACAGAGGAAATGAGAAGATGACCGATATGTGGAAAAACACTCTGAAAGAAAACTAATTAACAAATCGAAGTTTGATTGCTAAATGGTTGGATACTTGGTTTTCTTACGGAATATTTTATATTCGAGGCATGTAAGTATAAAAAATTAAAATTATTAAAACTTTGTCGATAGTAGCCTGATTGTATAAATCGGAATCAATAAATTCTAAATAGCGACAATTTAGGCAAAAGAAATAAATAAAAAATTAATTTAAGAGAAAAAAAACCTGAAATTCCAATGTCATAGCCAAAAATGAGTCCACTGGATGCTGCAACGATGCATGTGATGACAACCGAGAGTGTAATCTTGCCGTCAAAGCCATTGGCTGAGGCGTCAACGGCGAATCCCCCAATGGCCATTTTGGTGGTTCTCTTCTCTTATTCACGGGTTACAGTAAGCACAGCACTGCTTTCTACTAGTTATTTGCTAATAGCTCTGCTCTGCCTAACTGTTTGCAAAGAGTGAGGAGGTTCATAATCAGAGCGTTGGCATCTGATTTATGGGCTGAGGAGGGCGTGGGGCTTCTATTTTCATGCGCACATATTGCCCACCATGAAAGTGTGGAAAATTTTTTTTTTTTCTTCTTCCCTTTAAATTTAAGAGGTATTGTGCAGTTTGGGCTTTTTGTTTGGAAAAAGATATCAACTTTTTCTATGGTGAGTTCTTACATGGAAAAGAATCAGTTTGGAACCTATGGAGATGGATAGTATTATAATGATAAAAAGTTATAAAATTACTTTTTTATTCTTAGTTATTGCAATTTATTTTTCCTTTCTGCCTCGCACCTGTACCTTGTCCACTCTACCCCCACCCCTTGCTTTTCCAGTTGGCAACCTTTTCACCACTGTGGCACCAACAATTGAAAGGCTGGTGATGCATTAGGCGGGTTATCCTTTCATCCTTCTTGCACACCAAAGATGAAGAATTTCAATCACAGTGTGACACCACATAGTCCAAGATGTGCTCTATTATCTTGCCTAGAAAATAATCCATCCATTTGCTTTTGTGTTTTGTCTTTTTGGTAGAAGATTTTCATCCTAAAAGCAGAAAAAAGGAAACACCCAAAAGACTTAAGCTACCAAATTTGAGGTTCTACTGACCATAACAAACCCAATATCTAAACAACAAGATGGCCCTTTATGGAAATAAATCAAAGGAAAAAAATAAATCTTGTCTAAACAGGAGTGAGAAAACAAGATAAAATTTAGAACATCATGAGATCTAAAAGAGGGGCTAAAGGGTCTTGATAAACATGAAAATCATGTGGAAGAGAATAACATCATGTTAGCGAAGAATAACACACTCTGCTTGAAAGGTTAACAAAAAAAAAAAAAATAAAAACAAATTTTCTATGGACATGCCAAAGAGAAAAAATGGGGACCTGAAGCCACTAATGTTGAGCCCCAAATATGGCTTCGTTGGGTGTTGAAGTCTGGTTGCTTAATGGTGTCAAGTTCGATAGTAACAAGCTTGTTGTCAATGCTGCCTTCAGAAGGAGTTGGTGACAGGAGGAAGCCAGGTAGCCGTTGAGAGGATGGTTTCATTGGGTGCAATGATAAAGGTGTTGTGTTTGCCAGGTGTTACATTGCCAAAGATGTTGGTTAAATTGAAATGCCAGCTCTTTGGTGACCTGGAAGGAGACGAAGTTGACGTCATTGACTAAGTTGGAAGAGACGTGTTGTGTTTTAGAGTCGTTGAAAGAACCCCACGAGAGTGGCTTGGGTTGAAGGATTCGCGAGGTTACAGAAGAAAAAGGGTGAAGATGATGGTGGTGATGGGGGGAGAAGGGGGTTGGTGGTGGAGCCACGTTAAGTTGGGGGGTGGGAAAGAAAGGGGTAAAAGGGACAAGTTGTTTATAAAAGTACTATTTATTAATATTAAGATATAAATACATATTTTATTTGAAATTGATGACAATTATTAGATTTATTTTTGCATGGAGATTAGGACAGGATGGTCCCAAACTCATCTTGTCTCACTTAAAAACTCACATTTTTTCTATAGCATATATAGCATTTCAAGGCCAAACTAAGATCAAGGCATCACAAATATAGTCAGAGATATAACAACCAAAACATTCACTAACCATAATATGATTTTAACTCCTAGGAATTACTCTCATTGCATATCAATTTTTCACAACCATGTTTAGGAATCTCAATTAATGTTTGAACATCCAAATTTTAGACAATCAATTTTGGATAGGTCATCATAATAAAATTTTGGGTATGCACTATAAGAAATTCCCATAATATATACAGAATTATAGATGGATTTGATGTCCTTTATAACGGAATTTCAATTACAAATGGATTTTTAGATGGAAGCATGTCATCTACTATTTTTGCATCTATAAATGTTACAGATGAATTTTCTAATCTGTCTATAAATTTTAGATGGATTTTTGTTGCATTTCGTTTGTAATGGGCTAAAAAAATAATCAGAAATTGGATAGTCTAGATGGACCTTCCTGTCTGTATTGTAATAGAAGGAAAAATTTGTCCATAACTTAAAAATAATATTAAAAATAAAAATTCCACCATTCGCCTCCACCATTTCCAACAACTCACATGCCATCACTAGCACTCCCACACTTTCCACCACCTCAAGTCCTTCATTGCCACCATCTCCTGCTCATTCTCCTCTTCCTAGCCATCACCGCCATTTGAGCTATTGCCACCATTTGCCAAATGTACTCTATTCAATCCTACACATTAAAAATTAATAACTTTGAGGAATGGAATTCACAAAAAAAGGAAGAAAATAAAATAAAAGAACTAAATTGATTAAAAGTTTGAGACATCCCACAAACACAATGGTGGTAACCTTTTGTCAAATGGTGGCTCCTGTGAGTAGAAGCGATAGCACAAGAAGGGCAATGATGATGGATGCTTGTGGAGAGAGACAAAGAAGAAGAGAAAAGAAAAGAGAAATGGGGAAGAAGATGGTGTCCATGTTTTGAGCTCCTAATTTCCTCGCTATTGACAAATAAATATGTCCGTAACAGAGTGACTAAGAAGTGCAATAATACGTGTCCTAAAATGCAAAACAGAGGTCGATTTTTCCATCTATAAATGTCGCGCTAATTGCATGCCTTAAAGTTCAAATTATCGACGCATTTTTTCACCTATAATAGACGCTTTTTCCGTCTATAATGGGCACGTTAATCATACTCCTTGAAATTCAAATTAAAAGATGGATTTTTTTGTCTATAATATATTTGATTTTTTTAAATCATTAAATTAAATTAAAAAACCTTATCTGAAAATTCGTCTATATGTTTTGTAAAAAAAAATAATACTTTTTCAAAATCTATCGATTATTTTTGTCTATAATAGTTACACCCCAAGCGACACCAAGCAACGCCAATAGTTGTAGATAAATTTACAAACCGATTATGTAACTTTAACAACAAAAAAAAAGATTCCTATTTACCATTTTCCTCCAATAATCTCATCTAACATAGAAAATAAAATCCACTTGTATTTTCTATTATCTGTTCTGGGAGTTTCTAGTAGTGACTTAAGAAATCTACTCCAATATATTGGGAATTTATGTTCCTTGTCAACATTAGATTATAATATAGATAAACATTTGGTTTTACCATCACTTTAAAGAGATTTTCCTTAAATTTATTGTATGAACTATCATGTATGTGGAATTAATAGTTGACACTTTGGATAACTTGGAACATGCACCTAACGAATTGACCTAATCAAAAAGTGAGTGGAAAGGAAGAAAAATTCAAAAATTCACAATAATTTCAAACACTTGCATGCAATATCTCGAATGCTTGTATAAAACATTCATCACATTCAGAACTTCACATTGAAGGTACAAGGAGTACATCTTAAATTTGGATGCTTACTTAACTCAATAACACCAAGTAATTAAATTAACGACTAAACAAATAAACTTGGCTTCTGCTATGGGAAAGTCAACAAAACTGATAGAAAGTCAATAAGATAGTCAATAAGTAACATAATTAGATAAAAGTTAAAGAAAAATCATAATACTCAACTAATTAGGGTCTGATTGCTCGCTAAGATAATTAATCTAGGACTTAAGCCTTAATTGGGAATTAATATCAATACAAGGTAGAACAAATAAGAACTTGACTAGTGTCTTAATAAAAGCTGCTTATATCATTCTAATTGGAGAGGTTTTAATCAAGATGCCATCCTAGTTATTGAAATACTCTTGTGGTACACACATTTTTAGGATCAACATTAGTTTAATTCAATTTAACTATTAGATCAAACCCTAATATCTTTGAAAGATAAAATAACCCAAAATTAACAAATCTCTATATAGGAATAATCATTAGTATCATGAAATGAAACATAACATAAAAAATTAATCCAAACAATTAGGATATGGATTATCAATTTAACTGATCATGCTTGTCCACAAGGATTAATTAATTAACTTAAACAAGTGGCTATGATATAATCAAGAATGATTAATAACAAGTAGCCTTAAGACATAGACCCTATATTAAGCATATTAACCTAAACAGACACCCTGATCATGAGATTAAATTCCCTAATTGAAGTTTGGAATTAGTAACCATACTAACTATGTAAAACAAAAATTAATGAGTTAACATGAAATCTATAGTTACTAGAAAGTCAATAAAATTAATAAAAAAATATAAAAGAGTAAAAAAAATTAATAAGTTAATTACAAAAATTAATTAACCCTAATTAGTTCTTAAAGACACTAATACAAGGATTCAACAAATTTAATTAATAACAAGATGAAAAATGAGTAGAACCAATAGAAATTGGATAAGTGTCATAAAAACATAACAAATAATAATAAAATATGTCTAGAAAAAGAAGCAAAGAATTATAAAAATGTCATTGTCTAAGGAAATTGCAAAAATGTCCTTGTCTTACTAATAAAGGAAATTACAGATGCCCTTGCTAGAAGAAATACAAAAATGCCCCTGTCTTAGTAAAGGAAATTATAGAATACATACATCTAATTACCAATATACCTTGTCATGATCTAAGAATTACTAGAATATCATTACTTTAATATTTACAACAATGTTATCACATAAATCCTCAAGCATGTCTTTAAACAATAATCTAAGCCATTAGGTTAATACCAAAAATGGTTAAAAGTCAATCTAACCTAAAATGGCAAATCTCTAACATAAAATAATAATTTATAAAGTGTAAATTTCTACAGACTATCTATCTAGCAGTATGAATTTGATATAGGAAGTAAAAATTAACAGATCACCAAATATTTTAATATATTGCAGCTATGTCATGTTAATCTTACATCATTAGATTTCAAGATTGAACCCTAGCCCTTGGATTAAAATGTCACAAGAGCTGAATTAAAAGTAGAAATCAAACCTTGTATTATCCATTCCTAATATTAAAATATCATGCTATTGTCCAATTACATGAAATTATCTATGGATTAAATAATGCAAATACACAAAACTAACATACAAACAAACAAAACATGCATTCTTACCCTAAGTACCCTAGGTCCATGGTTTTAGCTTCATAAAATAGCCAATATATTGATGTTTTTGTTCCAAAACTCACATAGGAAACCTTCTAAGTTCCAAGACACCTTACAAGTTCTCTTGTTCTTGTTCTACACTTTCTTAATTATCTAACCTTTAACCATTCAGTAAACCTTGTGAGAATTACACTCTTTGGTTCTTACAAATCATAAACTAAACAACTATCTTCCTTCTTAGCATCAAAAAAGAAAAGTCTCCTCTTTGTCATCCTCTTAAGGCCATAGTTTTCGAGCATAAAAGGGATTGATTCCACTTCCAACAAGCTCATTTACTCTTTTGATGAAAATGATAGCATGTGTTTAATATGTTCTTTGATATTCACATATTGCCTCTTTGATGGATAGTGTTGGTTTGAAAGTTGTGTTGTATGTTATTGGGTTGTTTTTATGTCTCTTGTCACATTCTATGAAGATAGGCATAAAAAACTAAAATTTGATAGTGAAAATTGTATTGTGAAACTTTAAGCCTTTAGAAACAAAAACATAAAAGATTTGGGCTGAAAATTGTGTTAGAAGAAAGGTTTTATAAGTCATTATATCAAAAACACAAAATTGAGTACTTACTAGAAAATTTGTGAACATTGGACAGAACACACTTCAAAGATTAGCATTAAAAATATAAGGTATTTTCTATTGAAAATAATTTTATGTAAAAGATAACTTATTAAGGAGCAATTCAAAAAATCAATACGCCAAATCCAAAATTTGTAGAAGGAGAAATGATTTTTCAAAGTTGAAGTAAATCTTATGAGGATGAATTGTAAAGAATTGTATATATCTTGAGTTGTAGAATTCTAAACTTAGTAATCTTAGTGTTGTTACAAAACTAATTTGCACTGTTCCAAAATTACAATATTGTTTTAAGTCGCTGGATAGAGAGTAAAGCCAAATTTGGGCAATGTCACTTTAGAGGGGTATAATGGTAAACTATTTAAGGGTTTTGGATAAAATTGCCCTTGATGGAAAGAGAAGAGAGAAACTGAGAATAATTTTTATCATACAAAATATAAAGGTTTCTATTTTATATGAATTTTCTAAGTAAAGATGTCAAATTCATTAAATAGAATTCAAGCTAAGATTAAAGGCAAAACTTAAGTAACTAAATAATTAATTATAGGATAAGCTGCATTTTATCTCGTTGAACTTTAGGTCATAGCAGGGTGTTGGGTTGCTTACAATAAAATAAATCAGGGGATAAAGTGCAAATGAGAATTCTAATAGGAGTCGTCACTATCTCTAAACAAATTAAAATTTATTTAATGCCATGTTGCACAAAAAATGTAGTAAATAGCATAACTCAGGTTATCTCAAAAGGAAGTGTTACTACTAGCCAATTAGAAATTGGGGTGGGGGTATTTTGTTTGATAGAAACTAAAAGAAAATTTTGAAAAAAAAATCAATTAAATAAATCATCTATACAAAGAGTTCTAGCTGATCTACGATTATGTTATTACTAACTCAAAATAGTAATTCACAAAGGCGGTTATTTTCACTAATTCGCAATTGCACAATCAATGATATATAATTATGCTTGGCACTCACTCAATTGCATAACTAGACCAAGAGTTTGGCTAGCACAAACACTAGGAAATCACAATCACAATTCCTATATGTTTTCACTATCTTGAATACCAATCATAATAACCTAATTTTTATCAGAATTAATTCTAATCCCTTTTACCAATTAAACACACTATAAACAATCAATTAAATTATGCCCAATTGGAACCCTAAGTATTCATGACATTCATAATCATAAACATATGCATAATCAAAGTTGGTTATAAAAATTACAATTCTATCAAACAACACAAAAATATAAGAGAGAAAGAGGAAGAAAGATTGGAAAGCTAACCATAAATTGCACTAAAATAATAGGAGTCTCAAAACATAATCCTTGGATGTTTTAGAATCATTATGCTAGGATAAAAAAACTAATCCTCCATGGATGGAGGATTGCAATCAAAGTAATGAAAAGTGTGATCAAAATCCCAAATGGGAGGTAAAAAAAAGATTAGAATAGCCAAAAAATCCTGAGAGAAAGAGTAGAAAGAATGTAGAGATATAAAGAGAGAGATATTGGAGGCAGCCCTAGATTAGGTATAAAAGAAGTCCTCAATATTTTGACTTAAAGATTATTTATAGTGTGTTGATTACCTGCCAAAAATTAGGCCCATCAGAAATAAAAAACAATGTACGCAAAGCCGGCCAAACTGGCATGATCACTATAGCGGTTAAACTTTTGTAGTCAAAATAACACTTCCCGATGACTGGCATATCTGGCTTATTCTGTGCCCCACCAAAACTTTCCTCTACTAATCACTATAGTAGTGCTAGCCCGTATAGCGATCTCTGTATTTCTAACTGATGTGAGTCCAAATTGCTCCAAGCTCCTCTATGGTGTCAATGCACCAACTTAGGGAGTCCTATAACCAAACAACACTCAGAAGAAAGGATTAAAACACAAGAAGCTCTAAATGTATTTATTCATCAAAATGGTGAACTACCATGATTTTACTCAATGGTGCTCAATAAGGACTGAAAACTATCCTACCAAGTATCGATATTCTAGTACACAAATGATGTAATATACCTAGCATTATAGAGGAATGAAGGCGCAGTGAGTGCAACCTTATCAAATTCACAAACAAGTTGTCGATTTACATGAATTATAAATATCAAAGGGGTTAAGAGCATAAAAATTACACTTCACCAGTTGCCAAACTATCTGAGGGTGTTTTGTACTATTTGTAAAGTTCAGTGTCGCGATGTATGTTTGAAAAATTATGGTATAAATTACATGATATAAAGTTGAAGGGGGTAAAATGCATTTACCCTAATTTTATGTAGCTATGATAAGTTCTCTAAGTTGCGTTTGGATGGAGTATTCTTAAATTTAGGAGAATTTAAAATGCAAGGAATTCTAATTGCTTCAATTGAATTTCTTTCATTTTTAAATCCTTCTCTTTGGATAGAGTAATTATATGGCTTCATTTACAAAATACTTTGTTTGTGTAATAAAATTATACTATATTCTCTATGGGTAAGAGTAGATGGTAGGCATCGAATGATATACAGCAAAAGGATGGTGGTGGTAGATGGAAGGAGGACAACTGATAATGGGTGGGCGGATGAGTGATGATGCAGCGAGACGATATCGACCAATGATCGATATCGTCGTCGCATCGCGGTGGGCTGCTAATTGATGTTGATCTAGTAGTAGTCAATGAATGTTAGTAAAATTGAAAGGGTGAAAGTTAGGAAATAATGTAATTCCCTCTATGAAGGGATAATTTGAAATTCACTATTTTCAAATCTTGAGAATACCTCATAAAAATACTTAAAATTTTGAAATTCCTTTATGTTAAAGAAATTTCATGCCAAGTCATTTGCAATCTCCTCAAAAAATACATTACTTTCTAAAAATACCCCATCTAAACACTTCTATAAAATAGTAATAAGTGATCCTAGAGATAAAAAACAAAAGTGAATAAGCATTTAATAAATGTTTACAATTTAAGAATATTTAATTAAGGAAACATGAAAAGTTCTCCACAAAACTTATACTTTGAAAAGTTTAGGAAGTATAATGATTGAAGAAGTAAGATAAGAATGTGCTAGCTCTCTTATAATGTGTCTCCTAAGTTATTATGTACTACATGAATACTATGATTGTGAATATGAGAACTTATGTGATGTGTTATTATGGCCATCCACATGTAAAGTTACTCATATTATATGAATTGATGCATATTGACATGAATAAGAGTTTTGAGCTATGATGAAAAGCATGAGATGATATATAATTAATTATGTGAATGAGTGCTTATGAGTTTATAAAATTATGAGAATGAATGATCTGAGTATTCCATGATTTGCTTATGATGAATACATGATGATATGCATGAAAGATGACTAAACTCATTGCTTATTTCCTTCAAAGGGAGATTAGTACATTGGTAGTGTGCACTCATAAGAATAAATTAATAAATGATTTATCTCACTTCTTATCCTCTCAAAGGGGAATTAAGATATAGGTATTGTGCACTTAGTGAGAATACAATAATAAATGGTTAAACTCACTGCTTAGCTCTCTCCCCTATTAGGTTGAGGCCTATGGGAAATAAATTGGTTATTGTAGTGGAGGTTGGTTTAAGAAATTAGTGTTGTGCACTCAATGATTGTGTAAGATTGTATGAGTTATGCATGCATGAAATCCATACATGAGATAATTAATTGTATTACTATATTGAATTGTTTTTATGATATTAGAGTAATGGAGGATAGTTGATGAATGCATTTTTGAAAGCTTTGTTATTGTTAAAAGAATGGTGTAAAAGAAACTTCAATTCGGCTAATCACGATTTTGAAAATCTGGTAAATGAACTATTAATACCATTCTTTTTAATAATATACCTGAAATGGCTAAAACAATAACACTGACACATAAGTTCCATGTTAGAGTCTATACTAGGATATACTTATATCTTTCACGTCTACTTTCCATGTCGTCACCGAGCTACGTGGATCTAGCTCATACGAAAGAGGACTAAAATTATAAGAGGGAGGCTGCATCTTAATTCAAGTCTAGAGCGCTTTATGTTTTTTATCTTGATGATAAAGTATAATCTAGTAGACATAGGAGTTTATAATTTGGGAATATAATGTCATTTAGCATCTAACATCTTGCTATAGTATGCACCCTAACATGGATGATATATCCTAAGTATTTATAATTATGATTTGTGATGTTAGTTCCATAATTCCAACTAATTAATTAGGTGTGCAAAAGATATTTTGGTTTTCATCCACATAAGCAGTATATGTCTAATTCTCGTGATAGGTTAACCTTTTCAGAAATTACTTTGTACAAAAAAAGTTATTACCCACTATTTTCTTAAGTTATTTTGAAATAAATTTGACTAATGGAAAAGTAACAACTATTAGAATCCAAATGCGACTTAAGTGAAAATTGGAATTAATAAGGTGTTACATTTGGTATAAAGTAGTTCATTTTTCTAAAGCCTTAGGAATGGGCTGATGTAATACTTGATGTACACATGTCGTCGTCAATTTTGTATAGCCTTAAGGTCCCAAACCTAAGAGAAGTCAGTCGAATTTCATTAAGTTCTAGATCCTATATATCTTTGGCGGGTTATATGATAGAGTCATATTCTTGGGATCAAAAATCCCGATAAGTGTTCTCAAGAGGAAAATAAGTCAAAGAGTGACTTTTTAATAAATTTTATAAAACTTTTAAACGTTTCGTTTTTAACCTACAGTTTAGAATCTTAAAGATTCCGAATTTGAACTAAAATCCAAAATTTGGATTTTGATTTGTTGGGATTTTAATGTTTTTGATATTTTATTTGAATCCAAATGGGGGTATTTCTTATTTATATATATGTTTTAAAGTTCATGGAGAGTAAAATAAATGAGGACATTAACTTAAAATGAAGAAAATAAGTGAGTATTGAGACAACCTGTAACGCATTGATTTCTCCTGTTTAAGTACAAATGACAAAATGCCCTAAAGATCATTTTTCCTGAATTTGAAGGGCAGTTGCCCCAAGTCCTCGAATGGGTCAAATCAATGTTTGAAAGGGATTATAACTGTTATGTTTGATATTGAGAGGTGAAAATCTCGTTTTCCAAACTTTCGAGACTCAAATTGACCAAAATACCTCTCCTGCGTCTCACGGGTAAAAGGTGCCGTTTGAGCCTGAAATCCTTCTAGGAAGTTTAGAATGATGTTTTTGAGTGATATTTGATGTTTTAGTCAGCTCGGAAGGTCCGGGCAATTTTAGAGCAAAATTACCATTTTGCCCTAGGGCAAGTGTTACAGTGAACCTAATGACGCAATTAAGAAAACCTAAGCAATATTAGGCTCTAATCGAAGATTAATTTATTTCGATAATTAATCTAGAGTCAAAATAATTTATTAAGGTTAATTAGAACCTAAGATTGCTTAGTTAAACTCTAATTGCATTCTTTAATTCAAGATTCCTAGTCATGGAATCTTGAATAGTATTTTCTCTCTCCAATTTCTTAAATTAAGGAATTGTGTCATACCTCATTTGACCAGAAGAATGATTTTAAATTGTTAATCTAGCAAGATTTGAGCTCGTAATGAGTCTTGACAACCTTAATTAGCCAATTACCTGACCTAAACACTTTCTTACAACTCCTAACCAAAACCTAATAAAAGAAACACCTAAACACATCACTAAACCACAATTACATGAACAATTCTCTTCCTCCCTTTGATGCCCAATTGGCTGAATGCATGGCCTAGGATAAGTGTCACATGTTGAAATTTTCTTCACTCCAAAGACCAT